>OY776281.1:44892134-44897134 GCA_963675445.1 Linnaemya vulpina | reverse complement strand
TGAATATTTTGTTCCCTGTTTATTAAATAGAAATTTTTTAATTTGAATCTTAAGTACATATGACTGTTTTCGCCTTTCTTTGGGTTATGTCGTCATACTTTTTTATTTTGATTCTAAGTATGTTTTATCGAACGACTCATTGGCACAAAAAATTCAATTTTGATAGCCTAAATGTTTGAAAGGTGTTTTTATTTCAATATTCCAAATCAGACTGCACAGCAGATCAAAACGGATTTCTAAAACAGAAGTTCTGCTCTGCTGTGTTAGTTGAATAGTTAAAACTGATGTCAATTTTCCCTTATGCTTTGGAATATTCATAATGTCTCTCTTAATGAAAAGCACTTTTGGAAAAAAATATATATAAACAGATTTATATTTATTTGTTTATACAATTTTAATTTAAGAAATCTAAAAATAAAAAGCGTAGAGGAAAAAATCGTGTTTTTTCCCATAAATGACGGTGCATAGCAACTTATGACGTTGTAGTAGTTATAAATAACTACATATATATTCAACATTATTGTTATAAATAAAATTTTGTTAAGTATTTGTGCAGAAAATCTCATATGTACTTATTATGTTAGAAATTTCAGATTTCAAGATGGATTTTTTTGAGTTATCAACGGTCTTTTAATAAATAATCGATATGCAAATGTACATACTGAACGTAGTTGTGTATGTATGTATGCATATAACATCTTTAGTTCATGAAATTTTTTCAAAGAAATCATTGAATAGCCCTGAAATCATTGCATAGACAGACAGTGACTCATGGCACAACATAATCTTTTAGTAAAACTTGATAAATTTGTAGATGCTTGCCTTTTTAATGTTGATGAAAATTGTCATCATAAATCACGTGACGTTAGACACACTAAACCTTGAAGATGATATATGTACATATATGCATGTATTGTGAATATCGAATCAGATACTACAGTGATTATTCTCAATGCTGTTGGCTGATCTACATTAGTGCTTTGCTGTGTTAATTGTATGTAGTATAAGCGATTGATACAAAATAAACTATTGAAAAGCAAAATGAACAAGCTAGTGAAGATGCTAAAAAACCTGTGGTTGAAGTGAAAGTTAGACTCTGGCCTAATATGCAATATTTGTTGCGGCAATTCTTGAGTATTTCGGTATGGTAAAATGAGAAGTGCACAGTTTCATATGCACCGTGATCAGTGTTACCATATGTGAAGATTTGTCTACTTATTAAATTTTTTGTGGGTCCGAAAACGATTTTTAAACTAGAAATAAGATAATGTAATATATGACAGTGTTATGGTATACTGTCTTAGCTAAAAATCTATTTCAATTGTTTATAATATTTTATATAATATCATATTTTATACTAAGATTAGTAATTCGATACATAACATTTTTCTGGGTTTTCAAACTATCATATGGTTGACTGCTGGTGTCTTATATAATTAAAACGGTGAATCGGATTTAAAAATAACAAATATATAAAACAATGTTGACCTTGGTATATTGTTGACATGTATGAATTTACTTTATATTATTAATACATGAAAAATCCATTTGATATATATTCTATTTTGAAGAAATAGCTGCTTAAACATACATATATGGATGTGTGTATGTAAACCCATATAAATATTCATTTTAACTGTATGAATGCTAAGTGGTAAAACTTTGATCATCGGGCGCTATCCCGTTTTTTTTCAGGTATCCTTTTCTAAAAGCTTTAAATGTACTGCTCTTGTTTTTACGCTGAAAAATTGTAGACCTCTAATATCGGATTCAAAATTCCATTTTAATATATCTTTAAAAAGAGTTTGGAATGTATAATTAAGACAATATCAAAATTCATTTCCCCTCTCCATTTATTGTTAGATTTTTTAAAAATTTACTCCTGCTGCCTATTATTATTTTCAATTCAGGAAGTTTTGAATCTGAAAGCACTTTAGTTATCCAAGCAAACATACGAACCTTCGCCTTGGAAAAAGTTATTAATATTGTTAACAATATTCACAGTAAACTTTGAGAAAGGTATATATAATTTACTAGTGTTAATTGAGAATATAAGTGCTCGAATTGTTCAACCAATATTGGCGTCAAACGCAAAATAGGTTCTTAAGGCATAATTCATAGAAAATATTTTATGCCTATAACTTGCTTATTTAAAAAATTTTTTTACGAAGTTTATCATGGTTTGACAAACGAGAGAAAATTCCACGTTTATGGAAATCTTGCATTATACATTAAATTTTTTATACATTAAATTTATCACAAGCTGAAATAAAAAGTCCGTGCTTGTGTTATGAGTTAAGTGTAGACTGTGTGCAAATAAAAAAATTCCGTTTGCGTAGTTAATTTGGCCTTTAAGGTCCATTATTACAACTTGGCGACAAAGTTGGTGGTAGTAAATGACAACGTTAGCATAGCAGGACGATAAAGTGGCCGGTAGCAACTTTCCATTATTACAACTTGGCGGTAAAATTAAATGTATGTTTCTTATCTTGTGGCAATACCGCTAGAAATTACCGACTACTTCTGAAAGATATTTTAGATCGCGAAATTCAGCATCTAAAGACACAATCGTGCGAGCTGTGAGAAAGCGGGCAGAAAACTTTTCAAATGTAGAAGAACTATGTTAGGGACTACCATATTAAAAAATAAGAAAATATGGTAATATAAACATAAATCTTCCTGGTAAAACTTATCGCAAAGTCAAACTTGCACGAGTAGCCATTAAGGCCTGTTAAAGTGACTGCATAGTGTGCTGTTCACGCTGGAGAAGTTATCAGGCAGGGAGCGGTACGTGCTATAGGGCCATGTTAACCGAGCTTTTTCTGCCGTAATTGAACGAATTAGGACTGGAGGAGGTTCCAACACGACGGAGCAACGGCACATACTGTGCGGGCCACAACCGATAATCTGAAGGCCAAATAATATCGGATGACTTCTTTTGGCCTACCTTGTATGTGGAACTCGCAGACAATCCACGTTTTCCGGCGCTAAAAATTTATTCGACTCAAACTACTGGCATCAGCTGTGCTTGTTTACATATACAAATTTATAATATAAACACTTCGAAAAGTAAATTTATAAAGTATTGTTGCACAAATACCGACGGAATAACTCAGACCATATGTCGGCGATGTTTTTATTAGATTTTTTTTTTTTTATCACATACCTGATTTATTTATTGTATCTTTCAATGTGAACTAAAAATAAGTATTCAAATCTTAAATCTAAATATAATTAATTAATAAGGCCCGACCAGTGTCGGACATAAAATTAGTGATAAAGTGTAAATCAAATACATAACTGGCCCCAGTATGCACCCCTGTGACACACCGGATGATATAGATTCGGGGACACTCATGAAATCTCCTTCCACATCCGTAAACTTCCGGGTAGTAATGTAACTTTCTAATAGCTTCAGAAAATTTATTGATAAACATGACTTGAATATTAAAATAAGGCCTTCATGCCACAATTTATCAAATGCCTGCGACAGTGCAGAACAACACTTCTTTTCTTCAAATGTTTTTCTTTTAAATTGAACCAATCTATGCGTTTGTTCAATGGTGCTATGTTGACTTCTAAAACCAAATTGATGGTCTGGGATGCAACCACTACGAATTAAAATAGGGGACAATTTTGTCGTGAGCAGTTTTTCGAAAACTTTTGACATTGTTGATAGCAGAATTATTGGCCTGTATGACTCAGCCTTGGTAAGATCTTGGCCCGGCTTTCTAATTGCAATATGAGGCAACTTTATTACCATCTGGTTACTCAATCCATCAATACCCGGGCTTTCTTTGGGTTGAGTTCAACAATAAGTTTTTGTACATCACGCGTTTTAAATTTTATAGGTCGAGGGGGTAGTGCAACTACATTTGGCAAATCAATAACACCAGAACATGTGTTAGCGGTAAATACTGGCTTTAAATGTTCAGCAAATATTTTACCTTTTTCAGAGTCGCAGAGGTGGTTTAAACTCAACGGGTGTTTTAAGCTTTCTAGCAGCGCGCCACAAAGAGTAATTAGATGCTGGTGTGACATTAAGACTTTCCAGATAGTTTTTAAGGGATGCAGCTTTATCCAATGCAAGCAACACTTGGAATCGTTTAGTCCACTCTTTATATATGATTTTTTGTTGAGGTGATCTGTGCTGTAACAATTCCCTTCTAGCTCTTCTTTTTTTACTTACGGGACGTTCAATATCCGTAGAATATATTCTATCAAACCTAGTCAACGGATCGGAGGTAGTGGCATGTTCAGCAGCCTGTTTTATATATTTGGTAAGATTGGCAATGTTAAATTCAATATCTTCGGATGTTCTTAGCGTAATGTTTTCCGTACAATGACTACTGAGATATTTTCTGAACCCCAGCTAATTAACACGGTTGATCATCTTCACATATGGGTGAGATAAGTCACTTAGTGGGTTACAAACTGTAACGATCGTGGGGGAGTGATCGGAGGAGAGATCTAGAGAAACTTCAACATGAATTAACTCCCTAGAGATATTTTTCATGACTCCAAAATCGATAACATCCGAGATTTTTTTGTATGTCCGTAGGCCAGTAAGTAGGTACCCCACTCGAAATGACGTCCAAACCCATTTTTGAAATTGTGTTGAACAATTTCCGACCTCTAGGTGTAATAAGGCGCCAACCCCAGAACATATGTTTTTCATTTAAAGCAGTGATGCCCAAAAAATTTTTTCTTGTGTATTAGTGAGTAACAGAAAAATAACAAATTGAGAGAATGTATTTATTTACAGCCAAATTATAATGTTAGTAAGAGATTGAAAAACAGAAAAAATATATTGATATTAAGAAGCAAACATATTAATATATGTACATATTTTTAAATAAAATAATTCAACTTAATTTTTTAAATTTTAAATCAAAATACTCAATTCTATTGCGCATAAATATTGTTTAACAAAAACAAAACAACTTATTTGTATAATTCATTATAAAAAATTTCTCGAAAAATAAAAGATTGCAATTGTG
>OY776281.1:44874634-44882134 GCA_963675445.1 Linnaemya vulpina | reverse complement strand
GAGCCGGTGCTATTATCGATAAGCCGATTACGACGTAAGTCGATTAACAAATCAAAATGTTTAATAAAATCCGACCCGATTATTGGTGACGTTACGTTGGCCACTACGAATGACCAATTAAAATCGCGTTGTAAACCAAAGTCAATTTTTAAATGTTTTTGACCGACAACTTTTATGGGTGATCCATTAGCGGCAAACAATGTAATGGCAGTTGGACGAATGTTAGATGAATTAAAATTAATTGGCAAAATAGAAACATCTGCCCTGCTATCTACTAAAAAATTTGTTTGCGTGAACTTGTCTTTAATTTGGAGGCGAAGTATATGGCGCTTGCTAGAGGGGCTTTCGCCAGGCTCCTCCGGCGTCCTTTTGAGTCAATCTGACGACGATGATGCTGTTGTAGACATTGTGTTCACTTGTTGTTCCTGAAGTCGGCATGGACTGCGGCACTTTTTAGCGTTTTTGCCGAATGTTTTATGGTACCAACATTCACTGCTATTTTGGTTTAAGTAATTTGTGGGTCGTACTTGCGAGCGACTTCGGTGTCTTGAAGAACTTCGAGAGCGTGGTTTTGCCGAGAGCTTGTCGAATCTTTTGCCTAATTCTACAATGGCGTGACGTAGCTCATTAATTTCATTTGTCGGTTGTTGCTGTATTTTGTTTATATGGTTGGCAGCCATTGCGTCTATTATACAGTCTGCAATCTTCGTGAACTCAGATGGAGCGCCTGTTGAAGCAGCCACGACAGGTTGGGCGAAATCAGGCAATCGTTTAGTCCATAATCCTTTTAATGCTGCATCTCCCAATGTGCTTCCAGCCACACGCTTCATTTTCAATTTTATGTATTCATACCTGTCAACCTGTGGCATAGAGGCTATTACGTCGGCCAGCTGCGAAATGACGTTAGGATGGAGCGCCGCCAATACGGTTGCCGTTTTTTGTTTGTCGGCCACGATGTCCGAGGCTACGAACCAAAAATCCATTGTAGTGAACCAAGCTATACGCTAATAATCGATCGCTTGACTAACTGTTATTAATTGTCGTCGAGGTATCGTGGTCACGTTTTGGTTCCATCTTTGATTCCGAAAAAAATGGCGTTCGATTCGCAGTTGTTAAAATGGCGTAGAAGCGGAAAAATCCGTTTTGCCAAAAACAGCAACTTTTCGGGGTCACCACTTTGGTTTATTTTACCAATAAATAATTAATCCTTGTATTTTATTTAGGCACTTCAGCCTTTATTTGCTAAAGGTTTACTTAAATCTACTTATGGAAATTAATTTTATAATTCGGCAAACGCGTCTGTATTGGCGGAAAGAAAAATTTATAGAGAGTGTTTTGCAGTGATGCAAAAAATCATGAAACATTTTTTGAAGTGGGTATTTGATTAAAATAATTAGTAACTAGTTGGCTACTCTAACATAGGGTGCCACATATATATATATATATATATATATATATATATATACATATATATATATATATATACATATATATATATATACATATATATATATACAATATATATATATATATATATATATATATATATATATATTGTATATATATATATATATATATATATATATATATATATGTATATATATATATATATATATATATATATATATATGTATGTATGTATGTACCGTATTGGTATATGTATTGTATTGTATGTACGGCAACCGTATTGGCGGCGCTCCATCCTAACGTCATTTCGCAGCTGGCCGACGTAATAGCCTCTATGCCACAGGTTGACAGGTATGAATACATAAAATCGAAAATTATAGAGCACTTTGCCGACAGCGAGCAACGCCGTCTAAATCGCCTCCTATCTGAACTCCCACTCGGCGACAAAAAGCCTTCAGAGTTATACTTCGAAATGAAGCGTGTGGCTGGAAGCACATTGGGAGATACAGCATCATCGTCGTCAGATTGACTCAAAAGGACGCCGGAGGAGCCTGGCGAAAGCCCCTCTAGCAAGCGCCATATACTTCGCCTCCAAATTAAAGACAAGTTCACGCAAACAAATTTTTTAGTAGATAGCAGGGCAGATGTTTCTATTTTGCCAATTAATTTTAATTCATCTAACATTCGTCCAACTGCCATTACATTGTTTGCCGCTAATGGATCACCCATAAAAGTTGTCGGTCAAAAACATTTAAAAATTGACTTTGGTCTACAACGCGATTTTAATTGGTCATTCGTAGTGGCCAACGTAACGTCACCAATAATCGGGTCGGATTTTATTAAACATTTTGATTTGTTAATCGACTTACGTCGTAATCGGCTTATCGATAATAGCACCGGCTCAGTCTCGCAGCTTACAGCTATAAATTTTAACGAAACAACCGGCATTGAAACACTTGAAATTAACGAACCATTTGTTACAATATTAAAACAATTTCCTGGCAGCGAACAACTATCGCCATATGGCTCGGCAACAAAATCTACCATAGTTCACCGCATAGAAACATCCGGACAACCAATTTTTTGTCGACCACGCCGCCTTTGCCCCGAAAAACTCGCCGTAGCAAAAAAAGAATTTAATTTTTTACAAAAAAGTGGTATATGCCAACCATCTCAAAGTAATTGGTCCAGCCCGTTACATATGGTCAAAAAAAGCGACGGATCTTGGCGACCATGTGGTGATTATCACGCTCTTAATTCGCAAACACTACCCGACCGCTACCCTCTACCGTTTTCGACGGATTTTACCACAAACTTGCGAGGTAAAAAGTTATTTTCGAAAATAGATTTGCAAAAAGCATTTCATCAGGTTCCAATTCACCCGGTCGATGTCCCGAAAACCGCCATAAGTACGCCATTCGGTCTCTTCGAGTTTAAATATATGACGTTTGGACTCTGCAACGCCGCACAAACATTCCAGCGACTCATAAATGAAGTACTACGAGGGCTTGATTTTGTTTTCCCATATATCGACGACATTTGCGTAGCATCAAGTTCGCTCGAGCAGCATTGCTCCGACCTTGCGCAAGTTTTTCGTCGCTTACGCGATAATAATCTGGCAATCAACCTTAAAAACTGCGAATTTGGAAAAAAACAAATAAAGTTTTTGGGCCATTTAGTCGATGCTGAGGGTATAAGACCCCTACCTGAAAAAGTTGATGCTATTAGACATTTCCCAAAGCCGAAAATTGCGCAAGAGCTTAAAAGGTTCATCGCCATGGTGAACTTCTACAGAAAGTTCTTGCCTCACGCGATCGAGTATCAAATGCAACTTCAGAGCTTAATTACTGGCAACAAGAAAAATGACCGCACAGCAATAAAATGGTCTCCTAGTACCGACGCCGCTTTCGAACGTTGCAAAAACGAGCTGGCCACTGCCACGCTTCTCGCTCATCCAGCCCCCGAAGCACAGTCGGTCTTGTATGTTGATGCCTCGGACACTTCCGTAGGTGCTGCATTACTTCAGCAAATTAACGGAAGTCTCCAGCCTCTGGGCTTTTATTCAAAAAAGTTAACAAAGTCCCAAACCAGGTATTCAGCATATGACCGTGATCTTGCAGCCATGTACCAAGCTGTTTGTCATTTTCGTTACATGATAGAGGGACGAAGTTGTTACATAGTAACCGACCAAAAACCTCTAATCTTCGCCTTCCGCTAGAAACTTGAAAAAGCTTCACCGCGTCGAATACGACAGCTCGATTTTATAAGCCAGTTTACTACCGACATCCGCCACACACCCGGCTTAGAGAACGCAGCAGCAGACGCCCTTTCGCGCATCGAAACAGTTAGTCAAGCGATCGATTATGAGCGTATAGCTTTTGCACAAGAAAATGACAATGAACTTCAGCAAATGGTCAAGACACCAGAGGGTGAAACAAATTCACTGAAGCTAAATTTTTTTTTAATACCAGGCAGCAGCAAACAAATAATATGTGATACAACTACTTCACATATTCGCCCATACATTCCGAAAGAATTTCGTAAGCAGGTTTTATCAACGGTTCACAGTTTATCACACCCTGGTGTGCGCGCTACTACAAAAATGGTTTTATCCAGATTTTGCTGGCCTGGAATCCGTAAGGACTGCGCTAATTATGTACGAAGTTGTTTGCAGTGTCAACGAGATCAAAAGTTCAAAGACACACCCGTTCGGCACTCGCTAAGTATGAGCCACCAAAAGAGCGATTTTCACACATCAATATCGATATCGTTTGTCCGTTACCGCTATATGAAGGACAACGTAACTGTTTAACCATAATCGACCGTTTTACTCGATGGCCCGAAGCTGTCCCAATACCCGACATGTCAGCCGAATCAGTAGTAAAGGCAATTGTAAGCCAAGGGATTTCGCGGTTTGGTGTACCAGCTCGCATAACTTTCGACCAAGGACGCCAATTTGAGTCCAGCATTTTCTCCGAACTTTTAAAAACTATCGGCTCAACACACCTGCGTACCACCCCGTATCATCCACAATCGAATGGTATAATCGAAAGGTGGCACCGTTCATTAAAGGCTGCTATTTTGTGTCGCGAACCGGCAAAATGGGTAGACCATCTTCCAGCCATTTTACTAGGACTTCGTGTTGCATTTAAACCAGACATTGACGCTTCACCAGCAGAGATGGTTTACGGATCAACATTGACTATACCTGTAGAATTTCTTCAGCCAGCAAATTTGCATATTACAAGCAGCAATTACTTATATGAGTTTCGCCAAACAATGCAAAAATTAAAGCCTACCGACACTGCTCACCATATAGCCCCACGTACTTTCATTACAAAGAGTCTGCAAAACTCAACACATGTTTTTATTCGCAACGATTCTATCCGACCTTCGCTCATACACCCTTATGATGGACCTTTCTTAGTAATAAAGCGTAATGAAAAATTTTACACCGTTTCCATCAGGGGTCGCCAAAGCAATATTAGTATTGACCGGCTGAAACCTGCTATCATACCAAATGAGGAAGCTTACACCAACTCAAATACTTCAAACTCAACAACAACAGCAAATAATTCGACTGGCGTGCCTTCAAATGGTTCAACACGACCAATACTTAAGAAAACGAATCCCAACTCTGATGGTACAGCAACTGCCCTCAACCCAACCGCTTACTCTTCGCCTAAAACTACTTTAAGTGGCAGACGGGTTACAATACCTTTAAGGTTCCGGTGAACCTCCTCCAGCGGGGGGATTGATGTGATATATATGATGTGATTGATATATAAACATACATACATATATATATATATATATATATATTTATATACATATATATATATATATATATATATATATATATATATATACAAAATAAAAATTAGATAAAATATAATTTGATAAAAAACGACCATAAGCTTGATTAATATTAAAATAAACTGATAAGGTCAATAAAGATAAATCAACAATTATTAAGGAGAGCACGCCAACATGGAATATCGTATATTGAAGAAAAATTTTCAAACTAGGAGATTCATTAATCAGGTGAAATCACTCAGGAACAAAATTGTACAGGCAAGATCATCAATAACTTTTTTGATAAGATGCAGGAATGTTGGAATCACCCCAAACTTTATCAAGAACTCTACGAAGAATATCTTGAATGTTTTTAACAAGGATAGCTTACCAAGGATTCAAAAAACAATAGAAAAATATACTCAAGATTTACACAATAAAATGTTAAGGTTAGCGATAAAAGAAAAACATGATATGTTGAAACATTTTCAAAAAGAGAGGGAAAGAATTTTAAAGAAATTGGATATATATTTTTCACTGGAGGAAACGGTTGAATTTTTATACTTTGAGGAACATTTAGCTGTTTTACAAAAGAAAAAGGTAAATATTACACATAAGAATAAATTTGATAAATTAAAAAAATTACAAGAGAAGGAATTAGATATAAAATTAAATGAAAAGTGGTTTAGAAACAAGACTAACACTGACATACCTAAGGACATTCAATGGATACTTTCACTTGGACAAAAGCACGCTTTACCTAGTAAAAAGTATGAAATTCCTATTTTAAAAGTCATATCAGAGGGAGAGGACTTAGTGCAGACTTTAAATAATAAGGAAGAACAAGAGATAGCAAGAAATAGATTAACTACGGTTATTGATAACCATTTAAATAAAATTCAATTAACAAATAGAGATAAGTTTATATTAGATAAAGCTAAGAAAGCTACTAATTTCTTAAGGGAAAATAAAGATATACTTATTGTAAATGCGGATAAGGGTAATGTAAGTATAGCCATTAGTAAACAGGATTATGACTTAAGAATCAATAGTATTTTAGGAGATATTACAAATTATAATTTAATTAATAGAGATCCAAATACCAAAAAATCAATAATGATATAGTTGAAGAATTATTTAAGAAAGATATTATAACATCTAATGATAAAAATAGGCTAAAAACAAATGCTGCAGTTGCTCCTCGTATATATGGATTACCAAAAATTCATAAAGAAAATTTTCCATTAAGACCTATATGTTCTTTTATTAATTCACCTTCATATGAACTACGCAGATATATTACAAATATTTTAAAAAATATTACTAAGGATTCTAAATATAATATCAAAAATTCAATAGAATTTGTGAATAAAATTAGGAGCCAACGTATATCTGATAATGAAAGCTTGATTTCTTTTGATGTAGTTTCCCTATTCCCAAGTGTACCTATTGATTTTGCAATTAATACAATTGAAAACAAATGGGAAATGATAGCAAGGTATACAAGGATTGACAAACATTTATTTTTCCGTATTTTAAAATTTTGTATAGAAGATAATAGGTATTTTCAATATAATAGCAATATATATATATATGCAACAAAGGGGTCTTCCTATGGGATCACCAGCATCTCCAATAATAGCAGATATAGTAATGGAGGAATTATTAGACAAATCAATTCAAAAACTTAATATAAAACCTAAAATAGT
The DNA here is from genome assembly GCA_963675445.1 of Linnaemya vulpina. Lineage (NCBI taxonomy): Eukaryota > Metazoa > Arthropoda > Insecta > Diptera > Tachinidae > Linnaemya > Linnaemya vulpina. Next base: position 44,875,223 of record OY776281.1, on the reverse strand, counting down.
GACAAAATATGTAGATGATTTATTTTGCATTATTCATACATCGGAGATAGATAATATGTTATCAGCATTGAATAATTTTAATTCGAACATTAAATTTACTGCTGAAAAGGAAAAGGACTTGAGACTTCCTTATTTAGATACTTTAGTTATTAGGAGAGGTAATAAATTAATAATAGATTGGTTCCAGAAACCTACTGCTTCGGGAAGAATGATTAATTACTATTCAAAACATAGTAGACACATTATTATAAACACAGCTAAAAATTTTATAGAAAGGGTTCTAAATATAAGTGACAAACAATTTCACTATAGCAATAAAAAGAAGGTTATAAATATATTAGAAAATAACAATTTTCCTAATCATATTATAAATAAATTAATATCACAATATAGAAATAGAAGAACAGAAAATACTAATATTAATACAGAACAAAAATTATTTAAATCTTTAACATTCTAGGAATATCAGAAAGGTTGACAAAATCTAAGATTTACGATACAGATAAATATAGAATAGCTCATAGGACGTGTAATACATTAAACAGACTATTTAGTAAAAATAAAGATAAAATTGAAAAATGGGGATAGA
>OY776281.1:44699634-44867134 GCA_963675445.1 Linnaemya vulpina | reverse complement strand
CTAAATAACATTGATTTACTTGAAGACACTCACAACATAAACTATAAATGCTTGGACGAAGATAAGGTATGCTGGTATGAAGGGCAACTGATATACATATTAGCGACCGTCTCTATAATTTTCGATTAAAAAACATTTCTTTGCCCAAATGAATATTACTTACATATTCTGGAAAGCAAATTTATTACATCCATATTTATTTAAAGACTTTTGTTTATAAAAATTTTAAAAGAATTGGAAAATAATTTTACAATGAAGAAAAAAGGAGATAAAGAGCAAAATATCACTTTATCAACCGCTTAAACTAGGGTATTGGCTAAAATAAAATTTTTGTTTTACAGAGATTTTATAGCGCTTAAACAGGCTATTAAACGTTTATGAATACACATTTAGCGATTTTTTACTATTTATATGTTATTAAGCCCTTAATAATCATTTATGAATTAGGAGGTTAGTTAATAAAAGATAGAATTTTACATTTAAATGTACATATGTATAGGCTTAAATATTTTGTTATTATTCACATATTTTAAGTTCAATTAAAATTCGTTTGAAACTTTCTGAAATTTGTTGATTAATATGTGTATATATTTATACATACATATGTGTATATGCATGTTGATTGTATATGCTTATGAAAAACATATGTATGTATGAATATGTATTTATATACATATGTAAAGTTAAGAAATGCTTAGAGAAAAATATTTTTCAATTATATATACACGTGCATACACATAATGTTTAATATTTTGTCATAATATATCTTTTAAATTTATATAAATTTGTTTATAAACTTCTTGAATTTGGTTTTAAGATATGTATATATAAGTAGGATTGAAAATTCATTTTAGAAATGTTTCTTTTTTAAGTATATATGCATGTATAGATTTAAATTGTTTATTATTGTTCCTATATTTTAAATTTATTTAAATTTTGCTTGAATCTTTTTGTATTTTGTGGACAAATAATTTTCATATTTTTGTTTCATAAACAAAAATAATTTTTTCACATCAAATAAAAAATAAATTTCCTGAAGAAGTCACACAAAGGAGTGCTGAAATATCGAAAAACAATTTATAATTAAAAAAAAAATAAAAAAATAAAGAGACTTTAAGCTTAAAAATATTAGTCCATATTATAAGTCAATATTTTTATAATAGGATGATTTAATAGCATATCTCAGCTATTTTATTTGAGAAAATTGGACTGGAAAGTGGAATATGTTATTATATTCTTTTTAGCTACTTTCAAAGACATTTTTATTGTTAATTATTTTACATATAAAAAATATGTTATCTTTGCACTCCTTCAAAATTGCTCTATTACAATCGGTTAAGAAGAGAAGAGTGTAAGTAGTACAAAATGTTTTAATCGTACGTTCGCGACCGAAAACATCATATTATTGTAATTGTTTTGCATTAAGCGTCCACAGGTGCCCGACAGAATATATTTTAATTAAGTTCGGTATCACTTATTTAGGTTTTTTTACTTGTAAAAATTCATACGTTCGCGACCGTAAGTAAATTTTTTTTAAATTATGAACTTATTTTCTTAAAACGTAAATTTAATTTCGTGGATGGGTAACACATGTGATAAATCGCAAAATGCTGGTAAAAAAAACTGCTGAGGGAATCGGAAAACGACGCTTAGCATTAACAAAAAATAAAAGTTTTAGAACTAAAGAAATGCAAAAGAATGCGCAAGATTGAAAGAATATTGACAAAAGAAGAAAAATGCAGCTCAACAAGAAGAAGAACACGAAGCGTATTTGTGTAAACAAACTCTGAGATATGCAATGAAGGAGGCTGAAAGGGCATTACCAAGTAATTAAAAAATATTAAGTTATTAAAGGTTATTTAAGAAGTATGTCGAACCCTAAAATGACCAAACAAGTTGATTTGGAATGGGAGAGGCAGTTGAATTAACATAATATGTATATGTACATACTGTGGTGAAAACTTTAAATTAAGCACAGCTCCTAACGGCATATTCAGTAAAAACCAAAATATTAAATAAAATAGTCTATTAAATAAAATGATATATTTCTTCTTATAAGTGCTACTACACACTATAATTGAGTATTAAGTTCTTTGTTAAAGAAATTTTAAGATATTTATGGGAAAATGCATGGTGATGATAATAAAAAAACATATGGAAAAAACGTACGATCGCGACCCGTACGTTCGTGACCGGCACTTAAGCCAATAGAAATATTTTATTCTGTAAGTACAGAATAGATACCTACTTTAATACACTTTTAAAATATATTTATCGCCTCTGAATATTCCGTTACATTTCGCAGATTTTTACACTTCACTACTGTCAGCCAAAGTTGACTTCTATATTGTGTACGTTCGTGACCACATGTTTATAACAATTATTATGAAAACTTAAACTCGATGAATTCTGTCTTTCGCACTAAACATAGAGCTACCAAAATTCTATCGAATCGCAAAAAAAATGCTGAGGAAAGTTATGTTTTCTATAATCGTTGCACATCAAAAGCGTACGTTCGTGACCCCAGGAAATGCCCATATACAAATTCAACTAATATCACAAATTCCTTAAAATTTTCAATATTATTTAACATTTTAGCAAAATGAACTTCTATGTATATATATATATATTACACTACAGCTGATCAAAATATAAACATTGGCGCACAAAACGCTTTGCATGTACCTTGAGTTGAAAAACGCGGCTGAAGTATGAAACGCATAGAACGCACGTCACGTGAAACGCGTGTTATGTACTTCCAGCTTTATAAAGCGTTGACGCGTGTTATATACTTCCAGCTTAATAATAGTAAACAATAGTGGCAATATTTGTTATTCGTATTTCGTTTAGTGGCCTTGCCTTCCAAGCTGTCTATTTCTGATAGATCTACGAGAACTCACCTTTAAAGCATTTTTGAAAATATTGTTAGAGAATCTGAGGAGGATAGGTATCTGTCTATCCTAAGTAGTAGTTCTGTTGAAGAAGAATTCAATAACTAGAAATATGTTTACAGACACAGATCCGCTTTATTGTTGGCGCAATGATATTCAAAAAAATTCAAATGAGATCTGCCACATTGTCGGCGCTATTTTCCAATACCTGCCTGTCTTAAACGGGCTTGCAAAATCTTCTATGTTCGCTAAGAATACTGTTAAACAAAAATCGTATTAATCTTAAAGATTTTGCAGTCGCCTATTTAATCATATACAATTATTACACTTATCCGTATATATATATATATATATATATATATATATATTAAGTGCAGTTTATCTCTAAATGCCATTTAAATACTAAATTTTGTTTTTCCTCATTGGCAATTTAAATGTTATTTAAATCGAACACAGTAAATATATAACTTTGACTTTTGTTTCTTTTAACAAAAGGAAAACATTGTGATGTTGAGAAAAATCTGCTAAAAAATTTTAAGAAGTTACGTAAATAAAGTTAATTATCAATAGAATAAAGTCAAAAATCAATAAAACAATATTTATTGTACAAATAGACTTAACACAATTGAAAAACTTCAAATAATTTCATCAACAATTTTTTGTACAATGGCGATTTTTGTTTACACATTTTTCGCATAAATTAATAAAAGTATTTAAATCTGACTGTAAAACTGAAAGTGTATTTAAATAGAGTTTAAATTCTCATCAAAATGAACTAAAACTGCATTTAAATATCCACTGATTTATTGGGCATTAATGATGTTCATTTTACCGTCCTTAGTAACATTATAGAGATATGGCAACTTGGTGTGCACTCCACACAGCGAGGCAAAAAATGGTTGATTACTTTCGTCTAATTCTACCTAAGCACACTTTCATATAATTATGAAATACAAGAAAAGAAATAAATAAATAAATATGAATATAAATATGTATATATTTATATGGTCGGCTTAACGCAGACCGCAAGTCTGTTCGGAAACGAGCTGCCGTCTTAACTTAATTAACTTTAGTTTATTGCTTTTGTATTCAAAATAGTATTGGTGCACAGATGCCTGCTAGTGGCTATGATCAGTGCTGCTATGTTGTTAACCCGTATGTTATACTTTACAGTAAGTGGCTACACGAATTATGCGTGCTCATAAGACGTAGGAACGTAGTTAAGCACCGAAAAGTCCTTAATAGAACCACAATCATATGCAGTTGGGTTAATACGCGTCTGCAGTCAAAAAACATCTTTGAGTCAGCCGACATCCAGCCTCGTTGGCAATTATTTTTTAAATGATCAAGTGCAATGTGGACATATGGGGGTCAATTCTGGATCTATGAAACGATGGAAAGAAAAGTTTTTTCATGTTTTCATAGAAGTAGCGATTCTCACTTAGTGAAACAAATTAAAACAAAAGTCAACCAATTATCATATGCAAAATCACTGAAACGAAACGAGATTTTTTCATCGTTTCATAACACTTGTGGTTCTTGTTTTGTGAAACGGTGTAACCAACGGTCAAAATTTTTCCATATTAAAAGATTTTTTCACCGACAATTTTAAAGTGAAAAACATGGAGAAGAAGAAAGCGCGCTAGCGAAAATCAAAAAGAATATTTAATTAACTTCTTGGAAGAAAATATTTATATTGCTAAGGATTAGTATGAAAGATAATTACATAAAAAAACTTTTACTGATCATACATTTATAGATTTGTGACCACTGCCGAAGCAAATTTTCGAGACGAAAAGTGGAAAGAACTGGAGACGAGCCTTACCGCTTCGTATATATATATATATATATATATATATATATATATATATACTCACTTTTTTATTTCGGTTATTGTTTACTATCAAAAACAGTGGATGCTTGAACAGAAAAGTAATTAATAAATATTTTCTATAGAAAAAACGACACAAAACGGCAACGAAAACTAAAAACTAATGAGGCCTTAAGAAATCTGATGAAATTCGATGCTTGATATATATATATATATATATATATATATATATATATATATAAGATTTATAGTTTTAAAAAATTGCTGTAACAGAAAAATATAAAATAACACGGTATGAGTGACAATTTCTTAATACATAGCGTTTTCTAATGTTGGAACTCTTTGCGAGAGAGAATATCTATTTAAAAATTCGGAAAATTTTCCTTTCTCACACTGGTCGCTAAACATTACAGGCAGCGATTAACACCATTATATACCAAAGAGCAGAACATAGCAGAATCTTCTTCGGTACTGTAGCTACAAAAAGTTATCTATCTTCTCACATGTATTCTCAACGCTATTCTTTCATTTCTAGTTTTGGTATAATGCACATTATGTGAAGGGACCTGGCAAAAAAATATGTGGAAAACGGTTGACACTAAAGGCCCTCCCTGCGACTTCTCGCTGATGTTAACCTCAATGCTATCGTAACGTGGTTTGTTGTGCCAAGACAAACATTTTTATCTTTCTAGCTGATATAACTTTTTGAATATATTAATCTATTACTACGTGAATTGATGTAGTTTTCCAAACCTATAAACGAAGAGAGAGCACTTAATGATATATATATATATATATATATATATATATATATATATTTATATATATATATATATATATATATATATATGTATAATTTTGAATTTTTCTCAAAAAAATCCATCTTCGATTTTTTGTTTATGATATCTCTCGAACAGATTGACTGATTTTGGTTCTTTTGAGTCTTGACTGAGGAAACACTTTTGAAAACATCTTAGCTTTCATACGATTTCTTAAAATATATTGGACCGAATCGGCCTCAATTCACAGGATGTATAAGTTCCGTAGAACTCTTTAGACATCACGTGCTTGGTTTGATTTGGTAAAGGTACCTAATACTTACACACAAATACATACGGACATAGTGACAGGCTCTCAGAAGTAGCCAGGGAAGCTTACTAAGGCCTCAAAGCATCTAGATCTAATAAGAACTCGATGTTTTGAAGATTGGGTAAAGGCAATAAATTTTTGAAAATCTTAAATTTCCTAGCGGGCTAGCGGGGAGGTATAAATCCAGATTTGTTGTCATAAAATATTTTTCTAAATGTTGCCAATATCACCTCAATATTCGAAAAACGATTTCTGATGAATGTTTGAAGTTCGATGGATGTCCGATTATAACAAAACTTTTTGTGTTATCATACGATTTGGATACTTGTCATTATGACGAATGGTGCAAAAAGTTATGCCATTCTCTCAAGCATCGCAATTTCTATTAAAAATTTCATAAGGTTCAAAGGGTATTTTGAGGAGAATCTCTGACAGAATGATGTTTACCACTTACTCGGAGGATGAAGTACATGTGAATTTTTAGCATTGAAAATAATATCACAGTATCCATGAAAATTATGACATCTAATCTTTTAATAATAAGAAGCTGGAAGATTTAGTATTCTTCAAATACATTCGTATATGGCACATAGAAAATCTTATGAGTTCTAAATTTGTTGCAGTAACAATTTTCAAATCGATTAATTTTTAGTTTATTTCGTTAAATTTAATAATCTCGAAGTCGTTTTTATGAGGGTATAATCGATTTAAATTATATGGATATTCCGTTGAGAGTTTGTCAATATTATCGAGGGTGAACATTTGGAAAATAAATTCTAAAAATTTAATTTTTCTGGAAGAAACAAAGACAAACTGGGAATAAAATTAACAAAAAACGCTGATGAGATGACGTAGCGGCATTAAAATCTTTGCTAGTATGATGATTATGATACATATAAACTCTTTATAAAAGTTCGAATTCAATATGATTTCAAAATTACTTTTGAATTCGTGGGTTTGAACGTGGATCTAAATAATAATTCTTAGCTTAATATACTTCAATGATGTAAATTACCACCTATTGTATCAAATAAGACAAGATCTCAACTAAATTATAAATATATAAAATTAGTTATAATTACAAAGATACTAAAATATATACATATTTTAGTGTGCTGCTATAACTATAGACCATAGTATTCGTCAACAGATGTTGTAATAGATAAAATTCTCATTTCTCAATGAACAGGACATAGCACGAAGCATTTCAATTTCATCATTATATTTGGGGTTTTCACACTTTGTGCTATTTAGTCATATTATCATAAAGTTATAACATTTTAGACCAGTTTATAAACGTTGTTGTGCTGCATACAACTCTTCTATACTCTTTCAGGTATATATTTGTTTTGTCATAAAACAGCTTTAGAGATTTGAGTCGAACGGCTGATCTTTAGGTGAGACCGCCGTTACTTCTATATGATTCATGACAAAAAAACGACTAAAAAATGATTCATACCTATATATCTGTGCATTAAATCGCATTTTTAGAACATAAAAAAATTAAAACAAAACTAAATCGCAAAAATTAAATATATACAAGGGAAAATTTTTTTTCGTTTAACTTACGTAGCTGGTAGCCACTGGACGTTTTTCCGTATGCCGCCGAAAAAAAACAAATGTAATCAACTCATGACAAGTCAGCAGTTGTTTTAGTTTATACATACAAATTCATTTAGATATTCTTGTGCACCAGAAGACAAATTTAATAATTTTAAATAGAAATGGAGTTTTTTTTTTACTTTTTCCACTTATTTTTTAGCATTTTCAAACAACTATAATTAATTTTCTTTTGCTTTGACGGTAGTCATATTTTTCGTGCTACTATTTTATGACATGACTACAATGTTAATCACCCAATTGTTTTAAAAAGTTTTTGGATTTAAAAACACTAATCTGAATATTAAAAACCCTTAAAAATGTGTGTGACCGGTACTCGAGTGTGTATCAAAATGATTACACTTAAAATTTGTGTTCCTGTAGTGTATCAGGGATAGATAGTAACTTTTATTATTCCGAAAACAAAATTAAATACTTTTTAATATATACTACAAACAGAAACGTAGCTTCGAAAATTTAATAAACAATAAAAATATATTACAATGTATTCATAACAATATTTTTATTATTGATAGATCTTCGCAGAATATATAAAATATAAGGATGTTACATATATAGCTTGCTTAGCATCACTCAGTTGCATGTTGTTCTTGCTGGTGTTGCACATAGAATATTTTGTTATTAACCCCCACTTTTTGACTTCGTATTTAAGTACAAAATTAGTTAATTTTTCCATTAACTTAAGTTGTGTTTAAATACACTTTCAGTTTTTCAGTCGTATTTAAATATATACTTCAATTAATTTATGCGAAAAATGTGGTAGCACCATGGAATATGTAAACTAAAATCGCCATTGTTCAAAAAACGTGTGTACATGATATTATTTAAGTTTTTCAATTGTGTTAAGAGTCTATTTGTACAGTAAATATTATTTTATTGATTTTTTAATTTATTCTATTGATAATTACCATTATTTACGTAACTTTAAAAAATTTTTTTTGCAAATTTTTCTCAACATCATAATGTTTTCTTTTTCATAAAAGAAAATAAGTCAAAGTCATATGTTTACTGTGCTCGATTTAAATAACATTTAAGTGTCCAATGAGGGATATTTAAGTTTTATTTAAGTTGGATTTAAATATGATCTTTAAAAATGAATTCTGTATTTAAATAGAATTTAATTTTGAAGTTAAAAACTGGGCATAAGCCATCTACATCTATTTATAGTAAGACTTTTAAATTATATCAAGTAAGCCACGGTGGTACTATGGTAGCAATGATTTGGAAAATGTTTCAGTAAAACCAAAATTTCATCACGGTTTCCATCACTGTGTTGTATGAATGAATTGGTATATTCACACACATATGTAGTTTATTTGTTGTTTTTACCCGGTAGGAAATGTCCACAGTGAATGAGTACAGACTCAACAGTACTACTTATACGCTTTAGTGTCAATTGCATACTATTCCATTTTAATATGTCTTTACTGGCAGCATTTTGTAATTGTTTGTAAGAGCTGTTGCAAGGGTTGCGAGGTAAAACTAAACTCACGAAATAAAAGGTTGCGAACATTTTCGACATATCTTTTTGTCTTTTTCGTATTATTAGTTGTATTATATGTAGAAAGACAAGAAGGAAAATTCACATTCGTAAAAGTTTCAAAACAAAGTTGTAAAAATGAGGCAGAATATTAAATTAAAGGCATAGTATTAAATGACACTTGCTCGCCAGCATTGTTGAAAATGATGAGAACTACTGACTCAGTCCTCCACTTGGGAGGACGTTCTTTAACTGCTTATGTGACAGATTTTGTACTGAAATTTGTCAAATAAGTAGGTTATGAGAACAACAAATTTTATATGAAATGAGCCTTACTCACTAACTTTAGCTTTTTACACTATTAAACTGTTACTTTTTTCTTATTTTTTCCAATGAATCAACTTTTTTAGTACTAAACTAAACGATAAGTACTTTAGAATGAAAAGAGGAAGTATATAATTTTTGAACTATTAATATCGACAAAGTAAGCAGAAAAGACGCAACTGTAGAAAAAGAATTGACTTGTTTACACTTGAACACCGGTTCCCTTCGGGGTTACAACTTTTAGTTTTCTTGTATGACTTGGAAATGATCTCATAACTTCCACGGTTTGTTGTGGAATGATTATAAATGCTTTATGGTTTAGTCGCATAGCCGGTCTATTTGTTTGGCTGTCCGTAGATCTTTTTATTGTTTAAACTTTAAAGTTTTTATTTGAAAAATTTAAATATATATATATGTACATATATGGATGAATACATTTATGGATATAAAAGATTTTGTGTAACGTTCTGCACTTATTTACAGATGCGTACTTAAAACACACACATGTTTATATGTATCTAGATATTGTTTGATAATGTAGTCTCTAATATTCATTGTAGGTATATTATTGCAGAATTTTAACTGAAGTGAATTAAAAATTTTTGATATATAATATATTGCTGTTAAATATTAACTTAATATCGAAACAAAAATAAAAAGTATTATAAAAGAAATGTAGAATTAAAATAATTACATGTCCTCAAACATTTGTACTTACAACTATATGTGTTTAACAGAATAATTTGTAACATAACGTCGGTGTGTACAATGTACACTGTACATAGATGCAAACTATTGCTAAAAAATGCGAGATACCATTAACATCCTAAATATTTAAAATAATTAATAAGTTTAAACGTAACTCTTACGAGCATACGTGTATCTTCTAGCAAATACAAAAATATATAAGCCATTTAATTACTATTTACATTAAAATTTCTTGTTAGTGATATGGAAAACCTTAACGCGAATGCTTCTTTGCGCGTCTACGTTGTAATAATCGCTCACAGTTGAATGCCATCATTAAAAATTTACGATACATATGGTTCAATAGTGAGTAAGAGAATTCTAAAAATTTTAAAATTCGCATATTCGATTGAAAACTTATTTGTGTCTTTCTAGTTATTTTTTAAACACATTAAAGCTTCTTCGATAATTATCTCCCTTTATGGAATCTTCATCGCGCTTGGTTTTATAAAACAGTCTTCCGGAATTTGTCCTTCTCTAAAAGTTGCCGCTCTGAATGTTTATCACAAATTCAGTTTCTGAAGTTGGTGAAGTCTCCGAAAGCCTTTTATAGATTTATTACTATAAAAAAACATGTTTCAGAGCTTATTTTTAATATAACTCACTTTACAATTAAGGAGTTATATACCTTATTGGAAAGGTGATTTGATTTAGACTCCGATTTTATACATAGCGGATCAGGTTTTAGTGAAAACATTTGAAATTTTAGCTCCTGAATGATGTAATGTTGTTTTGGCTGCATGTAAAAACTTCGGTAAGGCTTTTAATTAGGAGCTCTGCTTAGCTTTGCGCTCATATGTAAAAAATTTTAAAGCTTAATACATTAATAAAATAATATAAAAATATTCGCTGCATATTCGTGCCTAAACAGAAGTTACATTCAATAATGTTAAAAACACAATTATTTAGAAAATGATTTTTGTGAAATATTTTAAATAATAATTTTGAGCTTAAGGTTTATTTTATAAAAAAATTATTTATCTCTTATTAATATCGATATTTTGATGTCCTCTGAATATTTTCTTCAGGATAGGATAACAAACAAAAATTAATTATAATTTATTAACAAACAACACAATTTTTTTCAAATATTACAAATATCAATATTTTTGTTTAAGCTTTAACATCGAAATTATTATTTAAAATATATAAAAATCAAAGGCTAAAAACTTAGAACGATTTTTGTTAAATTAATAATATTAAGTGTTCAGTGCGTCAAATAACACTGCTCAGCAGCCAAATCCGCCTTTGAATAAAACTATGTGAACTATATGGATTTTGATGCGCTAAGCTCGAATCCGTTTGCGGTTTTTTTCCATCAGGTCAAGATTTTTTTTATGGGCGTGGCAAGTTTTTGCCCCTAAATTAGCCAGGTAGGTAGACATATTTCACCCTAACCCGGGAACGAGTCATCCGATTTTAAAAAGTAAAACACCAGAAGATTTGTAACAAAATTGTTTTTATTTTAGTCACATACAGTTTTTCTTTATCTCTATCGTTTTGGAAATATTCAGATATTAATCGAGAAAAATTTTTTTCCTGCAAAATTCTTAATTTTTTTCAGATTAAAAATGAAATTAAAAAAATTTTAAAGCTAATATTCAACACTTTGCACCTTTATCTAACTTTTATCTACAGATCTTAGAAATAAAAAAAGCTATAAACCATAAAAATCGGTTATAAAATTTAGATTTTATTTTCAATTTATCGCAGGTACCCAATGTTATAATACTACCAACCTTTCATATGCGTGACGATAGCATTTCGTTAGGTGAACAGGTAAAGGAACTAAAGTACAACGGTATTTTGCATAGTTCTGGGATTTAAAAGTTATAATATAGTATTTTTCACTAACCTGTAATTCTAAATCGAGAAAATTAGAGTAGATTCTAATATTTATCGCAGCAGTATATGTGGAAATGATGGACAATAAGTGAGTCAGTTTTTATTTGATATCATGCGGTTAAAGTCGGCAACAGTAAATATATTTCTTATTGTGTAAAGAAATAAAGCAATTAAATAATCCATAAAAGCTTTCATAGTACAAAATGTGAAGGATTTGTAAGAAATCTCCAAACTTATTTTGTTGTGTATGTGGTCACAAAATACCAAATCTTCTCTGTTGAAATAACTCAAAAAGGCTTGTTCTCTATTTCGAAAGTACGAGACTTTCACGTCCTTTTGCGCCAAATTACAGTGTTTTAATTTTGATGCAAGAAGCTCAGACTTGTTTCTTGAGAGCACTAATTTACGAATTAAGTTATTCAGATAGTTTAATTTGGAATATAAGGTTTACTTGTTGGATTTCCAAATGATTTTAACCGCACGATATCAAATTAAAATTGACTTATTTCCCATTTATTAATGTGGAAGTTTGAAATAAATGTCTAGTTATTCTAAGAAATGTTGGGTAAAGGTTCCCTGATAATCTGCACTAGCCCCAGTGAAATGCGCATAGGAACTAGCTAAAACCCCTCAACTGATCAATTTAAATTTTTTAATAAGAGTTCGGGAAAAAAGAACTAGCACATAATTAAAATTAAAGATAAATATTTAAAAATGCATGGCTTTGTAGTCAATGAAAATTGGTTTGTTAATAAAACCACGTTAGAAATACCACCAGAATGCAGATGGATAACATCTTTGGGAAAAAAATTCTCGTTACCGAACAGACATAACAACATACAGAGTATTGTTATACATAACAGTATATACAGAGTATTGGAGAAAACATGGATTAAGGAATTATTAGAACACAGTTAGGTACCAATATTTCAAAATACAAGAGAAGAATTCAAAACTCACCTACAGAAAAGTATATAAGAGCAGCATTTCAAAAAACAAGAAGGTTTTTTCGACAACATAAAAATATTCTTTTAACGCAATCGGACAAGGGCAACAAAACAATGATAATGGATAAAAATGACTATATAGATAAAATGAAATAAATGCTAGAAGATAGAAGTACCTACAGAGTTACAAGAAACGATCCAACGGAAACACTACGTAAAGAAAATAATAAGATAGTTAATGATTTGTATAAAAATGATTACATGGATGCAACACAGAAAAAATGGCTGTACTGTCCAGCTCCAACATCATCTAGAATATATGGGCTACTTACAACCCACAAAATAGGTGTATTCTTGCGTCCAATAGTAGCATCAACTAACGTTTCCTGTTACCAATTATCTAAACATATAGGTAGAGTAATTAAATCCATAATTTCACCCCAATACAATATAAAGAACTCGAATCAATTGAAGGAACAACTAAAACGTATAAAACTTCAAAAAGACGAAATTTTAGTATCCTTTGATGTAATATCACTTTTTACTAATATTCCAGTTGACATAGTTATAATAATATAATGGATCAATGGAACAAAATTGAGAAAGTGACCAAGGTTCCAAAATTGTTGTTTCGAAAAATTCTTCAATTTTGTCTGATGGATAGTAATTTCTTTATGCATGATGGAAATATTTATAGGCAGATATTTGGTTTGCCTGTGGGTAATCCACTGTCACCTACCATAGCTGACATACTTCTAGATTTCTTATTTGACGAAGCGTTAGCGAAATTAAATAACAAAAACATTAAACCTAAATATATAGTCAAACATGTAGATGACATATTAGCTATTATTAAGTATGACGACAGAGATGAAATTCTAAAAGCTTTCAATAATTACCATCCAAAAATCGGGTAGACTTATGAACTTTCATGCTACACAACCCAAGTCGCAAATAATAAACACAGCTAGAAGTTTCATCTCTCGAGTTCTGAGGACTAGTGACGAGCAATTTCACACCAATACCATGAAGAAAATTACTTACATAGTCGCAAACAACAGTTTTCCGCTGAAACTTATAAACAAATTGATATACGAAAAAAATCAATAAAAATAAATAATAACAATGATGACGATACAATAGCAGCCAATAATTTTCACAGTGTAACATTCATACCAGGTTTAACAGACAATCACAGTTTAAAAACATAATTGAAAACAACCAAAACAAATGTAAAATTTGAATTCAAACCTAACTCTACATTGAACACAATATTTACGAAAATTAAGTACAAAGTAGACAAAACACAACAAAGCGATTTAGTCTATGAAATTAAATGTAAAGGGAACAATAAACAAGATTGTAACTTAGTATATATTGGAACAACGAAAAGAGCTTTAGAGACAAGATTGAGAGAGCACAACAGTGATATTTTAAAGAAGAAAGAAACAACAGCATTAGCAAAGCACACTTTAGAAAGTGGTCACACGCCTGACTTTAACAATGTTAAAATATTGGACAGAAAAAGCAAAGGAAGAAAAAGATACACAATCGAAAGTCTTCGTATACTACAAAACATCAACAATGCTATGAATCTAAAAGAGGACACAGATAACATCAGCCTAAGTTACAGAGCAGTTTTGAAAAATAAGCTTAGTATCATTTAAAATTAGAATTATAAGTTTTTATTTATATTTTTGATATAAATTCTTTTGGAAATTGTAAGTATTTATAATAGTATATTGGTGTGTATATTATAATTATTTAGGTTTTTAATTTGAAATAGACAAACCCTTGAAAAAGTCAACAAAAACTTGACGAAAAATCGGGTAAAATATGTAATAAAAAAGTTTTTTTTATTGAGATAAAGAAAGTTAGACCGAAATTAGCTAAAGACAGATTGTCAGCTACGATTATGAACATATTAATATTTTCTTGATTCAAAATACATTATCTGATATTACCTAACGTGTTTGGAAAACACCTGACAGAAGGCGACTAGCCGAAGTTCCTGAATCAAGGCCACGAATATACTGTCTTTTTCTCTCTACGTAATAGTTTCTCCGATGCCGCCTAGGGATGATGCAAATTAGTTTGAACCACTTATATGCTGCCCATTGTTACTTCTATTTGTGGTCAAAATCAGTCAGAGCTGATTTAGACCATATTGGATTGGGGTTTCTTTGGAGAACAAGACTTAGACGAATTCTGAATAAATCTTAATCGATATATATATCGTTCGTCCCTAGCGCGTCCACGCCAAATCATCCAGTTCGCAGTACCAACGTCTGCTATAACTATTAATTAATATGAGGGCTGCCTCATTCTCCAGAATAGAAGGGGGAATCCATACTCGTAGAGCCATCTGAAAAGGAGTTCGGTTGGAGGATACGATTTCGCTCGCAAGCTTCATATATGCTGTCTTAGAAAACCGAGGGCTTTTCCATTATTGATTATCTTGATGCGCTTGGACCACCTTGCCTCGTCCAACGTAGTGAACGAGTCATGAGCACTAGTGAAGAGCAATCTGCGTAGGATTACTCCTACAAAAGTAGCCATTTGTCAGTAGTCATTTTGCTGCCAGTCTTATTACGGCCGCATGGCAATTAGTTTTTCATTTATTGTATATAGAATACAAAGTAAATTTGTGAAGTATTTGGTGCACAGATGCCAGTGGGTGGCTGAAACCATATACCGGAGATGTTGTTAACCCTTATTTTATCCGCTACTGTGACTGACTGTACACATATGAAGTAGTAACGTAGTTAACCACGGAAAATTCCTCAGAAGAATTGTAAATCAATACAGTTAGTTGAGGCGCCGAAATTAGCTAGTGCGAGTGAGACGCAAAACTCTCGAAAGAGAGTAAACATACATCCCACAATTATGTTCTTCAAAGTGACTAGTTGAATTATTATTTTTCGTTTCTTTTTTTATCATGGTTTCTTTTTTTATCATGGACTTTGCACATATTATTTTATACCGAAAATTTTCGTACAGACCTAGAACTTCATATATTAAAAAACCAAATGTGTTAATTAGACTTATTCTGTTATTTATTGTGTTTAGGAGAGATATCACAAGTGTAATAATTGTGTAAGTTGAAATTAAAAAAATAAAATAAAGCACAAAAATAATATTGACAAATAACATACAAAAGTATTCTGATTGCGAGAAAACAATGACTTTAGATGAAATGCAAAATGGTAACGTTGTGACATCCTTGAAGACTAATAATCAAAATCACAATTTACAAATGGATAAAACAAATCTGACAAACGAACGAAATTTCCACCAAAACAACAATATAAGCAACAATGTAAATAATACAAATTCCCAACAACCAAAGCAGGTATGTTTAATTATTTACTTATTATTTAAAAAGAATTTACAATGGCATGGTTTTCATAAATGTTGGTCGTAATTTAAGAACTTGTAAAACCAAAATGATATCAAATAAGTGCATATATATATAATTTGGGATTTGTCGTTTTGTACTCTCTAATTCTTCTTACTGATTCTCTTTCTGGCTATGCTAGATATTATTTTAAAACATGTTTTATAAAATGCAACCCTGTTTTGTTCAAACATAACTATTTTCCTCTTCACATATCGTCGATTGATTATTGCTATTAAAGGTGTATTAGATAGGCGTACTTTGGGTTTTGCTATTACACTGTCGAACGTTGACGGCAAACCTCAGTACCAGTGTGGCCATATCCAAAATTATTTTACAGCTAAATCGGCCAAAAAATTATGCTAAGATTTTAATTGTATTAATTTTTGGTATTTTTGTTGATATATCGTTATAAGTGGTTTATTTTATAATGCTTCCCTATAAACATAAACTGATTAGAAAGTAACAGAATATATATAGAAGTAGAAGTAAATATATATGTACATTCCTAAAAAGTTTTTTTTAAAGAAAAGTTATCATTAAATTTAATATCACACTAAATTATTATAAAACTAACAAAAAATCAAAGTAACTTTAACCTTATATGGCTATTAATTATTATTTCAATACAATTTATATATCATATTGTTACGTTTTTAGACCTTTTCGTAAAAACGGTTCCTTACCGTTCAAGGATTCGTTTAATTGCATCAAATTAAAACACAGACAAATTAATTTTAGAAATATAATGCGACAACACTTTATTTATTACTTTATTAACACGAGTGTTTGTACTACTAAACACTTAGCGATGTTAACACGTCTATATTTGAAATCACACTCTCTCTGCTGAGCTCTGGCAGCATCTTTATATAGCAAAGTGACGTCGTCTGGTAACTTCGCGAAGCTTCTGAGCATGGTTGTTGTTGGTGTTACTTTACTTAACATGTGGCTATATACGTGTGTTTGTATACATGACAATGCTGACTTGTGTGTTTTGCTTATGGTAACTATGTGTGGTTGTATGTATGAGTGTTCGGGGTGTTGTGTAGTTTTGTTTCTTCTTCTGCTATGTGTATATGGCTGTGTATACTTGTGAACCTGTTTAGCTTTATTAGCAGCGAATACTTGCGTACAAGATCATTAAGAATAACATCTCTTAGCATTTATGTTGCTAGGTTTTTCGTTGTTGTTATCTACACTTATTATTAGTACAGCCTCGAATGATGTTGTATATTCCGGAATATTCCATTTCCGTTAATGTGAATATTATCTATATTGTGTTGACCAGGGTTGTAACATTTTGACAACTAGAGATTAATTGGCAGTGCTGCCAAGTACATATAGCCACATTGTCGTTTTATTTAAATATATTTCTAAACTTCGTAACACTGCCGCCCACTTAAGCCTGTTCGACCGGAATAGGCATACAACCACATCTTCCATAGTGCACCAATCGTTCGAGATGTACTATCTTCAGTAGTATGTTTTGGATGGTTCGGTATCACATTTTCCATATAAAATGTGGCTTCAATCCTACGCTACGTCGGCATATTAAGTTATTTGATTAGTTTGATACGTTAGGTGTAGGGTGTGTTGTGATTAGGGAGCATTACCATTTAGGGTGTTAGTAGATAGGAACTGTATGTGCCAGGACCATTAAAATTGTCAAATTTCGGTAATCAAAATTTAAAATTTTGAAATTTTAACTGGCAAATTTGTGTTAATTGGTTTTTTTTTAGTAATTTGATACTTTAATGTTTGTGTGTGTTTATTTTAAATAGGGGTGTTCACATTGTTGTTGTTTTTTTTTATAATGTTGGGGTAGGCATGGGAATTTTTGTCTGTCCATATGTGACCTTGGGAATATATGTCCGTCGGTATGTGAGCGTGGGAATTTTTGTCTGTCCATATGAGACCTTGAAATTACATGTCCGTCTGTATGTGAGCGGGGGAATTTTTGTGCGTCCATATGTGAGCGTGGGAGCTTCTGTCCGTCCATATGTGATCTTGAGAATACATGTGCGTCCATATGTGAGCGTGGGAATTTCTGTCTCCATTTATACTGTGTACGCCTGGTGAATAATAAAATTTAAAAGCATTTTTAGGAATTACACTATTTCAAAAGTGTTGTAGTTATATATAGATGCCTCAATGTTTGTGGTTCGTGTCTTCTTGCTGGAGTGAGATTTCTTCTTTTATTTTTTGTTTGTTTTTAATTTTGGTGTGTGTTTACTTAAGATATTTTGTCCAGCAATTCAGTTATTTCTTTTTTGTTTGCAATGCTTGAGTCTGGGGGAATAATTTGATTATTCTGATCTTGAAGACGTTGTGGAAAAAATTTTACTATTGCATAAATATTGAAACTGATATTTTGTTTATTTTATGCATGACGATCATCGATGAATTTTATTTGGGGATCTGGATGGTGGTGCGATTTCTGTATTTTGTAGAATATGAATATTTATGCTATGTTTAAGTGTGTGTGTGTGTTTTTTTGTTCTGCGTGGCGATTGGAATGTCTGCCTGTCAGACAGGCTGTGTGTGTGACGATTGGTGAGTCTGTATGACAGTCCGCTTTCTTGCTTTCCTGGATTTTGCGCAAGTGGGTCAGTATAAAATGTGATAAGATGTACACGTTCATGCGTACATAAATATCTACAAATTTATTTCATTTACGATTATACATACAAACAAATAATAAGCGTTTATTCTTTGTGCCCAATATTCCCTTGACCATTTGAATGAATGAACCATTGTGTTCGTTTGTTTGTGTGTTCTCTGAAAAAAATATGTATGTAGTTTTTTTATTTGAAATAAAAAGACATTTATTTTTATTTTTATAAGCATTTATTTAAAACTTTGTTAACATTTTGATTTTTAAGTAAAATTGCATTTCTTAAGGCACAAACACTATAGTCGTGATAGCTACAATAGAGATATATTGAATGCTTAGTTTCCATTTGTTTAAAATTAATGCAGCCAATGTTATAAACTATTTGATGAATCATTTTTTCTAGCCATTTTTTTCTTCTCTTCCCCCTTAACATATATTTGTGAATTTCTTATATTGGATTTTAAAAACTTGCAAACGCTTTGAAATGAGACTGATCCATCATTCCAGTTAATATGGTGATAGTTTTTTGTTAACCAAACTGCTTCTCTCTGTTTTCTGAGGTTTTATGATGAAATTGAGGTATTCGTTGTTGCTGAAAACTACAGCTAGTTCTTTTGTGATGAAGTCATTTGAATTATTTTTGAAACCTTGCAAGTCTACAAAAACAATATCACCATGTTATTTAATTTATAAGACCTTCCGGACTTGCCCTTTTATTGGTATGTATTCTATTACGCGGTCATGAATAAGAACGCAGTAAGCTGATGTTTTTGCTGGAATATTTGTTGCTGTTTCAAATTCAATTTTTATGTCGATTGGTCCGGTATTGAGCGTTTCGTTTTGGTGACTGACATCAACTACAATATTTGGAGCGTTATTTTTAAACTCTTGACCTGTTAGAAGAGGTTGGGGTTGTTTCATGTAGTAGCTTTGTTGGAATCTTAGATACATATATAGAATCGCATAGCGCTCATTTTTGAATTTTATATTAAGATCGTCATATGGGTAAGAGGTTGAGTTTAAATGTACTTTTAAGTTAGTAAGATCACAATGAACAAACTTGTTTTCTTGTTGAAAGGCAATCAACAAAACGAGGGCATTCTTTATTAGCGGCCAGTTTCACATTCCATATGTGATTGGTCCCCGTATTAAGGTGTGGATTCATATGACAATCCCAACTACGGAATGCCATTGGTATAGCAGCACCATTATTAAGTATTTTGATCATATTCAATTTACTATGATCAGATAATTGAACATGTGGAATTCTCCATGATATTAGCGAATTTTCTCAGTGGAAACATTCGAGTGTACAAGATCTTCATCGTTCTAATTACGTAAGAGTATCAACTCATGTTTACCATTTAATAAAACTTTATTGTAGTCTTCAGCGAATCCTAAAAGAAGTTTGAGTGGTACATAGAAATTAAAATTTCCATTTTGAAGATTTATTTTATCAAGTTTATTCCATCCAGCATTTCGCAACATAACGCTTTCCGTAGGTGATAAAGAAACCAAATTTTTTATGGTACTGGTGGCTCCCAAATATCTTGTATGATCAATTTCAATACCATTTAGTTCATAGCGAATTTCATCAAAGAGATATGCAACAAAATTGTTTTTCAACTGAAAGTTGGGTGTAGATTTCAATGTTTTTTCGTCTACAACAAGTCCTTCCACATATATATAGCTTTCACTGGGTAACACATATAGATCTTGGTTTTGTATTGAAATTCTTATTTCATCGTTGTTGTTAAAAGACTGAAGGTATGGTATGCATGTGTGATAATCCTTTTTGATAATATTTTCCTCAGATATGGGTTTATCTAAAACGTCTATTATTGAACTCATTTTATTTTCGGTTTAAAGTTCAGTTTCTTGAGATAACTTGTTTGCTGCTGTAAGCGATTTTTGACGAACAGATCTTTTCAATTGTTGCTTAGGTTGTAACGTTTGAGGATTAGATGTTGCTGTAGTATTCTTTGATATACTCGTGTTGTATATTATCATTATTTAGTTGTCCTTAAATGTATTCGTATTGTAATTTCCTCACCTCTGAAATTAATTAAGTCGCCGTTTTGATCAACCACGCGGAGAGCTAGTGAACTTATCTCTCTGGAGTTTACTGGCAAATAAATAAGATTTTTGGGAATCTCAACTATTTTATATCCAGCCGGTAAATTAATCGGAAATTCATGTAGTGTATGAGCTTTAGGATTATTCATATAAGTATTAACCACAATACTGCCTTCAATCCTCAAGAGATTCACCTTAAAGATATTCACTGGAAGATCAGAGTAATGTTCTTTGTTTGGCGTTAATATTCTGCTATTGAATCCTAAAAGTCTACCTATTGTATTTTCTTTATTAAAATATATTGGTTCTTTAGAGCTGCTGACTTTGACTTGCATTGTATTGTTATTAGCTTCAATCAAAATTTTGTTTTCTGGTCTATATCGTTTGTATTGTTCTTCTATATAGTCAACTATATCATTTAATTCATAAGATCCGATCGGTATTGCAATTACAAATTCACCGATATGAAATATATTGTTGTAGACATCCACATTCGGGATACTGTTGTATGAATGAAAATCAGTTAGAGCACATTCATAGGTTCCGTTTAAATCAATAGGAGGAAAATAATTAGCAGATAGCTCTGATGAATTGGAGCTCAGAGTCAATGTTATTGACATTGTGACAGTTTGATTGTAAATAAATGAGGTTAAACACACAGTATGATTTATAAGAATCAGTTTGGTATTTATTGTTTATTTACTTATTTTAAACTAAAATTAAATATTGATGCCATTGTTGTTGTTGTTGTTGTTGTTGTTGTTTATTTATTGTATTCTTCCATTTACAATATCTCATCTTTGGTTATCCAAGAATTGTGCTCATTACCAAAGCCCAGCCACTTAACAAACACCTTATGTCCTTTAGTTTTGAGAACCTTTTCAACTAGGTATGTATTTGGATATCTGGTTTTTGAAAGTTCTTCTTCATAGAATCCACCTTTAATAGGATTTCCGCGATAGTCTTCTAATATATATGTTGTAGGATATGTATTTTGTACTCTTTTAATTGTAAAGATTTCTGTTGTCTAATGCGGAGTATAAGCTTTTTCAAAAATGTTTTTATATTTGCTTATGCGTACATGATCTCCTGCATTAAATTTTGACATCTTGTACATCTCTAAATGACTGTATACTGTGTTTAAAAGCTGTTTTTCATTTGTTGAATTTACTTTAATCGGTGACATTTTAAGGATGCGATGAATTTTTCTATTGTATGCATCAAGTAAATCTCTATACATATCAATCCAATTATATGAACCATTTAAGCTAAATTCTTTTCATATCATTCCTTTTAATGTTCTATTGAATCGTTCTACTATTGAGGCTTTCATAGTGCTATATGTTGAGTAGTGATTAATATTGTATTTATTCATCAACTGACTGAAATGTTTATTGAATAATTCTTTACCATCGTCTGTTTGCAAGTTTTTCGGTATTCGTCCCAATTTGAAAATATTCTCCATTGTCTGGGTTGTTTCAAATGCATTCTTTCTTCTCAAAGGTACTGCCCAAGCAAATTTTGAGAATGTATCAATTACAGTTAGAAAAAATCGATAATTTCTATTGTCTGAGGAATAATTTCCCATTTCAACTAAATCAGCTTGCCAAATATCATCTATTCCTTTCATCACAACTCTACGACGTACAAAACGTTTTCGAGCCTGCTTATGCAATTCATTTACAATATTTTTATTTTTGAAGACATTTTATTTTTCCAGTCGCTGTTTTAAGTGTGTTACTTGGTGCACTTTCAGCTATTGATACGAACATGTAATTTTCTATTCTATAAATTTTTTCTCGTAGGTCTTCAATTTCCATATCAAAAAGTGATTTATTATCATCCATTTTGTTATTGATATCCTGCAAATGAGCATTAAGATTTTTTAACTGGAAAGCTACTTCTTGTTGCTGTTTTTTGAGTTCAGTTTGCAGAAACAATTTACTGATAACATCGTTTTCCTCCAGAGCGTTTGCAACATTTTTGATTCTTTTGTATTGGACATCAATGTTTTTGTTCGTATCCATAAAGAAGCCCAAAAACTTATGTGCATTTTTGGTTGAAATTACTTCACTTCTATCGTTAATATAATGCCCAAAATTATCAACGGACATGTTTTATATAAAAAATCTATGTATGTATATAGTTTATACTATTATATTAGCTTCACGTAGTTCTTCAATAATTGAGACAATTTCGTTCTTGTGATTAGTATGGCAGACTGTGATGCAAGCAGTAGTCTAAGTCGATCTACCAACTCGTTTGGATCATCCCAGTATATATAGTTTGGATTATGAGGGTTAAACTGCGTCAAACCCCTTCCTAAATAATTAGTTTTTTGTTACATCTGATGAGCTTGTATGATTTTCTCATTTGAAAAGTTTTCTAATAATATGTTTGTACTTATGGGCTTTGCTCCCTTTGATTTGACCATCAGACTTATAGTCTCTCCTGTGAGCATTGGTAGTAAGTAATATTTTTTTTATAGATTTCAAGCTCGAATTTGTCATAGTTTTTTGGTGTTTTATGAAACATTAAAGAAAACAGTCCTGTCGTGAGAGCCTATATTTGTCCACCAACCTGTATCTTATCTTGATTTAACTCGATGGTGGTAGTACCAAATTTCCGTTCGTTATTATTATCTCTATGTGGACCTCAGTTAGTATCTAGTAATTTCTCGATTGCAATAGTGATAAGTCAGGATGACTTTCTTCATTATTCGAATTTTGTGAGTAAAAGTCATTTTCATCATAATTACTGCCCCTTTTACTATTAAACATTGTTTCTTCAATTAGTTTCTTGGGCGTACTCGTTTTCAATTCAATAGTTCAGTTCTGGGGATGAAAACTTTCATTGTCATCAATTCCAGTTTCCTTATCACTTGCTTCTTTTTTAACCGGTCTACCAACGTATTTAGAGCTATTGATAAATTCTTTTAAAGGTTCTGTGAAAGGCTTGAATGTATCTCTTAATTGTTCATGTGTATTTATTTCACCAGTTTTTATACTTCGAAGCTTTTTCTTCAAGATATTTCTTGTAGCCACCAAGTCTTTAAGAATTTGTTCATTAATTTTAGCTATCAGGTCAGTTCAATAGGACGCAGATCAGTTTATCAGATCAGGTTATCAGATCAGGTATCAGATCAGCTAACCAGATATCAGATCAGGTTATCAGATCAGGTATCAGATCAGCTTATCAGGTATCAGGTCAATTTAACAGGTATCAGATCAGTTTATCAGGTATCAGATCAGCTTATCAGGTCAGTTTAACAGATATCAGATCAGTTTATCAGGTATCAGATCAGCTTATCAGGTCAGTTTAACAGGTATCAGATCAGCTTATCAGGTCAGTTTAACAGGTATCAGGTCAGTTTATCAGGTATCAGATCTGCTTATCTGATCAGTTACAATAATCACATGTATAAAGTTTGAAGTCAGATTAAATACTTAAGGGTACATTTGATGAACAGTAAATTATATTATGATGAAGTAATCAAATGACTTTCTATAACGACCATTGTTTAGTTCATTATCTTTACTTATTCCGCGTGTAAGTTTGACACTAGTAAAATGAGTCTACGTTCTTATGACGACCCATACAAAAATATGCACGCGTATTGTTTTGCTTTTCACATGCAACATCATCAAAAATCATAACAGAATTGCTTTTAGCTTCACTAGGAGGAACAAAGTACTCGTTATCTGCGAATGTGTAGTATCCCATTCCTTTAATTGGTGAAATTAATTTCTTAAGGTATTCATATTTAGGTTGATATAAAGATTTTGAGTACAAGTAAATATTTTCAAACTTGAGACCCATAGGACTTTCCAGCAAACTAATCATTATGTTAGTTTTTCCACAATTTGAAGGACCAACTATTAATGCTCGAATAGAATTTGGTAACAAGGAACTATGTTATTTTTTTTTACTGTCATTTGAACAAATATCAGCATTACGTACTAAAATATTTTTATGTTGTTTTAATAACTACTTGTGAAATTTGCAAACAATATCTTTTATTGTAGATTAAAGTAATATGGTTGTACTTTATAACAAAAGTTTCAGTCACAAGCAAACTATTGTTGGAGAAGGTTTACTAAATAAAGCAATAAATTCTCTGCCTTTTGAATTACATCTTCTTGGATATCAGTACTGTGGACCTGGCACAAGATTACAAAAGCGTTTAGATAGACGAGATAAAGGCATTAACTTATTGGATGCTGCTTGCAAAAATCACGATATTGCTTATTCGAAAAGTAAAGACTTAAACAGCAGACATCAAGCTGACAAAATTCTTGAAAATAAAGCTTGGGAAAGAGTTATTTCAAAAGATAGTGATCTTGCAGAAAAATTATTTGCATATATAGTCACCAACGCAATGAAAGCAAAAACCAAACTTGGTATGGGTGTTGAAGTAAAGAAAAGGAATACATTGAAAAGACCATCACCACGAATTCGTATAAATGACAAAAAACTGTTTCATAAAACAATTAAATCAGCAACAAAGATATTGAAGAAGGAAAAACCACAAGATATCAATCCAGCCATTAAGATTGTTCGTAAAGCTATCAGTAAATCTCCTAAGGGGGAAAAAAGCTCGTGTTGTAATACCACGTATTATAAATGTTCCAAAAATTGGTGGTTTTTTACCGCTAATTCCGATTCTAACTGCTCTAGGTGCACTTGGTAGTCTAACAACTGGAGGAGCCGCTATAGCTAAGGCTGTAAATGCAACAAAGGACGCAAAAAAACAACTTGAGGAAGCCACCAGACACAATAAGGCAATGGAGTCTATTGCTATGGGAGAAGGAGTGTACCTTAAACCATATAAAAAGGGATATGGACTTGTTTGTAAAGATCATTCAAAAAACTCTTAGAAATGCTACCCAACAGACCATTATCAGAATTTGATCTAAGAAAATTTTCAAGATATATTCCACACTTTAGAGGAGTTTATTTGTTGGACTCTCTACCAAAACGGCCAAGGACAGTAGAATGTGGAATAATTAATTTAGATTTATCAACAGGACCAGGTACTCATTGGGTAGCATACTATAGAAACAAGGATGACAAATAATCTTTCGACAGCTTTGGAAATTTACAACCTCCTTTAGAATTAATCAAATATCTAGGTAGAAATATTGAATACAACTACAATCAATATCAAAACTGTAATACATTTAATTGTGGTCACTTGTGCTTAAAATTTCTATACAATAAATACAATTTAAAATAAAAAACTATTTTTTTTCTTTTTATTTATAGTCATTTATTTTATAATGTCCCCAGGCATAAGTATCAACATTATTGTCATGTATAAATCTTTTATTATCTAAATAACTTAATTTTAGTTTACTTATATGTTGTGTATAGATTTGATGAATTTTAGATCTAAATACATACATTGAATTATAATAAAGCTTCTTCTCCAACAAACATTTTCTAAAATCGTTTATAGTTAGTTTGTTGGTTACATTTTGTTTTACTCCCTTTATTTTTTTTATTTCCTGATCTACTCTATCTATTTTTGCAGAATACATTTTAGCTCGTAAACCAATAAATTTCTTAATAATTTTCCCATTACACTCATCTTTCATCATTCCTAATACTTTTTTATTCATTAGTGGAATATTATAAGGATTTTCTTTTGAATATGCTGATGTGTCGAAATGTGTTTTGATATCATTTCTAATATCATCGTATATGTCATTTGTTCTTACATCATATATAAAGAAATCTGTATCCATGTAATTAAGGTTAATATTTTTCAGATATTTCGATCTCATAATTATAATGAAATTCATAGATTTTATATTGAGACAATTCTAAAACTGAAAACCCAATATAAATAGGTTTATTATACTCAGTTCTCACTCTATTCATTTGAATTGCAATCATATTATCATGAATTATGAGAGAACTATGAAAATTAGGTCTAGCAATAAGTGTTCTAGCTCCTAATCGCTTACCTTTATTTTCCCATTCACATACTATTTTAATGTCTTTTTTTTTTATCAACGTGTTCCATAGTCTTACCATATACAGCGTTGTTTAGTAATTTAAAAAAATTTTGTTCAAATGTATTTTTAGCTAATGTTCTATGATGATTATTTAAATCAATATATTTTTTCAACCAATCCGACTGATTAAATTGAAGAATTCTATGAATTTTCTTTAAAATCAAACCATGTTGAAGACATTGTTGAAGGTTGCTATAATGTATAATATAGCTGGTTTAACTATTTAAATCTGTTATTAATTTTCACTGTTTCATACTTTCAATTTTTTTGTTTTCTGCACAAAATGGTATATCACTATGATAGTCGTGTAATGTAGTTGGATATTCCAAGTCTACTTCCAGTATATATCCAAATTCAGAATTTTCTCCTATAATATTTACATTGAAATTATCACAGTTATCCACCCACTTGAAATTATTTATGGGGAGGTATTGAGACATAGCATAACCATATAAATTATTTACATCTAAATATATTAGATAATTTGACTCTTTTGTAGAATCATAATCACTAACGTATTTATTATTAGCTATAGAATGTCGTTTACTACACTGAACGATACCCCCTCTAATACCTCGCACAACGAAATTTGACATGTTAATATCTGTGAACAATTCCAGCTCTATTTCAGTTGTTTTCAACATTGCATCCCAAGATAAGCCCGGAGTAGTATAATATTGGCAAGGATTTAAATTGTAAATTTTCTTACAAACTTTACGGAAATTTTCAAATACATCACAAAGTAATAAAACATCTTCTTTTAAATATAATAGAAGATAGTCTAATAGTTTAGTACATTGAAATGTATTCCAAACTTTTTCAGCATGTTCATAATCATCTACACTACACGACTTACTAGTAAGTTTATTAAAGAAACTCGATCGGGGTGGTAGCTGTGTTTCTTCCAGACGATTAGTTGAAACTAGATAATCATACGGAAAGACACCTTTACGTTTCATCAAACTGAATTCATTATGATTTTGATAAATTGATTTCACAGTTGATAAATCATGATCAAACAGGTAGCTAAATAGTTTTTCTAAACTTGATGGCATAAACCGACAAGAATCTAAAAAACGCAGTTCTATTGTATTTTTTCCATAATCATCATGTTTTGGATATAGATACGTATAATTTTTTATTTAAAGGAATTATATTTATATCACCTTCAATAGATGAAAGTTCTTTAATGAACAAATGACAATCATATGATGAAAGATTGTGAAGAAATATAGGTATGAAATTACATTTACTATGCACAGGGCCTCTATATTCTCCTGTTAAATGACAATGATCAGCTACACGATCTTCAAGAGATAGAAATTTGTTAAAAATATGACAAATGGGATCCTGACTTTGTCTTATTTGTTAAAGAAACGTTAAGGAATTCATTGGTTTAATTATACTTAAATAATTATTATATATCTAGACTATCTTTAACTAAATTATTAAAGAAATGTTTTGGTGAGTCATCACCACTGTATGTTCTAAATATATCTAAACTAGTGTTAAATGAACATTTTATATAGTAACTATAAGCAAATGGAATATGACTTTGTATGGACTTAATATTAGTTGAATTCTGAATATTAATAGAAATGAGAATACATTCAAAATCAGCGTATACTACAAAAGGCACATCCATTTGCTTTTTTATATTCTTAAAACTTACTAGGTTTTTATCTGTAGTAGGTAATGTAGTCACAACTTTGCTACAATGTTTCTTGTGATTACGTAAAGACGTCTCAGTAAGGAAATGAATCAAACAAGTATTGCATATATGAATCCTATTTTCTCTCTTTGTTGTTTGTGTTCTTATAAGTCTACAATTACATAAAAAAAGTTGAATAATTTCATATGAATATTTATTTATTTTGTTTCAATATAAAATGTTATAAATACCTTGAAAGATTTTTAATCCAAACATAGTGGAACCTACTGCCTTCTTGTAAAAGTAATAGATTAATGTGAAAGTGGATTTCTGCGTAGCGCACACCGCCAGTTTAACATCAGAGTCGCGAATGCCGTTAACGAAAGCCTCAGTTTTAAAGTGGTCCAGGAACGGGTGACTCTCGCCTGGATATGTGAGCTGCACTAAACGCTCGATTTCCATTGCGAAATCTTGTAGAGATTCGTTAGGCTTCTGATCTCTGCATCGCAACTCCATTCTGTATAAATTGCGCTTGTGCTCACCACCATACTTGCGCTGCAATCCTGCCATTATTTCATTATAGTTGTCTCTGATGCTTACTGGCACAGTCTCAAATACCTCTGCAGCTGTACCCTTTAATGACAAAATCAACTCTATGACCTTTTCTTCAGCATCCCATCCATTTCTGCTAGCAACCGTCTCGAACTGGAATTTGAAGATGCCTAATGGTAAGCTGCCGTCGAAGCATGGCGCTTTTATCCGCGCAGAAACCTCCGCAACTGCTCGTACTGGCCCGCCACTACACTCCAGGTTATGCACTTTGTCCCCTAGAGCATGCAATTTCTCTTCGAACTCCTTTGCATGCTGTTCCAGGCCACCGCTCTCTAGATGTTGGACTCTATCCGCCAGCTCTGAGAATTTATTCTCAATAGAATCCACCCTCCTGTTAATGGCTTCAGAAACCTCTACCAGGGTCTCGTTCGTGGCTTTATTTGACTCCTTTATTTCGGCTACAAGCTTTTCCAGCATCTGCTGAGAGTTCTGTTTTATTTCAGTTATTGCGGCTACAAGCTTGTCACTGCTGATCATTGTTGCCTTATGCATCTGCTGAGAGTTTTGT
Source organism: Linnaemya vulpina (assembly GCA_963675445.1). Lineage (NCBI taxonomy): Eukaryota > Metazoa > Arthropoda > Insecta > Diptera > Tachinidae > Linnaemya > Linnaemya vulpina. The sequence continues at coordinate 44,837,479 of OY776281.1, read as the reverse complement.
TTTATTTGGATCATCATAGTAGCAAACATTGAATTTATGTCCATGCTGCTGGTCGTGGCAGGAGGGCATACCTGCACATCGTCTTTGTCCTCAAACTCGTATGTCCCGATGTCCATGCCGCGATTCTTAAACTCATCTATCAGCCTCTTCTGCAGTTCAGCCTTGTTACCTGCAGTTGGCAATTCCAGCTTACTGAGCTCCTTTTTCAGCTGTTCAACTTTTAGCTCATCAAATTTCATGATTATTTATTTTAATTTTTTTTTAATGTCCTTTTTTTTCTCTTAAATTGCAATGTCCTTTTTAATTATTTTTGCAATCCCACTTCTGACACCAATAGTTACGTTTTTAGACCTTTTCGCAAAAACGGTTTCTTACTTATAATTCAAGGATTCGTTTAATTGCATCAAATTAAAACACGGACAAATTAATTTAAGAAATTTAATGCGGCAACACTTTATTTATTACTTAACACGGGTATTTGTACTACTCAACCCTCAGCGATGTTAACACGTCTGTATTTGAAATCACACTGACCCTTGCTGAGTTCTGGCAGCGCCTTTATATAGCAAAAATGACGTCGTCTGGTAACCTCCCGAAACTTCTGGGCATGGTGGTTGTATTTTACTTGACATGGAGCTATATACGTGTGTTTGTATACATGACAATGCTGACTTGTTTGTTTAGCTTATGGTAACTATATGTGGTTGTATGTATGAGTGTTCTGTGTGTTTTGCCTATGGTAACTATGAGTGGTAGTATGGATGAGTGTTCTGTGTGTTTTGTTTCTTCTTCTGCTATGTGTATATGGTTGTGTATACTTGCGAACCTGTTTAGCTTTATTAGCAGCGAATACTTGCGTACAAGATCATTAAGAATAACATCTCTTAGCATTTATGTTGCTAGGTTTTTCGTTGTTGTTATTTACACTTATTATTGGCACAGCCTCGAATGATCTTGTATATTCCGGAATATTCAATTTCAGTGATTTGAATATTATCTATATTGTGTTGACCAGGGTTGTAACATTTTGACAACTAGAGATTAATTGGCAGTGCTGCCAAGTACATATAGCCACATTGTCGTTTATTTTAAATCTATTTCTAAACTTCGTAATAATATTTTAAAATTGTAAATTATATACATCATCTAAATGAAAACACCAGAGACTCCATTGCAAAAGTAGCTAATTCAATGAAGGGATTATCATTTAGTGCATTGAATGAATTCTTTGCCACTGATGTTCCAAAGCTGTAATTTTGTCTACAGATTTTGAAATTAAGATGAATTACTATTTTGAATAAATAAATCTTTTGAATAATATAAAGAATACTAAAAAATGCTAAATATGTATATATTATACAGCTAAATTAAAAAAAGCTAAATCTAGCCGCAAAAATTCCAAAATGGCCACACTGCTGTTCAGTGTAAATGAAGCAAAAGCATGTAAATGAAGCGGAAAGTTGTAGCGATGGTTATCAATGAAATACAATTACAAGAGGAGGAAAACGAAAATTAAATTTAATTTATTGTACCCAATAATTTTTAATTGCTTATTGTGATATAAATCTGATTTTTCTTGCCACAATTGCGGCAGGCTTTTATATTGTTCAATAAATTCTTCCCAAAAAATAACGTACTGAAAGATATTTGTTTTGCAACTTTCCGATCAACGCACAGCAACGCCAACGGCAACAATTGAACTGAGTTTTTGCATGAAGTACGGCGGACATGTTATTAGACAAGTATGTTGGTATGCCACAGACATCAGAAAATCAAAAATTTTGGAAACCGGCGCACAGTGGACCATTTCGCGAGAAGGCGGTGAAAAATATATAACTTTTGACCGGATTGGAATTTCGATACAAGATTTTTTTGATTACTAGGTGAGACTATAGGCTTTAAGTTAAAGTAAAAACCTTTGAAATCGAGTAGTTAGAAATATAGTTATGGTGGACTTAACGCATTTTAGTTTTTTGCTATTTTTGGTACAAAAGTGAAGTTTGAAACTTATTATAAAAGTTTGTTTTACACACAACATGATATTGTAAGTCACGTTTACAACTTATATATATTAAAGAATTAAAATTTTGTCAGAAATTACCAAACTTTGGCCCCTTTGAAATTTTTTATACTAAAGGTCGAAGGCTCATTTTTTGGACAAATTTAAATTAAAATTTATTTCGCTATATTAATATTTATATAGGCTAATTGTTCTAACTTAGTTAAAATCTCAGAAAGACATGATGATAAATATTCCTAGGCACAAAGGAAGTCAACATCAGTTTTATTCAACTTACACAGCAGAGCAGAACAGCTGTTTTCGAAAGTCGCTACACTTTCATCTTCAGTGCTCATGTGTATATTGTGTTTATCACCACTGTTTAGGTGGCTTAGTTGAATGTGATAACAGTTTTCTATTTACACAAATTTTATTGTGAAAAACAATCCGAGAACTGTATCAACCTGATGTTAACACTTGTGTGTTATGATACCTGTGTTACCATTTGATTATTTTCTTCATGTCCCATTTTTCTGAATTTTTTGTTCCATTATACATTAAGTCAAACTTTTATGGTTTGAATTTTATACTTAAGTATATGTGAACGTTTTTTCCAATTTTCATTGGTAGCTCAAGCCAAAGCTTAAATTGTATGTGATTTTATTTTTATTGAACATTTTTATTTTGCTATATTAATATTTATATAGGCTAATTGTTCTAACTTAGTTAAAATCTCAGAAAGATATGATGATAAATATTCCTAGGCACAAAGGAAGTCAACATCAGTTTTATTCAACTTACACAGCAGAGCAGAACAGCTGTTTTCGAAAGTCGCTACACTTTCATCTTCAGTGCTCATGTGTATATTGTGTTTATCACCACTGTTTAGGTGGCTTAGTTGAATGTGATAACAGTTTTCTATTTACACAAATTTTATTGTGAAAAACAATCCGAGAACTGTATCAACCTGATGTTAACACTTGTGTGTTATGATACCTGTGTTACCATTTGATTATTTTCTTCATGTCCCATTTTTCTGAATTTTTTGTTCCATTATACATTAAGTCAAACTTTTATGGTTTGAATTTTATACTTAAGTATATGTGAACATTTTTTCCAATTTTCATTGGTAGCTCAAGCCAAAGCTTAAATTGTATGTGATTTTATTTTTATTGAACATTTTTATTTTGCTATATTAATATTTATATAGGCTAATTGTTCTATCTTAGTTAAAATCTCAGAAAGACATGATGATAAATATTCCTAGGCACAAAGGAAGTCAACATCAGTTTTATTCAACTTACACAGCAGAGCAGAACAGCTGTTTTCGAAAGTTGCTACACTTTCATCTTCAGTGCTCATGTGTATATTGTGTTTATCACCACTGTTTAGGTGGCTTAGTTGAATGTGATAACAGTTTTCTATTTACACAAATTTTATTGTGAAAAACAATCCGAGAACTGTATCAACCTGATGTTAACACTTGTGTGTTATGATACCTGTGTTACCATTTGATTATTTTCTTCATGTCCCATTTTTCTGAATTTTTTGTTCCATTATACATTAAGTCAAACTTTTATGGTTTGAATTTTATACTTAAGTATATGTGAACGTTTTTTCCAATTTTCATTGGTAGCTCAAGCCAAAGCTTAAATTGTATGTGATTTTATTTTTATTGAACATTTTTATTTTGCTATATTAATATTTATATAGGCTAATTGTTCTAACTTGGTAAAATTCTCAGAAAGACATGATGATAAATATTCCTAGGCACAAAGGAAGTCAACATCAGTTTTATTGAACTTACACAGCAGAGCAGAACAGCTGTTTTCGAAAGTCGCTACACTTTCATCTTCAGTGCTCATGTGTATATTGTGTTTATCACCACTGTTTAGGTGGCTTAGTTGAATGTGATAACAGTTTTCTATTTACACAAATTTTATTGTGAAAAACAATCCGAGAACTGTATCAACCTGATGTTAACACTTGTGTGTTATGATACCTGTGTTACCATTTGATTATTTTCTTCATGTCCCATTTTTCTGAATTTTTTGTTCCATTATACATTAAGTCAAACTTTTATGGTTTGAATTTTATACTTATTTTATAATTTATTTCATTAAGTGCTCATGGTCGGATCATGCCGGGTATACAATGGGGTAGAGGAGAGTTCAGACTACAAGATAATACTAGTCTCTAAACGAACTTTTACGAATTTTAGAAGTAATAATTTATTAAGTGGGAAGATTTAGGAGAATTTGGACCTTAAGAAAAAAAATTTGTTTAAAATTAATTTCAAAAGGTTTTTAACGTTTTTTTTTTTTGCTAAAAGCTTAGCTAACAAGCTATGCAATTATACAAAATTTATTTTGCTTAAAAATCTTTTAAACAAAAAAGTTATAGATGCTTAAAAATTAAAAACTTATTAAGAAATTTCTCATTTCAGCAAAATTATGAAAAAATTAAAATTTTGTCAGAAATTACCAAACTTTGGCCCCTTTGAAATTTTTTATACTAAAGGTCGAAGGCTAATTTTTTGGACAATTTTAAATTAAAATTTATTTCATAAAGTACCATGAACAATAAAAAACATTGATTAAATTTACTTTAAATAAAAAGGTTTTAATGAAGAAGACCTGAATTTCTATATTCTAAAAGTTCAAAATTGACATTATATGTAAACTTTTATTTGAAATTTGTAAATTTAAAATTGTGAAATGCATGTCGGAAATCTTAAAACAATAAATATAACGATATATTTGCAATATAATTATTTTTTTTTTAAATTTTAGTAAATATATCTTCTAAGTAGCCTTGATTTTCATCTTCTAAAGTAGTTTAGCTTCTATATTTAATTCAATATAGTTGGTTTTGCAATTTTGTCCAATATTGGACTTATAGGGATCTGATGAGCATAATCAAATAGTAATCAGATCTTCATTAGTACAACTTCTACAAATTTTTTTTGTGTTGTGCTCGAGAAAAAATCTGTAGTCTTTATTTCTTTTTGCTTGCGCAAATTTGCTCCCCATGGTAGAACATTTTTTGGACAGTTGATGACATAGACCGCCATGAGTATTTTTCACTACAAAGTATAGCTATTTTTTTGCGTATTTTCCAAATTTTTTTGCATTTATCTTTCTGCTGCATGCTAGAACTTGTAATATAATGTTGAATAGCCTTATTAGTTCCAAATATACACCTGTGATACATGCTGCAGTTTCTGGATCTGAAAAAAATCTCCTTGTAGTATTTTCATAATTTTATTTCCTTCTATGTTCCATAAAACTTATTCTCGCATGAAGAGGGTACAATCCGAATTCGTATGCTGCCTTAAAACTATCATCTTCTTGAATGGGATGACTTAATTGACTTGCCTTTTGGCATATTACGCAGCTTGACGATGCTTTTGTATCAGTCAAAGCTTGTGCAATTTTTCCATCAGTCGTTGTAAGACACAATTCTAAAATTTACTTCAATTTCCTGGTCATCAACTGTAAATACAGCAGGTTGAAGGGTATTGGACTTCTTCAATTATGACCTCTTTTGTTTCTTTTTTGAATGTTAATTTTATTGGTCTGCAACACTTTGTTGATGAGTTTATTTCATTTTTCCATACTTCAATTTCTTTTGCTTTGCTGGTTGATGGCTCTAACGAAAGATACCATAAATAAGGCAGCATCTGATTCGGCGTTACATTGCTTGTATTGTCTTTGACCAGAGGACCTATTACATCCCCATTTAGAAATTAAAGTAATGCTGGCATTTCCAAGATTTTTCAAGCCATCAGCATCAAGAATATTTAACAACCGTTCGGCAGTGTGTTCAAGAAGATCTTGAAATTTCATATCTGCTGAAGTGGAAGTGACAGTTATTTCAGCTTGTGGAGGTAAACATTCTTTTTTGACTGAGATTAAACCCCTATACTCTGGGAAAATCCCAGAATTCTTTTCAGTGGCCCGTTTCCTCAATTCCTTATACTGATTTTTAGATAACTTCACAATCAAGAAACGAACATGTACACACGCGCACATACGAAGGAAGCGAAGACCATAGCACAAACAATAGACGTGTACCCATGCACCCTTGAAGTATCGTTTATCCAGGAATTTCCCTTTTAAATTTTAATGGGCTTAGTGGCTGTTCAGGACTTCTACACCTGCAACAGCGCTTGTTATAAGTCAGTGGTTTTTGCCATAATTTGTTGAAATATGTTCTTTATTAGAGGCAGTTGTGAATATCAACATATTCATTATGCCCAAGCGATTCCGAAAAAAAACTTTTTTATACCTTTATAATAAGGGTAAATTAAATTAAAAACCAAAATACTTTTGCATCTTAAATCCCTTTTTCATAACAACCATCTGATAAAAATATAATTCACAATTGAGCACAACAGGATATACAATTGAGCACAACAGGATATACAATTGAGCACAACAGGATGTACATTTTTTACCCTAAAAATATTTGACCTTGCGTCAGAAAAATTGCTTTGGTTCTCACGGTCGGATCGTGCCGTGTATACAATTGGGTATAGGAGTATAGAGGAGAGTTCAGACTATAAGATAGTGCTAGTCTCTAAACGAACTTTTACGAACTTTAGAAGTTGTGCTCTATTAAGTGGAAGGATTTAGGAAAATTCGGACCTTAAGAAAAAAATTGTTTTAAAAATTAATTTTAAAAAGTTTAAGACATTTTTTTTGCTACAAGCTTAGCTAACAAGCTAGGCAATTACACAAAATTTATTTTGTTTAGAAATCTTTTAAAACAAAAAAGTAATAGATGTTTAAAAATTAAAAACTTATTAAGAAATTTCTCATATTAGCAAAATTATGAAAATGCCCATTTTGAATCACCCTCTTCACGGAGATAAAGTTAAAATATAGTTGCAATTTCTTGGTTCCCGAGGTATACAAGTATTTACTTTCAAATGAACTTTTACATTTTACAATTGGTGATAGTCAAAAAAATGAGTTTTGGCCGCCTTCTCGCGAAATGGTCCACTGTATTTGACATATATATGTACTTGACATACATGCTATTAGATAGTGATGTCGGCAGACAATTGAGCACAACAGGATATAGATATATCCTTGAATATTTCATCTAATTTTGCAGTAAATTTGTAGCCACATTTAGTCTCTAAAAAGGCAAAAGCAAAATTGTTAACAAAATTGGTTAAAATATGTATACCTCTAATTTCGAAATTAGAGGTCTGAAGTATTAAGTAGCAAATTATTGGCATAAATGAGTTTTAGAGTAATGTTGAAATACGTAATTTTTCTAGAAAATTCTGAAAAGGATCATAGTCTTATCCAATATAATACTAAGTTCTTGTTTGTTCATCTGGAATTGCATAATACTATTCAACATTAGTAATTTAAGTATTTGTTTTGCTCTACCTACCCTCTTACATATAAATGTTGATAAATACGCGGTAGATTTTAATTCAAATTAAGAAAATGCTCAAAGCGAGATGAGTATAAAATTCAAACCAAAAAAGTTTGACTTAGGTATGATGGAACAAAAAATTCAGAAAAATGGGACATGAAGAAAATAATAAAACGGTAACACGGGTATTAAACCAAAAATGTGTTGACATCAGGTTGATACAGTTCTCGGATTCTTTTTCACAATAAAATTTGTGTAAATAGGAACTGTTATCACATTCAATTAAGCCACCTAAAAAGTGGTGACAAACACAACATACACATGAGCACTGATGATGAAAGTGTTGCGACTTTCGAAAACAGCTGTTCTGCTCTGCTGTGTAAGTTGAATAAAACTGATGTTGACTTTCCTTTGTGGCTTGGAATTTCGAACAATTAGCTTATGAATATTAATTCAATTTAACATAGCAATATAAAATGTTCGTTAAAATAATTACCATACGAGATGAGTCGATATTTTTTAAGAGCCGACATCATTGAACGACCAAAATAATCTTTTAGATGAAGTAAATTCTTTACAAATGTTATGGGATCTTTGGTTCCACTTTCCTTCTCTTTACCAATATGCGTTCTAGTTTCCTAACTTTAATACTTCATCGTTAAGATGGTAAAAAGTTTCTATGGGCCAGCCAAATGCTCGATATTGTATGGAGTTCTTTAAAATATCCCATATTATTTCCACTTCTTAAAACCCACTTTTTATTTACTTGCTATGTGGACTACATACATACTTTGCATCTTCTAATGTAATGTTTAGTCACATAAAAATTAATACTAAATCAACCTTACATCTGTACCAATCAGCTTACAGCTGTATTTATTGCCGAAGTATTGCCACACAATTACTTCATGTTTCATCACTGAGTTACTGAAATAACTGAACTACTAAAACAACTGAGCTTCTAAAATAACTAAGCTACTGAAACAACTGAAGTATTGAAACAACTGAACTACTGAACTAACTGCGTTACTGAATGAGCAGAATGAATTAATTTAGTAAAGTGAGCGGCGCTAAAAAGTGCGCTCACTCCAAAGAGCTGTTATTACAACTCTAATTGCTATGCCTCATGAAAAAAAAGAGTTACTATTAATTCCGCCTAGTTATTGTGCGCTGTCTTAAAATGCTAAATTCATTTTATGATATCTAATGTATATTAAGAGTAATCGTAGACTAAAGCTGTCATATGTTCACACTTCCTTAACTCTGTTTTTCTTCATTTCTCATTTCTTGATCTATGAAGTGAATTTCTAATGTATTTGCTTACATTAATTTTAAATTAATGAAATACACCGTGAAATGTGCGAGGCTAACAGACACGGACATTTATCTGATATTTTATTCCATACATAATTGCCAACTTTAAATAGAACATTTATCAATATAAGATCCATTATCTTTCATTTAACCAAAAATTATGAACAAAATAAACAAAGTAGCATACCGGCGGACACCCTGTATGAAGGATTTATTAATCTGTTTATTTGTAACTCAAAAAAATTTTCTGAAACTTTTTTAATTAAGTTCGTGATATTGATTTTACATTGATAAACGAAAATAATTTATTGCAATTTGAACATGTTACAGAAAGAATCTAAAATTTTAAAGACCAATTTTTTTTAAGTTTTGAAAGTTTTCATTCAACCTTTGCATTAAACTTTATTTATGTTAATTCTAAAATGTTATATTGTCTAAAAATGAATTTATAGATTTTTTCATTCTGTTTTTAAGTATAATGTACATAAATAAAAAATCAGAAAAAAACGAAGTAAAATCATCAAACGGCAACACAGGAACTAAACCAAAATGTGCTTCTACTACCGGTTTGATAGTTCTCGTATCCTTTTTCATTATAAAATTGGTACAAATAGAACCTGTTATTACATTCGAACAAGCCACCTGACAAGTGGTAATAAACAGAAATACGCATGGCGAAATTGTAATGGCTTTCCATTGAATATACATACATATGTATAAAACTGATGGTGAATTTCTCTTATGCTTTGGAATATATACAACGTGTTTCTGAATTAAAAACACTTTTCGAACAATTAGCGTATCAAGATTCAGTTTGATAAATAAAACTTCTTTGTAACTTATATAAACATAAATGGGACGAACGACGAATTTTTCATAACGAATATTCGTCGTTGGAAATAGAATACATTAACGCAAATGAAATTACACACAATATGTACGTTGGACGAAATACGTCCAAGGAACTTTGCGATAGGTTTATTTCTATTTCTTACGCCGACGAATGACGAATAAATTGGTGCAGTGTGGCCGTTTTTCTTTTACATATTTAGTGTATAGCAAATAAAGTGAATTTTTCTTTAAGAAACGTTTTTCTTTATGCAGCACATAAATTAAATTCTTAATTATGTGTATAAAATATTGTTTTAATTACTTTTTGTCATTATTTTATCTATTCATATAAAAAGTCATAAAGAAAAAGTTTTCTGTTTTCATAGAGCTAATTATACAGAACTTAGTAATCACCTGTTAAATACTAATTGGCTTCAATTGCTGTCAACTACTAAAGGATCGTCATATTCAATTCATGTTATGGTTAATTCTCTATATAAAACTATTCTGGAATATATGAACGAATGCATCCCTAAGTATGTACCACGAAACAATTCTGGCCCACCCTGGAACTCCAAGCTACTTTCCACGCTAAAAAACTTGAAAAATAAATACTTCAAAAAGTTTAAAAAATATGGATCATCTTTTTTCTACTCTAAGTATTCAGTTCTTCATGCAGAATACAATCTTCTGAACACTCAACTCTACAACGATTACATCCTTGTCGTTAAGTGCAACCTTGTTCAAGATCCTAAAACGCTCTTTAAGTTTGTTAATACTAAAAGGAAATCAGCTGGCTTTCCTAAAGTCATGAAATTTTCATGTTCTGAGACTAGTGATGATATTGAAATATGTAATATGTTTGCTGACTTTTTTGCTTCCACATACTCCAATGCTGTATTCGATGCTAATACTGTCTATCCTTAGGAAATAGCTGCTCATAATAGTATACATACATTTCATATCACTACCTCCCATATTTTAAATTGTTTAAAAACTGTTAAATCGTCACATATTAGTGGTCCTGATGGCATTCCAAATTGCATCATAATTAACTGTGCTTCTGCTTTACTAACTCCATTGTCCATAATATTTAATGCATCTATAAATTGTGGTCAACTTCCCGATATTTGGAAAAAGTCTTATATTATACCACTGTATAAAGCAGGAAATAAATCTGAAATAAGCAACTACAGAGGAATAGCGAAACTGAGTGTAATTCCAAAACTTCTTGAAAAATGTATGGTGGATAGTCTTAATCATAAAATTTTTTCGTTATTGTCACCACTTCAACATGGTTTTCGTAAAGGTTCTTCCGCTATGACTAATATTCTTCATTTAACAACTTTAGTGAATGCCGCTTTCACCAAAGGTTATCATACGGATGTCATCTACACTGATTTCAGCAAGGCATTCGACAAAATTAATCATGCGCTGCTCTTAAAGAAATTAGACATAATGGGTTTTAATAATAAATTATTATGTTGGCTTAAATCTTATTTGTTAAACGATTACATCCTTGTCGTTAAGTGCAACCTTGTTCAAGATCCTAAAACGCTCTTTAAGTTTGTTAATACTAAAAGGAAATCAGCTGGCTTTCCTAAAGTCATGAAATTTTCATGATCTGTAATATTTAACACAACGGTTTCAAGGGATATTCCTGTAATTTCTGGTGTTCCGCAGGGGAGTCAAATTGGTCCAATTCTTTTCCTTCTATTTATTAACGACCTGCCAGAAGCAATAAAATACTGTAATATATCGATGTATGCGGACGACGTAAAAATATGGCGCGAAATAAAAGATCCATCTGATCATCAATTGTTGCAGAAGGATTTAAACAATTTTTATAATTGGTGTAAACTAAACTTAATGCAACTAAATTTGACCAAATGTAATCATATGCGATTTTCAAGATCACACAGCCCTTTTCACAATAATAACTTAGATGGTTATAATTTAGAAACGCTTTGCGAAATCATAGATTTGGGAATTTTATTTGATAGTAAATTTAATTTTGTCCAACACATTACTATCACTGTTAAAAAGTCCGGCAGTATCCTTGCATTCATTAAAAGATGGGCAAAACAATTTAATGACCCATATGTCACTAAAACATTATATATAACATTAGTCCGGCCAATTTTGGAATATGGTAGCATAATTTGGGATCCACTGTATAACGTTCATATTGAACGTCTTGAATCCGTTCAAAAACAATTTCTAATTTTCTGCCTAAGAAACGTTTATAGAAATCGGATGGCTCTTCTATCATACTCTACGAGATTAGCTGAAATTAATCTTCCTACTTTAAAGAGTCGGAGAACAATGCTTAACACCTCTTTTATGGTAAATCTTATCAGTGGAAACACAAACTCTGAATTTTTACTGAACAATATATATTTCAGTATTCCTCAACGTTCACTTCGTTCTTTTAACCCACTCTATGTTGCTGCTTGTCGTACTAACTATGAAATGCCAGATCCTCTTAGAAAACTATGAAATGTTTCATTTTATAGATTTTTCGCAGAATCTTTTTATCATCAAAGGTAACGTCATAGCTTTTTTTAATCACTAACTTTTAATATGTTCTTTAAATAGCGTAATATTTTAATTTGTATTGATTTAATTTATTTATATACTATTCTGCTTAAATAGTCTGTAAGGAAATTTCTCCATAGACTAATCTAAATAAATAAATGCTTTTTTGTTATTGAAATATGGTCACACGTAATACGTTTTTGTTCATGTTTTTTCAATATTTTATTTATTTATGTATCAAAATATCAAATAATTTTAAATGACATTAGCAATATTTTCGCTCTAACTGTGTCTCATTCGACAAATTTACGCAACATATTCATGATGATAATTTCGTCGTGCTGCGTGAAGTTCGTCGTTCGTCCCAATTGTGTTTATACCATTATATTTAAAATATTATTTTTTATACCATTCACAAAAAAGTGATGTGGTATATATAAGTTTATATATACTAATAGGCTTATATATATTAACATTAAACCCCATAAAGTATATATTTTCTGGATTCATTTGAATAGCGATGACGATTGAGCGCTTTCCGTCAGTCTGTACGTGATATCGGTTTTCCTAAGCCCCCAGAAGAGTTAGAGACTTCGTTTTTGGACTGATGGGTTGGAAATGAACTTAAATAGAGTATTTCAACTCAGAAAAATTCAAAATACGATTCCAGAGCTGGGAAGCTTACACCTATTTGTCGACGCAAGGCTTCCCATTTATTAATGTGGAAGTTTGAAACAAATTTTTTTAGTTATTCTAAGAAATGTTGGGTAAAGGTTCCCTGATGATCTGCATTAGCTCCAGTGAAATGCGCATAGGAACTAGATAAAACCCCTCAAATTATCAATTTGAATTGTTTTTTTTGGCAGCATTACCACCTTAACTGTTTTAAATTTTACCGGAAAGTAAGAATTATTTAGCATGTTGTTAAACAGTTTGCAATATTCATTTATAATTTGTTTGGGTAAGTTTTTTAAAACAATATTAAGAATTTTCTTTATTCCTGTAGATAAATTTTGCTCTATGGTTAGAAAATATATAACTTAAATCGTTTTTATTTACAAAGTCATTGTCAGATAATGTATTTTCGTAAAAAGTAGTAATAGAGGTTTGATTTTTATCAAATATTTCTTTTGCTTCTAAAAATCGTACATAGGTATTGACAATATTACCATGTAGGGTGTTACAGCTATCTATTTCTTTTCGCGCATGAACTGACTCTAGAAACGATCCTATAATATATACCATCTAGTTTTAGTCCTCGACTACATAGTTTCCTTCGCAGTCTTTTCTCAAACTTTGAGGGTTAATTTTCATGTTATGTTAAAGTTCTTCAGGCTGAGTAGGAAAATCTACTTGTGTTTTTTAATCTATTTTGGAACCTTTTCTAATTGGAGCTTTTAAAATTATGGGTAGTCAATTTTATGTTCTAAAAATGTTGAAGCAATTATTTGTACAGCATTGTGGTCGCTATCGTAGTCTAGTACTTTTAGGCAATTTGCTCTTTCTTTTTCTAATTTAATCTATAATTTACAGTCTGTTATGAAAATATCGAAATATGAACCTGAGGAATTTACTAGGAAATTGTCGATGCATAGAGCTTGCATCTGAAACGAATTTAATTTTCTATTAGCCAGTTGCGTAAAATAGTTTCTTATCCATTATTGGTGGGATTTTTCCAGTCCGTATGCTCGCTATTTACTATGTGCGGTCATCTTTAAAATAAATATCGTTATTGCCAGCAGCGTAGTATTGTTTCTAACAAGGAGAATGTTGCATATATTCTAGATGCCAGCAAATTTAATTAGTTTTGCAAGTTTAAAATTTTTAATTTCTTGTATAAACGAGTTATTTATGTTAGTCGTTCCTTCATAAGTTTTATCGTCCCTAACTATATTTGCAAAAGATGCTTCTGTATTATTTAATGTATTTTTTTCTATTAAAGCTTTTTTCTTATTGATAAATTTTTGCTTTAGTTGCTTGTATTTCTCATAGCCTTTGTAAGAGGGGGGTGTCCATATCAGTTACATAGCATGCAAAATAGTTTTTCCTTTGTCTCTGGTGGCACATGTTCTACAGGAAATTTTCCTCTTTCGTGACTTGTATTGCATTTAACATATTTTCTTGGTAGCAAACAGTTGGCCGCACTGCGAAAGAAACCTTGGCAGTTGCAGCATTGTTTAATTTCAGGTCTCCTAAGTTGTTCCCATTTTATGTAGCGATGTAACAAGGTTTTGATATTTTTTAATTTATGCTGCTCTCATGTGAAACTTGTACCAAATAAATGTGTAGTTTTATACCTTTTTCTTTAGATAGTTTTGTAAAAACGAGTGTGACTTTTATTAACTTTAAATTTTTAATAATTCTAAAAAAATTTCAACTGTGTATAGAATTTAGTTTCAGTTTGTTCAAAATATGCCTTACCTCTTATAAGCCGTTAAGCGAATTAATAAAAAATGATTTTATATTTTTAAATTCCTTAATTTTAAATTCTTTAATTTTAAGTCAATTTTTAATAAATTCAATTAAATATTTTGTAATAATATCAATAATATATTGGTGGAATATATTTTGGTTTGTTGTTTTCTATATTGACAAGTGTGCAGTTAGAATTTACACTTTGTTAGTTATTATTATTAGTCTGATTGGTATTTTAGTTGAAAGAAGCACTTGAATCTAATGAGTTTTCATTATTCTGTTTTACATGTTTTTTATATTTATTTAAAAGCTCTTGATCGCATTAATCATCTTTCTCACAATCGAGTACTGTGCAGTACCCAAATCTGTTTTAAAGTGTTTGGAATTCGTATTATCTATATATTTCTGGTTTCTTTTTCAATCATTTAAAACATTATTAATATTGTCATAATCTTTCTTTATTCTTATTATTGTTTGGTTTTTTTGCTAACTAAAAAAATAATGTTAAATAAAATGCAAAAGTTTTTTTTTATAAACACACCGAATACGTGTTCTGATCTTCGTAAGTCGACTCATTTAACATGATTTATAATGTAAAATACAACACATAAATTTGAAAGTGAACGAAAAAATTTTATTATCTGTTAAAAGAACAATTTATAGCATTTAATGTTTGAAAATTATACCATGTAAATATTGGCCACTGCTACGACTGAGGTGGTCTGATCTAATTTTAAACGCCTCCTTTGAGGCATTTTGCAAATAATGCTAGTATTGTTGGCTTCTATAGCGTCAATGGTAGTCGGTTTATTCCTTAAGACCTTAGACTTTACTTGTCCCCAGAGAAAACTTATTCAATCGTGTGATATCGCACTATTTATGTAGGTGGCCAATTCACCGTAGCAAAACATGAATTTAACTTCTATACGTAATTTTATTTTAATAATTTTGAAATTTTGTTCGTACGAAATTGAATTTCCATCATCGCTCGCTAGAAAACACAGCGACCTTTAGCAACAGGAGAAGATCTATATGCTTCATTTGTATTGTGTAAGTGCTAATTTAATTAAAATTTTTTGATTTACAGATGTAAATATGTATGTACCAGTATATTATATACAGTATATTTTCTATATTACACATAATATATATTATATTATATATTACATATATTATATATTATACTAGCGAACCCCCTGCACACTTCGTAGTGCAAAAAAGAAAATACAAAAATTAATTCGAATTCATTTAAGTCAGTGATAAATTTATTTTATTGTAATGCTCTGTGGTAAACAACATTTGCTGTTTTTCCATTTTCGGTGTAAATATACGAAACCAATAGTTTGCCAACGCGCGAACAGGCTACATACAACTCTCCATGTGAGAAAACTGGATACCCTAAATTCACTCCACAAATCGCAATCGCAAGGCGAACTGGAAACCGAAGTCGTTTAAATTCAAATGGTATACCAGAAGGAATCATTGGGATGCGTGGAATGGATACATCTTCCCCTTTGAATTTTCCATTTAAAATAGTAGCTTCAATTATATAAGCCATCAACTTTTTAATAGCAAGTCTTGTACTATTACATAAAAGGGGTTGATTGATATTGCAAAGCATAATAATAGGGGCTTCAACTTTCAATTGGAGATTATGCGGAGGCAATACTGGTAAGTCCAGGTAATTAAAAAATTCTGTTGGATAACTCACAACATCTTCTTCATTGGTAACAGACTTGCACAACACAACTTCGCCAGGAATCTTTGATTGTATAGCCATGTTTAATTCAGTAACATCTTTGTTCTTTGCCGCTAAAATCGCTGTGGCACTCAACCATGCATGGCATGTATATTATTGTGCTATGTTAGTGAAACACATTTCATAAATTCCTTTTTTGACTGTGCGAAACGGCAAAAATCATTTGGCAATGTTATCAATCCAGTGTCATCAATAGGCATTGCACCGTTCCCAATTTTCGGCAATAGCTTGGAGAACTTATCAGCAGATGGATCATTCTGCAACTGAAGACGAACATTGATAGTGAGTTTCGATATTTAAACAAATCTCCAAAAATATGAAGACTTTAAGCAAGCGTTAATTTCATTGGCAGCTGCCGATCTAGGAATGACGGGCAATGTTTGCCTAAAATCGCCTGGCAATAAAATCAAAGCACCACCAAACAACTCAGAGTTATCTCGGAGATCTTTCATTGTTATTTCCAAAGCTTCAACAGATTTCTTATTCGCGTACTCAAGCATATGACGTGGGCTGTGCATGGACCGTGTATCATATTTTGCACAACAACATCATATAATTCAGGATCACTTATTTGATCTGGAATTTCAGAACTTATAACATTCTCAACTTCATGCCATGTGATTTTATTCACCAACCATATTGAAATGTGAGCATGTGGTAAACCACGCTTTTGCCACTCCACAGAATACATCCAGAACTTCACTCCACCAAACACTTTAGATTTCACGCTAAAACCCATAAGCGCTTAAAATTTCTGTTTAAAAACACGGGAAGTGATATCATGGCGGTCGGTAGGACTTTGGCCAGGAAATAAATTATCTTTAATGTCACTCCATTGCGGATTACACGTAAATATTATAAATAAATCTGGTCGACCAGATGGAACGTGCATAAGGTATTTAAATATTTATGATTTTGGTGTTGTATTTATATGTAATTTATTTCATAGATCTCCGAAGTTGTAATTTAGAAAAGCTAAGTATATAAGTTAAATTAATGGTTTGACTAAAATTGAATTGTAATGAACTTAAAAACGAATTGTATTTCAGTTTTTCAAAATAATAACTCAAATATTTCGAAATGATTGCTGTGTTCACTAAGATGGCTATAACTCAAGAACCAACACATACAAACCGTATATATATAAAAACCTTGGTATTAACGTCACCTTTCATATAAACTTTGCAGAAACAAAATCGGTTCAGGCGTTCCGGAGAACATCAATTACTAACACAATGCAACTTATTTTTATATATATAGATATTACACATAATATATATTACGTTGCAGACAGGACTGAGTGTATGCAAATGCAATATAGCAAAAAGTAAAAAGAAGATTTAACAATAAGAAACAAAATCTATACATATGTAAATATAAAAAATTAAATTAAAATTACATAAAATTGAAATTTAGTTACAAAATTTATAAAAAGACATGATGTAAATAATGTATATATGAATAAGATTATAATGTATAATAAGAAATCATATTAATCAAAAATGTATAAAAAAGTATGCGTATGTATATGTGTACTTTGTATATGTATATAGTCAACGTGAAAAATGACAAGAAGCATATATCCTGAATTGACGTGCGTTGCTAATGGTTTATAAATTATGGGGGAATCCGTTCCAGAGATTGATAGCATTAATAAAGAATTGGTATTTAGAGATTAGTGTTCGATGACGAAGTGCTAGGATTCTTTTTCCTCTATGAAGAGTTGATAAATTTAAACGATCACAGAGATGTGCAGACTGATGTGTCTATATTATTTTGTGCATAAAGAGTAGAATACGGACTTTTAAGAAATCATCAAAACTAATACCGTAAAGCAAGTTTACGTAAGGCGATATGTGATCTTGTCTTAGGCCATAAATATACCGAATTATACTATTAAAGGGTTACATTAAGTTTCCTTTTGCTGTCACTATCGCAGCTAGCAAATAGTTCGCAGCCGTACAGTAACATTGGTATTAAATACGATTTTGCAAGAAGTATTCTAATTTTGATTAGAGTACAATACTGAGTTTGCCAAAGACTCCTTAGCTTTGAAAATGTACGACCACATGCGAAGTTAACGTGATTGGACCAAGTAAGTGTATTGTTAAAGTAGATGCCAAGATTTTTGGCAGAATTTACAATATCTATAGTTTGATTGTTTGTATATAAAATAGGATTGTAATTAATCCTTAACAACCTTTTTTTGATAATCAAGCACTTGCACTTAGCAGGATTAATTGCCAGACCATTAGCAGTGGCCCACTCGTAAACACGCTCTAATTCCCGATTTAAGATACCAACACATTCATTAAAGTCTGTGTTGCTGCAGCTAATATAAAGCTAGACATCGTCTGCATACAATATAATCTTACACTGCTATACTTTATTCTGAAGATCATTCACATATAACGAAAACAGTAGAGGGCCTAATATCGAGCCTTTTAGAACACCTCGATTCAATGGCAAAGAGCTTGAAACTGAAGTGGGTGTTTCAACATATTGATATCTATCTGTCTGATATGAATGTATCAGACTTTTGGCAGCTGAAGTAAACTTAAAAATATGTTTAAGTTTACAACATAAAATGTTATGGTAAACCATATCGAACGCTCTGGATTGATCTAAAAGAACAAATAATGTAACATTACCACAGTCTACTTGTTGTCTGATGTCCTCTACCTCATCTACGAGGTCCGTCAGACTATGGTCTTTCCGAAAACGAGATTGCCGGTTAGTAAGCATACTGTTTGTTTCAAGATATCTCATAACTTGGTTATGGATTAATCTTTTAACGCAGTATTAGATTTAGGAATAGGTAAAATTTTGGCAAGTTTCCAAACTTTTGGATAACGGTTGGTGTTAAAGATCTTGTTAAAAATAAAAGATACATAAGGAAGAAGTTTCGGAGTTCAAATTTTTACAAATCTCGGATCAATTCCATCCCCACCAATTAAATTGGAATTTATTGATAACAGACTGGATAAAACGTTGCGTTGGCTTACATTAGCATAGCTAAAGTTATTGCTTAAAACATCATTATCATTGAACATTTGGAGTACTTAAAAATTTATCATTTAGAGTGTTAGTATCAATTGCGTAGTAATCTAGGGTAGCAGACTTTCCAACACTAATTTCACGTATCACTTGCCACGATTTCTCTGAACCAATAGCAATAAGAACTTTGATGCATAATAGTCAGATTTAGCTTTTCTAATTAGCTTCTTCGCTATATGACGTGATAATTTGTATTGTTCATATAATACCGTGGTTTTAAAACGTTTCCATCTTTTATATAGAAAGTCTCGGTTTAATGGCGTGTGAGATCCAAGACTTAGCATGTCGATTTAAAATTTTTGTTCTTAAAGGAACCGCAAGATTATATAAGTACTGAAGATTGGATTGCAGCAAAGAGAGCTGATCGTCAATAAAAATTAAATTATATATCATATCCCAGTCAATTCTGAAAAATTCAACTTCTAGCCTACTGTAATCCACGCTTTTAAAGTCCCTATGTCTTATAACCTATTCAGGCACATTTAACTGATAGGTATATGTCATAAAAATTAGGTCATGACGAGAGAAACATGACGCAGACAGCTGATCATAAAGTAAGACTTTCGTAATGTCACTGACAAAAGAAAGACCTAGAAGTGAGTCGCTGGTATTTGTCAAATGTGTAGCACTAGTTGTGTTAGGTGAATTAAGACCAAGTGTAAGCATGTTATCAATAAGAATAGGATTTACCAAAACGTTAGAATTATCTTCATAACATACCGATAATAATTCTAGGGTATTCATAAATCCCACCATGCAAATACGATTATTAGGTCTATAAATACAACCTAAAAGTAATTTTCTTTCATCATATCTAACTTCTACAAATAGATATTCAAATATCCCTTCCGATCTTTCAGCACCAACAAGTGAGACATTATCTGTAGATTTACAGATAACTTCAACCGCGATTCCCTTTTTTACGTAGATTGCCACGCCTCCATACCTATTTCTGTCCTAATATTGTAGCCTTGCAGAGAAACTGATAAATCAGTATACTCAGACTTAAACCACGTCTCAGATACACATATGACTTCGATATCGGAGTTCTCAAAGATATATCTAAACTCTTCAATCTTAGGTCTTAGGCTTTGTGAATTGATGTGACATATTCTAATACCTCTTCTTTAATTGACCAACACCTTTATCATCCTTTCAATGCTATCTCTAGAACGAAGCCTGTTATTATTTAATTCACTCATCAACACTTGCTGGTTAAGGAAAAATAACACACGAGGAGTAAAGAATATTCTAGTTTTTAGGTGATGTATTATACATATTATTCGGGCAGGTAAAGAATAAAAAATTATATATTGCAATAGAATTGGACATTATAAAAATATTATGAAATATATTAACCCCCAGTTTTTGACTTCTTATTTAAGTACAAAATTAGTTAATTTTTTCATAAACTTAATTTGTGTTTAAATACGCTTTCAGTTTTTCAGTCAGACTTAAATACTTCAATTAATTTATGCAAAAAATGTGGTAGCATAATGAAATATGTAAACAAAAATCGCCATTGTTCAGAAAGCATGTGTTTTGCTTATCATTCAAAGTATTTCAATTGTTGTGCATGAAATTATTTTAAGTTTTTTAATTGTGTTAAGAGTCTACTTGTACAATAAATATTACTTTATTGATATTTTATTTTATTACATTGATAAATAACTTTATTTATGTAACTTTTCTAAATTTTTTTGTAATTTTTTCTTAACATCACAATGTTTTCTTTTTCTTAAAAGAAAAAAAATCAAAGTCATATGTTTACTGTGCTCGATTTAAATAATATTTAAATGTCCAATGAGGGACATTTAAGTTTTATTTAAGTCTTATTTAAGTTTGCGGTGAAAAACGAAATTTGGTATTTAAATGTCATTTAAAGTTAAATTACATTTAAATAACCACTGATTTATTGGGCTTAAGTATAGCAAAAGAATAGGATACTAAAAATCCTATTGATTTTAATTTAATTATAGGAGCGATGTAGTGCTGCGAAATGCGCCAAGAGGAGGGGACCCATCCGGAGGTTGAAACAATTTTTAAGATGATCCAATTCCTCGATACGGATAGCTTGATCATTAGGGGACACTTTAATATAAACTTAGCCCCGCATAGTAAACGCGCTATGTATATGTTTTTTCTTTTTCAGACGAATAGTGGAGCGAAGAATGTTAAAATTATCAAACGTAAGATTTTCATTAACATAGAATTTGTTGTCAGAATTTTCACCAATATGTCTCAATAAAAAGATAAATTTCGGATTACATTTTCGATAAATAGAAAGGGGTTTCAAGAAGTAACTTTTGTCATATCGGGACCAAAATTTTACAATTATTGCAGCATCTTTCTAATTTGTCGTATGTTTATTGTTTTGATTTTTTAATCGATAAATTGTTTTAATTGCAGGAACTGAAGTATTTACAGTTTCATAGATTTTATCAAACATTTTGACCAAATTTTCATTGGGATTATAGTGGATTTCATTTTTTCTCAGTTCACAAGCATCATTTGTATTTTCATTCAGTTTGTTTTTTGTCTTTAATAATTTTATTTCTTCTTGCATACTTGTATAGAAGATTTTAACCGTTCGCTTAACTTCTCAAAGCCTGGATAAGCGCATGATTTTAAGCGGTGAATTTGTATAGTGGGAAGAGATTCGGAATTGTAACTGCGAGTAGTTGGCGTACTTTCAATAAAAGATGTTTGAATAACTTCTCTTAATCTTTTTTGCCTTTATTATTATTATTACTCCGACTTCTTAATTTAGCAGAATACATTGACATTAAACACTCAATTTCGTATTTTTGCTTAAGTTAAATATATATGTGTATATTAATTTTCCAAAAGTTATGTTGATTGTATATTTTAATAAGTGGTTTTGATTATAGTTATGTTGTTAAAAATATATGTAACTATGAAAGCGATTATATATTTCTCGTTGTAAAAGTATACACTTATACACTTCTACCAAAGAGATTTTTTTATCGTTTTATTTATCTTTTTATTTTGCTCAACTCGTTTTAATTTTGCTAGTTCTATTAGTTCTTATTAGTTCAATGTTAGTAAAGAATATTGTAGTTTTGCTTTTAATTCATTAGCATATTTATCTATATTGTAAACGGGTTTATTATCTAAGGTAAGTTTGGTAATTTTCCAAATATCAGTTCGTATGGAGTGCAATTGGTATCTATATGAGGTTTTGTGTTGTATGCGAAACAGAAATTAGGGATCCAATAGTCGCATTTATCTTGTTTGCAGAAATTCAAGAGAAATTCATTAAGTACTCTATGATTCCTTTCTATAGCACCTAGAGACTCTTCGCGGTACGGTGTGCTAAAGAGCTAATTATATTAATCAAAGATTGCCTGGCTGTTTGGTCTATATACTCAATATCTAAATCTGTACTCGTTCTTTATCCTTTAGTTACTAGCGTTGTGGTTATTATATATATGGTACTTTGACAATTAATTGTTTCGTTTCTAATTTGAATTCATCTAATGTTACATCTTTATCAGTCGTGTTTAATAATTTTATATGTTGCATGCCGACAGCTGATATTATACTGCGATACTTTCTTCATTTGTAACTATGTTAACTGGTAGTATATCTTCAGATCGTGCGGGTATAAAAATTTTGGTATTGTAAATACGTTTTGGTGTTATTGGTAAAATAAACTCTTTGTTGGCTATACGAAAGGTTATTGTGTATGTCTCAAAATCAATTTTATCATGTATTTCTCTTAAATATCTCTTCCTATACTTCAATCGGCATTGATTGGGAAATCATTTTCAACTATATGGAATTGATGATCTACTAACTTATTTTCAAATTGTAGGCTCAAACTTGCTGTACCAATGCTTTCTATTGTGTATAATGTGATACCACTTAATAAAGATATAAAATTTGTATATAAATTGTCTGCCTCCTAACTTACAGACTGAAATGTCAGCTCCTGTGTCTACTAGAAATTCGAGGTTTCCTTTTATGGTTTTACATGTTATTGCCACTGAATTGTCAGTGGTTGTTGAAAGTTTGAATATTTTTCGCTCTCTGGATAACAAAGTTTGTTGTCCGGCGCTTTTAGTTTCCCTGATTACGACCTTGATTATTTCCTCGGTAAGAATTGTTCCTATTCGTATTATTTCTTTATTACTTGTCTACATTATAATTGTTTTTAAAGTTAAACAATATTAAGTTTCTGTATCTATTGTTGTTATGAAACCTATTATAGTCTCTATTGTATTTGTGCTTATTATTGTTATTATTGTTGTGGACACTATTGTGATTGTTCTTGTTTGTACGATTGTTGTAGGCATATGAGTTGTGGATATTGCGTTCGTTTGTAAAATTGCTATTGTTTCTTTGTCTATAAAAATGTCTATTACTTCTTTATGAAGTATAATTATTTCCGTCTTCCCGTCTCCAAATTCTGAATATATTACTATTACTATTTTACATATCCCTTTCTATTGTTAGACATTTTGCTGCCGCTTCATTTATCGTCTTAGGAATAAATGCCACTAGTGTGCTTTTGTATTCGACGTTGACCCCCTTCATGAATACGTTGAGAGCCATGCTCTCGCTCATTTTATAAATTGCGTTTCTCGCTTCTTGTGTAGGACTTTCTATGTCTTCATCTTAAAATTACTGAACTGTTTTCTCTATACGTCGCTATGCTCAGATTTCCTTGCCTAATTGTCCCAAAAAAAAACTTGTTGCAGGGTTCTAGAATTAGGGTATGTTTCTGTTAATAACGTCTTCAAATCTACAATTGTAGTCGGTCTGTTTGAACGTCCTATAACACTTCGAACGTATGATGCAATCTTGAAATTATAAACATACTTAATGAAGATCTCTCTATCCCCTACTCGTAAAATATCACAGAGTAATTCGGTTTGCACTATAAAATCCTCCAACACCTTATATGAACCTTTAAAAACTTTTAGGTTTTTGCCTACTACAGATATGTCGAAATGTGCCATACTTTTGAAAATGTTAGTATCCGTTTTTGTTATAGTTATTGAAGTAGTTTGTTCGTTTTTTTTTGTTTCTTTAGATTCTCTAATACTTAATTCTTCTACTGTAGAGAACAGCCTTTTATATAAAGTATCAAGTTCAAGTATAAGCGACTTGATTTCCTCTTTTTTATTAATTCTTTAGAAATGTTATCAACTTCCTTTCTTATTTTTCTGATTTAAATTCAGAGGAGTAAATTCTATCATTACTTTTCCTTAAATTTTTCTATTCATTGTAATTGTATTGTGTGCTTAACAATTCATAAAAATAACTTTATATGTATAATAAATTTACAAAAATATATAATTATAAAATATTGTTTAATGGCAATATTTTATAATTTATAATTTACTGGCAACATTATTTCCAAGCAGCTGGAATTGATAATTACTTTTGTTTTCCATTTAATGCTTTTTCTTTTGATATTTGTTTTTTTTTTATAAAAATTCAATACATTTTTATTCTAATTGTAGTATAATTGTAATATAAGTTCTTATATGAAATAAGAAAGAAAAAAAATTAGTTTTTACGATGTTTGGCCATTTCGTTAATATGTGGCCGAATTTCCGACGCGCGTTGCCAAGATTGGATTGTGGAGGGTCTGCTTCTACTATGGCTCGCAACGCAGCTGATTCCTCCTGATTCGGACAATTTTGTCAACTCTTCGGTACCTTGCCCTGTTTACTTTTGGGACTCTTCTGCTATTCTTTGCTTTCTTTTGCTATATTCCTCTATGCTCAGAGGTTTAGGGCCTGCACTATTGGAGTTGCAGTGTATACCGGTGCCTCTTTTTCTGCGCCTGCAGGTTTGTACTCCTCCGTAGGGATTCTATTATTTTTTAAATTGGGCGGGATCGCCATGTAATGTGTTAGTGCGTAGAATATTTGCTTAAGTAAATCAGCCTACCCGAAAGTGTAGCCGGCGCTAATGAACGCCACTGGCTCTAATTTAATGGACAGGCAATTAACAATGCCACGAGTATTTAAAAAAGCAGATGAATGCTCTTTGCAAAAACGAATAATGCCGATTTTAGGCTAAACCTAATTTCTATTTTCTCAAAACAAGTGTTTATATACTAATCTAACGGGATTAAAACATATTATTTACATTCCTTAAAACTAAACAATAACAATATTAATACACTTTCCTTAAACTACTAAACTACAAAACAACGTAGTAAACATTAACAAAAAATTATATTATTTATAACTTCAGTCTTTGATACATGTTAGACTTGGTAGATACCCTACACACTGTTTAGAACGCCACCATTTTGGTTTGCTTCTATTTATTCATTACACACTTTAAGCGGGTCGCATAGTTCATACATACAAAATAATAGCTTCCCGATTTTTTTAAACTTTCTATTTTCTGGTGGGAAGTTAAAATTATATATTAGCAACGAACATAAAACTTCCTTTTGGGAGCCTAATTTAATCATAAACATCATAATCATGCATCACAGATATATGTCCGCTTCATCTAATACGACATTAATTTGGATGTAACCGACTGTAAAATTAATATCTGATTGGCGAGATATTTCGGATGGAAGAAAAACCTCAATATTATAATACAATACCAAAGTATAGAAAAAGACAATACTGATGAACAAGGTCTTTGCCACACGGATTCTGTATGCTAATTATTACTTCACTATATACCCTCATTGCAAAACCCAAACTACTTTGTTTCTGTCACGGACAGATTTGTTGTGACACCCACTTATGATTTTACCTTATTTTCCGTTAATACTACTGTACTTACGGTTTAATTTTAAAAAGTGTAATATTTTGAGCTTAGAATACAAAAGCAAAACGTTGTTATTTTTTCAACATGCAAAGGCAACGTGTTAATTCTAATTCTTTTTGCTACGTATGTGGTGAACTTACTTTTAAAAGTTAGCGACGAAATCTAACTGAACTCGTAAAGCAGTGTTATCGATATTATTTTGGCTTTTTTTGCGGCTCATCAAGATAACAGTTGGGCACCTCATAAATGCTTTACGACATGTGTCAAAAATCTTACAGGTTGGGCAAAAGGAAAGCGATATATGGCTTTCGGAAAACCGAAATATGATTTGAACAGAGTCTGTAGACCACCTATCTGATTATTACGTTTGCCTAACTTGTATAAATATTTTATATATAGGATCAAAACATACAGTTAAATATGCAACTGTGCGTTCTGCAACACGACCACTTCCACATAGTGCTGATTTACCTATACCTGCGGCGCCAAATCCAACAAATGACGTAGCAAACGATGACAGGTTTTACGTACTTGAGAAAAAAGTTTCCTAAAGTTAGTGACGCAAAAATAAAGGAAGGAGTTTTCGTAGTACCTCAGATCAATGAATTGTTAAAGGATAACATATGTATGCGAAGAAAAGTTAGGTTCGTTAAAGATATCTGCTTGGAAAAGTTTTAAAAATGTCGCATAAAATTTTTTGGGCAACCACAAAGCAAGTAACTACAAAGACCTGATAGCAGAACTACTTTCGGTGCATCAAGCATTGTGTTCTAATATGTCACTCAAAATACACTTTTTACACTCCCTCCTCGATTTCTTTACCGAGAACATAGACGCAGTTAGCGACGAACACGGCGAAAGGTTCCATCAGGATATTTCCAGCATGGAAAAACGATACGACGGCAAATGAAGTCCTCGAACGTTGGCAGATTGTTGTTTGACACTTCCAAGAGACCAGCCTCAAATCAAATACTCCAGAAAATCATAGCTTTTAGTTTTAAAGAACATATTATCAAGGATAATTTGCATTTAAAGTGTCGGTATTTTTTATGAAATATCAAATGCCTGTAAAAAAACCTACGGGTGTAAAATTTTTTCTACCTCTATTTTCCAACTTAGGAAGTCAAAATAAAGTAAAAACACTAAAAGAGTTCATGTGACAAATCAAAAGTTCATTTTTGTTAATCAATGAAACAATATCGTAGATTGTCTCTGTGCTTAATTCAATTAAATTCCTTGAATTTTATATCTCACTCTTTGAATTTCACATGTGAAATGCACCATGATTACGGTAAAA
Source organism: Linnaemya vulpina (assembly GCA_963675445.1). Lineage (NCBI taxonomy): Eukaryota > Metazoa > Arthropoda > Insecta > Diptera > Tachinidae > Linnaemya > Linnaemya vulpina. The sequence goes on along the minus strand of OY776281.1, from coordinate 44,810,104 downwards.
TGGTTATCTGAAGTGTAGAAAAATATGCACTCTGTAAAATAACACGACTGTTCCACAATAACTAAAACATTATTACAATAGTTTTTGTGAAAGCAGAGCATAAAAAACTGTGTAGAAAATGCGTGTAATTAAAGTTAATAGAAAAATTTATTGTTGTGCTACGTGATTGTGTGTGTTAAAAACACTTTTCTTTTTTTTTTGCTATTAAAAATACAAATCAGATTTATTAGACTTCTGACACTAAAATAATCATTATATTTAATTTCGTTTTAGAATGATGTCACCACAATATTGTTTTTGCGAGCTGCTCGTAGTGGAGAGCTGAGCAAAGTGGTGGAGTTCATAGACTATGGCCAAATTACAGATATTAACACCTGCAATGCTGTAAGTATTTAGATTAATGCATGAAAGTAATGCCTTCGCTGAATGTTTAACAATAACCCTCCGCAAAAAAAAAACCTTTATTGAGATCACATAAGAGACAAACCTATAATGGATAATAATGCAATATATTCACCCTTATCCCATTTACCATCATCAGTATGAAACGATATCGTTTTGCATGGATGGTTGTAAATCGGTATGCACATTGCCAATATCAAGTGTTATCGATAAGCGTCGATTTAATATTGGTATGCAGCACGTTAGTTGAAGAGTGTTCATTTGTTTTCATGTTCGCCGATTTGGGTGATTTTTTCTTACTTTGTTGTCAGATATCTGAATATTAAGATTCCGTAATATTAGGCTGATATATTTATTATTGTTTGAACAGACACGCTTGAAGTTCATATATGCTTGCTTGTTTAAAATGGCATGCAAATTTACTGTATATTCAATCCTTTGGTACAATCACAATAAACTTATCGTTCGGCTTTGTTGTATATTTTCGTAAATGGCAATTTTAGTGGACTGCATTTTTTTAGCGCTGTTTAACGAAAGATGTCAAATTACAGCTTGAAGTTTCAGCTAAAAGTTAAAAAAATGCATCTGCTCCTTTCCAAAAAAAAAAAACACTAAAAACTATAAAGTGATAAAGTAACAAAACATGAATTTCCGTTCATTTTTGTTATTCTTGCCATAATTCCTTACTGTTTAAATTATTACATAATGTAATATACATACTAGTCAATAGCGTTAATTATTATGTATTTCATTGTTGAAAAAAGTATAAGCTTCAAAGTTGACACTGGGCATAAATATGGACGCCGTGAATCAAGGTATGGGCACAACAAACGATGGAAATACGGCAAAAAGGTTTTTCGAAAATCCAGCCAAATCTGCAGACGTAATTGACATAAAAGAAGAGTTAATACATATATTTAAAATTGAAGTAATGCAGCGATCGACACTACCAAATTTCATATATATATATATATATATATATATATATATATATATATATTGTTACGTTTTTAGACCTTTTCGTAAAAACGGTTTTATTACTTATCCTTCAAGGATTCGTTTTATTGCATCAAATTAAAACACGGACAAATTAATTTAGAGTTATAATGCGGCAACAATTTATTTATTACTTTATTTACACGAGTACTTGTACTACTCAACACTTAGCGATGTTAACACGTCTATGTCTGATATCACACTGATTATTGCTGAGTTCTGGCAGCGCCTTTATATAGCAAAAATGACATCGTCTGGTAACCTCGCGAAAGTTCTGGGTATGGTGGTTGTATTTTACTTGGCATGTGTGTGTTTGTATGACAATGCTGACTTGTTTGGTTTGCTTATGGTAACTATGTGTGTATGAATGTATGAGTGTTCTGTGTGTTTTGCCTATGGTAACTATGAGTGGTTGTATGAATGAGTGTGTGGTTTTGTTTCTTCTACGTGTATATGGCTGTGTATACTTGTGAATCTATTTAGTTTTATTAGCAGCGAATACTTGCATACAAGATCATTAAGAACAACATCTCTTAGCATTGATGTTGCTATGTTTGTTGTTGTTGTGGTTTACTCTTATTGGCACAGCCTTGAATGATTTTGTATATTCTGGAGTATTCCATTTCCGTTAATTTGAATATTATCTCTATAGTGTTTGTAACATTTTGACAACTATAGATAATATTGCCAGTGCTGCCAAGTACATATAGCCACATTGTCGTTTTATTTAAATCTATTTCTAATCTTTGTAACACTGCCGCCCACTTAAGCCTGTTCGTCCCGAATAGGCATACAATCACCTCTTCCATAGTGCGCCAATCGTTCGAGATGTACTATCTTCATTTTCGACCTTGGGCTATTGTGCTTCTGTATCCGGTATACAACGTCATTCACTCTCTTAATCACTTTATACGGGCCATCCCAGTGAGTCTGTAATTTTGGGGACAATCCTTTCTTTCGTTGTGGGTTATACAGTAAAACCAATTGTCCTTCAATAAATCCCTCCGAGTTTGCTGCGCGGTCATACCTAGCCTTCATCTTGTCACTGACCATCTTGATTCTATTGCGCACGAACTCATGCAGTTCGTTTAAATCCTCCTTCTCCTGGGACGTAATAGCTCCTTCCTCTACAGTTGGCTTAACACCAAATTCCAAATCACCAGGTAGTTTTAATTCCGTCCCGAAGATAATTTTGGCTGGCGTTCTCGATGTTGAGTCGTGTACAGCTGACCTATATGCCATTAAAAATTTGGGGATGTGCTCGTCCCAATCCCTCTGATGGGTGCTTACTACTTTTCGTAGGTACTCTTCTAAGGTGGGATTGAACCTTTCTACCATGCCATCAGACTGTAGATGCAGCGGCGTCGTTCTGGTTTTGTTTATCCCATACAACTCGCACATTTCCCTGAATATGGCAGACTCGAAATTCCTTCCTTGGTCGGAATGTAATTCTATTGGGACACCATAGCGACATACCCAGTTGTTGACGAAAGCATTTACAATTGCTTCCTGGTTAGGTATAGCATATACCTCTGGCCATTTACTGAAATAGTCCATTACCACAAGTACATAACGATTTCCGGCTTCGGTAACGGGAAAGGGACCTGCTACATCCATTGCAATCCGCTCGAATGGTGCTCCTGAGTTGTATTGTTGCAGCTGTCCCCGGCTCCTTCTTACTGGGCCTTTGGCTGCTATGCACTGTGGGCAGTTTGCTATCCAGTCAGCTACGGCTTGTTGACATCCAACCCAATAGAAACGCTGCTTCAGTTTCTCAAGTGTTTTTGTTACTCCAAGATGACCGCCACTGGGTCCATTATGAAACTCCTGTAAAACTTTACTTATCTTGGAGTATGGCACAACTATTAAATTTGAAGTTGTTTTGCCATCTACACTTTCCCATACGCGGTATAAACACCCTTTTATTACCTTAAGGCTGTTCCACTGAGCCCAATAAGATTTGGCGAGTGGGCTTTCAGCCGAAATTTCATTCCGGGATGGTCGTCTGTCCTCTTCTTTGGCCTCAATAATTTTCCTTAGTATATCGTCGTCTCTCTGTGCCGCTGACCAGTCCTCAGCAGGGCCGATGTGCATTAGCCGAACATCCACAACGCCTTCCTTTTGCTCGGTTCTAACACAATGTTTACACTCTAAACAGCACGGTCTTCTCGAAAGAGCATCCGCATTGTTATGCTTTGTGCCCCTTCTATGCTCAATGCTGAAGTCGTAGCTCTGCAGGCGCTCAATCCACCTTGCCAGTTGCCCTTCAGGATTTTTAAATTGCAATAGCCATCTCAGTGCAGAATGATCGGTCCTTAATGTAAAGTGTTGACCATACAGGTACTTATGGTAATGTTTAATGCATTCCAATACCGCCAGAAGCTCACGTCGTGTCACACAGTAGTTCCTCTCAGGTTTTGAGAGTACACGGCTATAGTACCCTATGACCTTCTCAGTGCCATTTACTACTTGGGATAGCACACCCCCTATGCCATAGCCGCTCGCATCAGTATCCAGCACAAATTTTTCTCCAGCTATGGGATACGCTAGCACTGGTGACGTACATAATAATTCTTTGAGCTTCTGGAAGGATTTTTCCTGTGGCTCGCCCCAATGGTATGGTCTTGACTTCTTTGTCAGCTCATGCAAGCTTGCAGCTACACTGGCAAAATTCGGCACAAAACGTCTGTAGTATGTGCAAAGGCCCAAAAAGCTGCGCAATTCATGAAGATTTTTAGGTGGATGCCAGTCCCTTACTGCTTTTATTTTATCTTCATCTGTTGAGATTCCGTCTGCTGTAACACGATGCCCCAAATACTTTACTTCTTTCTGGAACAATGCACATTTCTTCAAGCTGAGTTTCAATCCAGCTGATGATATCCGCTTAAGAACTTCTGCCATGTTTTTGAGGTGTTCATCAAAAGTTTTCCCCATCACGATTATATCGTCGAGATATACCAAGCATGTCTTCCAGTGAAGTCCTATCAGTACCTTCTCCATTAGGCGTTCAAATGTGGCCGGAGCATTGCAGAGACCAAATGGCATAACTTTGAACTGCCATAATCCGTTGCCGACACTGAAGGCAGTTTTCTCCTTATCTTTCTCTGCGATCTCCACTTGCCAATATCCGCTTCGCAAGTCCAGCGTAGAGAACCATTTGGTACCAGCTAGCGTGTCCAAAGTGTCATCGATCCTGGGGAGCGGATAACTGTCCTTCTTGGTTATGTCGTTGAGCTTCCTGTAGTCTACGCAGAATCTAGTACTGCCATCTTTCTTTTTAACTAAGACTACAGGCGAACTCCAAGGACCAGAAGATGGCTCAATTACACCATCACGCTCCATTTCACTTACAAGTTCTTTTACTTTATCTCGCTTTGCTAGTGGTACGCTTCTGGGTGGCTGTTTAATCGGCCTAGCTTCGCCTGTGTTAATTTCATGTTTAACCAATGCAGTTCTACCCTGGCTTTGGCTTCCCATGGCGAAGATACTGGCATGCCTTTTTAGTAACTGCTTGGCTTTATTTTTATCTGTCGCTGATAGACCTGCTACCCATTTCTCTACGTATTCCTCAAATTGTTCACGTTCTTTTGCGGAGAAATTAGTAGGCTCTATCTTCTTCTCGCAGTTTATTATTGCCTCTGCTGGAGTACACTGGCCAACATCGGAATTTTCTTTGATGACTTTTTCATGGTCTGACAAGTTAAGCACTCTTATAGGGACTATTCCTCCTTCACTAGTTTTCACTAGAGCTTTCGCTGTTATAAGCTCTCTCTTTAGATCTGCCGGTTCTACAACCCACAACCGATTGTCCTCACAATCTCCCTTCATCCGCGCCCATATGACTGTTTCAGACTGCGGTGGTATTGTCTGACTCTCAATAGCAAATACTCTTGTTACTTGCGGTTTGTTGTCATATCCAACATCAAGGGGTATTTCCACATTACGCCAAATCATCAGCTGTTGTCCCATATGTAGATTAATGCCGTGATTAATCATAAAATCGGCTCCAATAATAACCTCATCGACAATATCGGCAACAATAAACACATGTCTCACGCTGATGTTGGCTATAGTCACCTTCACTTCAATCTTACCATAGACAGTGGCAGGCTCTCCAGTAGCTGTACGTAGCCGAATATTGCTTAACCGCTCGCATTTCTCCTTTACTATATCGGGCCTTATTATTGACTGCGATGCCCCTGTGTCTATGGTAAGTACGTGCTTTTCCCCGTTGATGTGTCCGGACGCAGTGAGGTTGCTGTGTTTCTGCTGCATCACTGATATGGAGATTGTGGGGCCCTCGTTTGTGAGAGCTAGCTCTTGCCCCTCAGTGCTAGCTCGTTTTAGTTTAACGGGGACTCTTGTGATGTTGTTTGGTTCTCCCGTTTGCTGTTTCTTGGTGGTGAAACAGATCTACCTCTCTTCTTTGGTGCTTTGCAGCTGCGCTGAAAATGACCGATCTTTCCGCAGTTAAAGCACTTAGGCTTTTCTTTGATAGCCTTCTCTGCCAGCAGTTGTCGCATTGCCTCCTTAACGCTAGCCACTAGGTTGTTATCCTCCTCAGACAAAACCTCCACATTCCGCACTTTACATATCTGTGGCTTGAAAACCATCCTGGCAGTCTCTTGAGCCAGCGCAAATGACACAGTTTCAGCGAAAGTGGATTTCTGCGTAGCGCACACCGGCAGTTTAACATCAGAGTCGCGAATGCCGTTAACGAAAGCCTCAGTTTTAAAATGGTCCAGGAACGGGTGACTCTCGCCTGGATATGTGAGCTGCACTAAACGCTCGATTTCCATTGCGAAATCTTGTAGAGATTCGTTAGGCTTCTGAACTCTACATCGCAATTCCATTCTGTATAAATCGCGCTTGTGCTCACCACCATACTTGCGCTGCAATGCTGCCATTATTTCATTGTAGTTGTTTCTGCAGCTTACTGGCACAGTCTCAAGTACCTCTGCGGCTGTACCCTTTAAGGACAAAATCAGCTCTATGGCCTTTTCTTCAGCATCCCATCCATTTCTGCTAGCAACTGTCTCGAACTGGAATTTGAAAATGCCTAATGATACGCTGCCGTCGAAGCATGGCGCTTTTATCCGCGCAGAAACCTCCGCAACTGCTCGTACTGGCCCGCCGCTAAACTCCAGGTTATTCACTTTGTCCTCTAGAGTATGCAATTTCTCTTCGACCTCCTTTGCATGCTGTTCTAGCTCTGAGAATTTATTCTCAATAGAATCCACCCTCCTGTTAATGGCTTCAGAAACCTCTACCAGGGTCTCGTTCATGGCTTTATTTGACTCCTGTATTTCGGCTAAAAGATTTGCCTGCATCTGCTGAGTTTCGGCTACAAGCTTTTCCTGCATCTGCTGATTTTCGGCTACAAGCTTTTCCTGCATCTGCTGAGTTTCGGCTACAAGCTTTTCCTGCATCTGCTGAGAGTTCTGTTTTATTTCAGCTATTTCGGCTACAAGCTTGTCACTGTTGATCCTTGATGCCTCATGCATCTGCTGAGAGTTTTGTTTTATCTCACTTATTTCGGCTACAAGCTTTTCACTGCTGATCCTTGATGCCTCCTGCATCTGCTGAGAGGTTCTTTTCATTTCGATCATCATAGCAGCGAACATGGAATTTATGTCCATGCTGCTGGTTGTGGCAGAAGGGCATACCTGCACATCGTCTTTGTCCTCAAACTCGTATGTCCCGATGTCCATGCCGCGATTCTTAAACTCATCTATCAGCCTCTTCTGCAGTTCAGCCTTATTACCTGCAGTTGGCAATTCCAGCTTGCTGAGCTCCTTTTTCAGCTGTTCAACTTTTAGCTCATCAAATTTCATGATTATTTATTTTAATTTTTTAATGTCCTTTTTTTTTTTTTTAATTGCAATGTCCTTTTAATTATTTTTGCAATCCCACTTCTGACACCAATTGTTACGTTTTTAGACCTTTTCGTAAAAACGGTTTTATTACTTATCCTTCAAGGATTCGTTTTATTGCATCAAATTAAAACACGGACAAATTAATTTAGAGTTATAATGCGGCAACAATTTATTTATTACTTTATTTACACGAGTACTTGTACTACTCAACACTTAGCGATGTTAACACGTCTATGTCTGATATCACACTGATTATTGCTGAGTTCTGGCAGCGCCTTTATATAGCAAAAATGACGTCGTCTGGTAACCTCGCGAAAGTTCTGGGTATGGTGGTTGTATTTTACTTGGCATGTGTGTGTTTGTATGACAATGCTGACTTGTTTGGTTTGCTTATGGTAACTATGTGTGTATGAATGTATGAGTGTTCTGTGTGTTTTGCCTATGGTAACTATGAGTGGTTGTATGAATGAGTGTGTGGTTTTGTTTCTTCTACGTGTATATGGCTGTGTATACTTGTGAATCTATTTAGTTTTATTAGCAGCGAATACTTGCATACAAGATCATTAAGAACAACATCTCTTAGCATTGATGTTGCTATGTTTGTTGTTGTTGTGGTTTACTCTTATTGGCACAGCCTTGAATGATCTTGTATATTCTGGAGTATTCCATTTCCGTTAATTTGAATATTATCTATATAGTGTTTGTAACATTTTGAAAACTATAGATAATATTGCCAGTGCTGCCAAGTACATATAGCCACATTGTCGTTTTATTTAAATCTATTTCTAATCTTTGTAACAATATATATATCATGGATACTGCCAAGTTGTTGATTTCTATGGGTGGTACTACATGCCTGTAACTGTGCATAAGATTCTGGTGCATGGTAGTAAAATTATAGAAGAAGCTATTCTGCCAAAAGGTGTGTCTCTATCTAAAGGCCCTTATTCAATGATTTTTATTTTTACATTTTAGTTGATTATTTGTATCAGGTATGCTGTCTGGGGAAGCTCAGGAAGCGAGGAATAAAGACTATAAGCCTATAGATTACATCATTCGCGAAGAATTGGATGTGTAGCCACTAATTAATACGCAATGAATAATCTTTTATTGTCTGCATAATTAGATTTCGATTAAAGCTGCAAATCAAAAAATTGGAGTACGATAAGGATGTTAAAAAATTATTAAAAGACTATGATACTTATATATGTTTTTTTATATGCGGGATGGGCGTACAAAAATGCCTATGTACCAAGTTTCATTGTCCTTCGACAACTTCTTCTATTTTTAGGCGCTCGTTCTGTGAACTTCAAACATTGTGTGCCGTACGCAACGTTAACGTTGGCATCGATATCAATTGACTCTGATTTAGTCTTATTGGAGTCGAAACAGTTTTGTTTCTTTTTAATTTCTTTCAATAATAATCAATCTTGTGTAAAAAATGGAAAAAACGAAATTACCAACATTGGCCAATTTCATAAGTTAATGGAGAAGATGGAAAAAATATATACAAAAATAATAATACAAAATTTTTCTTTTTATGAATTAAAAGAATGATAGAAATTAATGAAAACTCCGTTTTATTTCATCTCGTATATGAGCTGCCTCAGAACTTTGTAAAACTTCGAACCGATATGGAGTCATTAAAAAGGGCTAAAGTGGATAGTCTGCGTCAACTAAGTAAGAAATTTAATTTTTCATTTTATGTAGAAGTTGAATTCTTACCTAATAACCACGAATTACGACCACAAGCATTGTATTGTTCTTTTAAAATACGTTTGGCACTGAAATTCCATATTAGAGGGTCATGAGACCAATCTGCATATCGGGCTTCCAAAAACCGTGTTTGTATGTTGTAGTCAGAAATCTAAATTGATAAAATATATATAAATATAAATATAACGAACAAGCAAAATCTTTTTAAAACTCACGATCGCGTTTGCTATATTTTTCTATTTGTATCTTCTTTGTAAAACCAATTTTTTTCCTTATTGCTCGTTTCGGAATTATAAACGAAAACAAAAAAAACATTCTAGTTATTTAAAACTAGAAAGAAAAGTTTTTAATAAAAACTAAAAACAAAACAAACTAGCTGTCTAAATTATTAGAGATGTGCTTTCCAAATCGATATACAATCGGCATCTTACATTGCTGTTATGGAATACTAGTTTTGTATCGAATTGATGAAGATGTCGATAGAAATTGATATTGATGACGGTAAATGGAATAATGGTAATTATTGCCATTGTAAGGAACACAATATAACCATAGATGATACTATTTCTATTACATTGGCTCGTGTGAATAGAAAGAAAGCTATGGTTAATAGCTTTCGGATTTGATTTAAAGTAAGCATATAAAATTTAGAGAAATGTATGAAATCTTTATTTAAAATGATTTCATGTAAATATTGACCGCGGCTACACCTCTAGTGATTCGCACATACTTTCTTCAACACAGTGCGTTAACCGTTGCGGAATTGTCTCTATATATGTATGTGAGTCATAACATAGCCCCATGAAAAATACTATAAAACCGTTTACCGGACTCGCCTATCAATTGGGCAATAGTTTCATGTGCTGTGTGGCATGTGAAACCGTCTTATTGAAACCACATGTCAGACAAGTCCAGCTTTTCCACTTCTAACAACGAAGTGTCATCGATGGGATGACGGTGATAGACATTGATATTAATATCTGATTATATATGGCAAAATATACTGCTGTTGAATTATATATAACACGCGGTAACACATGTGTGGCAATTCATGGGGTTGAACGACACTTACAATATCTTCCAAAAATTGTGAGTATTGCTAGAGTAGTGGTGTTATTTCTTAATATTGTTTTAATATTTGAAGCTTGTTTGAAAAATGCGAAGAAGTTAGGTTAAGCTGCAAAGAGGGGCAACAAGTTGTCCCAATCTGTCAAAGATTATACTTATGTTTCAATGGCGTGTTCAGCGCTTCTTGAAGAAAATTTGGAAGAGCTCCCAATATTAAACCAAAAACTTATCCAGTTTTTAGGCTAAGAATCTAGTTTCCTTAATATATGTCCAATTATAGTCTCTAAGTTATTTTATATCGGGTACAATTTCAGAATATGGTTCCCAACTTGACTGAAAGAAATATAATGGAATAGGCGCACAGTAAACTGTTTAGTGGAAAAGAATAAAAAAAACTTTCGAATTTATCAATAAAACACTCCCACGATTCCAGAGGTGGATTGGTTTTTTATGTGCGTTACGGATATAAAAAGTTACACGGCTTTAAAGTCGAGCTATTTTCATAATTTTTTCACAACTTTAAAGTAAAAAAAATGGGTTTGTAAAAATGAATATAAAAAATATTTGTTTTATTCAGAAATGTAGCAGAAACAAGGAAAAAATTCTAAAGTTCAAATATTTATAGCAACACTGTAAGGAAAGTTGTGAAAAAATTAACCAAAGAATGTACTTGAAAAAAATAGTCAGCTTTGTTGGACCCGATAAAGTAGGCACATCACAAAACTACTTTAATGCATCAATAATGTTATTTTCTGTTATATATACGAAAATATGTATAAGAAGGTTTATGTGTTTTCTATGGCAACTTTTGAAATATAATGATTTTAGAAATCATCCATATTTGATATATTTATTAAAATTATCAGTTGATATATTTGATGGTTGATAATGTATATATGATAATAGTAGCTTTGCCTTATACCAAGGAATACCAAGTAGGATGAGTCTAACACATATGAAACCTTATGCTCATATATTTACACACTATGTGAAACTTACTGTTTATTAATACAAATACATACTTAAACGAGAACCGCAAAAAAGTCGGGGTCGAAGTGCTTTATATGCCAAGCTAAACCTAAAGATATAAACAAACATAGTATTACTTATTCTCCCAACGAAGACCATAATAGATAAGGAATTTCACCTTTATACTGTTTGCTAAGATGCTTTGAGTGCATGTTCTACATTGCAAATTAATTGCCTTTTAAGACGTGGCAATTTAGGAATGGTAAGAAAATACTGTACAAAGAAAGAAAAAAAAAACAAATTCAAGACAAATTTTGATCTGAGATGGGATTAACAGTTGATAAGGTGAAGTCTAATTTTTGTGAAGTAATGATGGCAATACAGCTCGAAAGTTTTTTAACGAATTTAAATAAGAAGATATTAGGAGTTCATTCAATAAATCCTAATTACAATTTTCTCTGCTGTTTTTTCGAGTGTGCTCAAGTCTATTCTTTCTAATTGTTTTGTGTAGATATTCTAAAGCATCTTTAGAAAGCATTTCTCAAATAAACCAAGAAAAATTTACCAATTGGTATATCAAAATATTTTATAATTTCACAACGTTATGCAACGTTAGTGGCATATAATACCAATCACAGTTATTTAAATATATTTCTCGAGTTTCCTGCGTTAGCTGTTTAAAGTTAGATATATTAATAGGTTTTCCAGAGGGTGCTGTTTTTAAAACTTAACTCAAATTATATATCAACTGTTCATTAAATTCTGTAATCTCGGACGATTTTTTGAATTCGTTAAAAAAACTTCGGGCTGGTGCCAAAATTAGACTTCACCTTATCAACTGTTAATCCCATCTCAGATCAAAATTTGTCTTGAATTTGTTTTTTTTTCTTTCATTGTACAGTATTTTCTTATCATTCCTGAATTGCCAAGTCTTAAAAGGTAATCGATACGCAATGTGTAACATGCACTCAAAGCAAACAATGTAAAGGTGAAATTCCATATATATTATGATCTTCGTTGGGAGAATAAGTAATGCTATGTCTGTTCATATCTTTAGGTTTAGCTTGGCATATAAAGCACTTCGAGCACGACTTTTTGGCGGTTCTCGGTTAAGTACGTATTTGTGTTAATAAACAGTTAGTTTAACATGGTGTATAAATATATGAGAATAAGGTTTTATATGTGTTATATGCGTGCATTTTTATTGAAAAATTAATTTTTATATTCATTTTTCCAAACCCTTTTTTGTTACTTAAAAGTTGTAAAAATATTATAAAAATAATTCGACTTTAAACCCGTGTAACTTTTTATAGGTGTAACGCTCGTGAAAAACCAAACCACCTCTGGAATCGTGGGAGTCTCAGCTTTTATCATTTTTTTTTAAATAGATTTTTTTATATATTTTCACTAGTTCACTAGTTTCACAGTTTACTGTGCGACGTTAGAGTTCTGAAAATTTGTGATGTGCTGTTTTAGTTAGCTTACAATGTGGTGAAGCGAAGGCAGCTGTCTACTGACGGGATATAGATGAAAAAATTACTACCCACAGATCATTGTTCTAAAGTATAGTGAGAAATAATAAGAGGAATCTTGTTATTGTTCTATAATACTGAAACCAAATACTTCATATATATTGGTTTGATTAAGAAATAGTACTCCTGGAACTTTCACTTCCAGTCCATGCCCTTAAGCCGATACGGCTTCGATGTGGTTACTCTAACATGAAATTTTAGTGATTGTTTTTAATAATTAGTGTTGTGTCTATCTTTCCAGAATGGTTTGAATGCATTACATTTGGCAGCCAAAGATGGATACGTTGATATAGTAGCAGAATTACTCAGAAGAGGCATACGAGTCGACAATGCAACTAAAAAGGGGAATACCGCTCTACATATCGCTTCCCTAGCTGGTCAAAAGGAGGTTATAAAATTGTTAATACAGTTCAATGCGAATGTGAACATTCAATCATTGAATGGGTTCACACCACTTTATATGGCAGCCCAGGAAAATCATGATGCTTGCGTTAGATTTTTGCTTTCGAAGGGTGCAAATCCTTCTCTGGCAACTGAAGTATGTACGCGCATACTATATACATAAGTATTAATAAAAGTCAATAAATATGTTTTAATTTATTGTTTTAGGATGGTTTTACACCTCTTGCTGTAGCAATGCAACAGGGGCATGATAAAGTGGTAGCCGTTTTGTTGGAAAGCGACGTGCGTGGCAAGGTACGTTTGCCTGCATTGCATATTGCCGCTAAGAAAAATGATGTCACCGCAGCAAACATGTTGTTACAACATGAATCGTATCCAGATATTATATCCAAATCAGGATTTACTCCTTTACACATTGCAGCGCATTACGGTAACGTAGATGTGGCAAAGTTGTTAATAGATCGTGGTGCTGATGTTAATTTTATGGCGAAACATAATATAACGCCATTACACGTGGCTTGCAAGTGGGGAAAGGCAAATATAATGAAACTGTTGTTACAAGAAAATGCCCGAATTGATGCAACTACACGTGATGGATTAACACCGTTACATTGTGCTGCTCGGTCGGGTCATGTAGAGGTAATTGAAATTTTGCTTGATCATCAGGCTCCGATATTGTCAAAGACAAAAAATGGGTTGGCAGCATTGCATATGGCAGCTCAGGGAGAACATGACAACGCTGCACGTATACTGCTCGAGCACAACGCTCCGGTGGATGAAGTTACTGTGGACTATTTGACCGCTTTGCATGTAGCTGCCCATTGTGGTCATGTGCGTGTAGCTAAACTACTGTTGGATTGCAATGCCGATCCAAATGCGCGGGCGTTAAATGGTTTCACGCCTCTACATATTGCCTGTAAGAAAAATCGTATAAAAATTGTTGAGTTGCTGTTAAAGCATGGTGGCAATATTAGTGCTACAACTGAGTCTGGCTTGACACCTTTACATGTGGCCAGTTTCATGGGGTGCATGAATATTGTTATTTATTTACTTCAACACGATGCCAATCCTGACGCTCCTACAGTCAGAGGTGAGACTCCGTTACATTTGGCTGCTCGCGCTAATCAAACGGATATCATTCGCATACTTTTGCGCAATGGTGGACAAGTGGATGTTCGTGCTCGAGAAGGTCAAACTCCATTGCATGTAGCTTCACGTCTGGGTAACATTGACATAATCATGCTAATGATGCAGCATGGTGCGGATGTAGATGCTACCACAAAAGATAATTACACGCCCCTGCATATTGCTGCCAAAGAAGGCCAGGAAGAGGTGGCACAAGTTTTAATTGAAAACAATGCCAAGTTGGATGCTGTTACTAAAAAAGGATTCTCCCCACTTCATTTGGCTGCCAAGTATGGCAAAGAAATGCTGGTTGCTTTATTTTTGCAAAAAAGTGTTAATGTCAACTGTCAAGGGCGAAATGATGTGACACCACTGCATGTGGCTGCCCACTACGATCATCCTAGAGTAGTCCAACTTTTGTTAGATAATGGCGCTGCACCTTCGTTGAGTGCACGTAATGGTCATAGTCCTTTACATATTGCTGCCAAGAAAAATCAATTAGATATCGCTCAATCTTTGCTACAACATGGTGCAGATGTTAATGTTCGCAGTAAGTCTGGATTTTCTCCATTGCATTGGGCTGCCCAAGAAGGTCATGTCGAAATGGTGCAATTGTTGTTAGAGTATGGAGTTGATGCTAATATTGCTGCTAAAAATGGATTAACTCCTCTACATTTAACTGCTCAAGAAGACAAGACGGAAGTGGCATGTTTACTCTTGCAACACAATGCAAACATATCAGAGCGTACGAAGACGGGTTATTCACCACTGCATTTTGCTGCCCATTACGGCCAAATCAATATGGTAAAGTTTCTGTTGGAAAATGATGCCAATATAGAAATTTCGACGAATGTCGGATACACGCCTCTGCACCAAGCAGCCCAGCAGGGTCATACAATGATAATCAATTTGCTGTTACGGTACAAAGCTAATCCTAATGCAGTTACAAATGTAAGTACAATAAGATTTCATATACAATATACCGATTCACATAAGTTAAGAGCGCTAATACTGTCAGCATAATATATTTCATATATATGAATTGTTACCTTTCGAGCTTGTTGTGCTATATAAAGAAAACGCAACTAGAATTTTGCCATCACAATCATTGCAAATGTTAAGATACTAACGAGGGATTACAGTCCTGATATTTACTCACACATACACTAGTATGTGCATATAAGTTCTATAAGTTTAAAAGAAGTATTTTCGCTATATGCGCGCTCATTTGAAATTGTAAATTATTGTAGAGAAAAAAGTAAATTTATTTATGTAATAACTTATTAATAGTGTATTATTGTAAAGTTAAATGACAGAGCACTAGTAACAAAGGCGATAGGATATTTTTATTAAAATATATACACATAATATTAAGTCTGCTTTAAAATTATAACAAAAAGACTGCTGGCACTAAACTGCACAATGTGAGTCCTTCGGTTCATTCGTGAAAGGACCATAAAGGGAATACGAGCAATAAAGAATATCGAACAAACAAATTTGGGCTCCGTAGCATATTTACACAATAATTAGCTCTTTTGCAAAAGTTATTTCAGGAACGTTCGTATGTCCTGACAATGCTGCTCGAAAATGTCCGGTGTTATCTAGCTATGTTGGAAGTCTTGATAAAATAGTTACGACAGCCCTACTACTAGTCCATATACGAATATCATTATCGAATAGCTTTAAGTACCTCAACCGATTGATTTTTGATGTGTAAACATCTATACACTAAGAGGTAAAAATCTTTTTCACAATACAGTCACAAATTTAGAGTAAGTTCAAATCGGTGTGAGCTATGTATGAGTGTATTAGTGTAATCATACGGACAACAAGAAGTACAGAGAAACTGCATAGAAATACACTCAGCACCTTCTAGTCTTCAATAGTAGCTACTATTACTTATTATGATAGGATTTACCCCTATCAGAATAAGTAATAAACAAGTAGCTACTATTTTTCTTTAATAGTCGTACATTATGTTATCGTAGGCAAATAGAAACAAATGAATACAAAAACATTTAATTTTAATGATTTTTAAAAAGATTTTTTGCACTTTACTAAAATTTACTAAAAAAAAGCAAAGGAAGGGACACAAAAAACTAAACTTGTCAAACTAAAAGTCTTCAAGTAATTGTGTGGCAATACTTCTGCCGAAGCATTACTTTCTGTTTCATCACTGAGCTACTGAACTAACTGAGCTATTGAACTGTCTGAGCTAATGAATGAACGGAATGAATAATTTCAGTAAAGTGAGTGGAGCTAAAAAGAGCGCTCACTCAAAACAGCTATTTTGTACAACTTTAATTTCAACATCATGATAAAACAAATAAATTATATTCCAACCTGAGCATGTATGTTGCCAAAAGTGATGCTAAAAATCACGTTTCAGTAAGTTGTCCAGGTGCAACAACTCATAAAAACACAACAATTTTCTACAATTAAATTCAATATACAATTTTCTTTATATATTAATCATCATTGTTCTTGAAGTTCTTAAATTATCAAAACATACTCTGTTAAACTCTAGTACTGTAGAAAAACTGAACATATTTAAAACACCTAATATCAATCAATCAACAGCATTGCCAGATTTCCACACCCCACCTTGGTACTTTCAGTTCGGTAGGTGTCTTCATGGGCTCCTGAAAACAGTCAAGTCCTCCGGCATCGCTAGCATTAGTTTCCGAACTTGTTGGCAACTTCTTTAAGTGACCAACATTCCGCCTGTAAGCTTTATCGTTTCCACGGATAGTAACATCATTCCCTTTTCGCTCAACCACTTCGAACTCTTCCGGCCCAAATGTTGGTTTTAGTTTTTTGGAGAAAATTACATGTTTTTGGCTAATACTCTGTTCCCAACTCATATATCGTTTTCTTGTGCTTTACGACCTTTGTCTGCCTGTTCCCTCCCTTTTTCTTTATTAATAGCATCCATGTCCCTAGCTTCCGAGTCTAAAATATTTTCACTGACATCAAGAATTGATGGTGTTTTGTCTCGAATTACCCGGTTAAATAACAGTTCTGTTGGAGCTTTGCCTGTTGTTCGATGAGAAGTGACATTATACACAAGAAGAAATTTTTGAATTTCCTTTTTATAGTCCAGTCCGTTGGTGTGTGCTGTACGCAAACGTTTAACAATAGATCGGTTCATATTTTCCACCTCCCCATTCGCCTGTAGCCAATATGGTGGTGATGTCATAATCTCAATGTTTTTATCTGCACAGTAGCTTTTGAATTCGTCGCTTACAAACTTACGCCCATTGTTTGTGGTGATCGATTTTGGGTAACCCAATCTTGACAACACTTCATCTAGAAAATCAACAATAGCACCTGATGTAATTTTCTTTAGAAACTTTAGTTCTTGATATCTCGAATAAAAGTCAATGACTACAAATACAAAAACATGGTTAGGCAACGGTCCCAACAAATCCATTGCAAGGCATAGCCATGGTCCTTTTGATAACTCACGTCGGCTCATTGTTGCTGGAAGTGGCGGTCTCGACACCAACAAACAATCACGACAGCATTTGACATATTTTTCGACATCCCGATCTATTAAAGGCCACCATACTTTTGAACGTACACGCCGCTTCATCACTGTTTCCCCTGGATGGTCTTCATGTGCTATTGATAAGACCCTTGTTCTTAGGGAAGATGGTATCACGATTTTCGTTCCTCGTAAGAGGATATTGCCTAAAGTGCATAATTCGAATCGAAACGGGAAGAAATTACTTGATGTATTCAAATCCCATGAGTTGTTTTTCATACTTTCTACTGCGCTTATCAACTCTGGATCGGATTGATTATTTTCAACGATTTCCAGCATCGAAAACGCTCGTGGAATAACTTCTTCAATTACCGAACATATGCTGCTTTCAGAATATCGATCAAAAGAACTATAACTTTAGATTTTGCATAACCTAGATAAGGAGTCACCGATGTTATATATACCAGCTTTGTATATAACCTTAAATTTGAAAGACTGAAGGCGTAGGACCCATCTCTCGATTCGAGCTGGCGGCTTTGACGTTGGCTTGAAAATTGTTTCCAAAGGCTATGACTAGTTCGAGCTCGATACCTGCCAAATAGTAGTAAAAACGTTCAACGCCCCAAACTAACTAGCTTCCTTTTCGGTTTGTGAATATGTGCTCTCGGTTTCAGAAAGGCTTTTACTTGCTATTACTTGAGGGGTATTGTTGTCAAATTGCAACAGAACAGCACCTAATGCTATCGGAATTGCATCTGCGATTAATCGGGTGCGGCTCTTTGAGTTGAAATAGGATAATGTCTTGTAATGGAGTCCAGGTAAACTCCGCGCCTTTATTGGTTAAGTGCCTCAGAGGTTCTGTCAAGTCAGCAAAATCTGGTATAAAAAGTAAACTGCTTAACTGCTTCTTGCTTGTTGGAGGACGAAAATTCATTATAGTGTCGATCTTTCCAGGATCTGGATCTATACCTTCGCTGGACACGATATGCCCTAAGAATCGAAGTTTTTCTGTTTTCCAGACCCATTTATTCCTGTTGAGTAAAACATTCGCTTCTTTAAAAACTGCCAGTGCTTCTTTTAGGTTTTTATCATGTTCAGCCTCAGTGCATCCAAACACAATGACATCATCAAAATAGTTCATAACACAGCTACACGGGGCCAAAATGCTCTCCATTATTCTTTGAAAAATTTCTGGGGCAGAGTTAACTCCAAAGAGGAGCCTTTTGTATCTCTATAGCCCTTTAGACGTGATGAAGGTCGTTATATCTCGACTTCCGTCATCTAATTCAAGTTGGTGGTATGCATGTTTTAGGTCCAGTCTTGAAAAATATTTAGCTCCTTTGAGTTTGGTCATAAGTGGATCGAATGTTGGTAATGGATAATTTTCTCTTAATATTGCACGTCTCATATCAATGCAAAGACGGATATCACCATTCCTTTTAAATACAACTACGACTGGAAAAATCTAAAGGCTCGGTCAAAAACACCTCAATAATATCTTGTTCTACTGCTTCTTTTAACCTTTTTTCGACCTTTTCCTCTAAGGCTGAGGGCGCCCTACGCTGAGGTTGTTGAACTGGCCTCACAGGCTTATCGATTGACAATGAAATCAGAATGCCCTTAATTTTTGGAAATCTTCAATTTGGTTTACCATAGGGCCAAATTTATAAGGTTTAACTTAATAGCTGTATTTCGGCTCAGTAGAGTGAGAAAATCAGATTTAAATTTAAATCTAGGCCTATTACCGCTGCAAAGAAGAGAATTTTGAGATGATCATTTCCAGCGTATGCACGAAATTGATTCTCAAACTTAACTCGAATGTTCCAAACAGTGGCCAGTGACTCACGGAGATATTTCCAATCGCTCTCACTCAGCAAATTATATTGTGAGCCAGAATTATCCTGCTAGGTCCCAAATTCTTCATTATTGCCATTTGTTACAAACTGTATGCTTGAATAGTTACTTCTTCGCTTTTTCATTTCACCATTTTCGAAATTCGACTGTTTACGCTTAGTACCTTTTGTTTTGCACGAGCAAAATGTCCAGTAAATCCACACTTAATGCATTTTGCATTTTTAGCAGGACAACCAATACTTGTGCCAAAATGTCCACGCTGCCCATACCTGGTGCATTCAATATTCTGATTCTTGCTCTCAACTCTGGTGATATCAAGAAAAGCGTTCGGCAATTTCATTGTTTCAGATTGATTATTTACCTGTTCATAGACGTGGCACATTTCAATAGTTTTAACCAGTGTATATTCTTTTCCTAAAAGTCTTTTCTTCAAATCGTTGGGAGCCCAAGTATCGATTAGCTTATCCCTTAAATTAATTCCCAATACCTCTTCTTTCGACTCCTCAAATTGACATTTGGCCGTTTGATTTCGCAGTCTTACTAGAAATTTATTTATGCATTCGCCATCTCCACACCAGGTATGAGTACGACATCAGGTAGATTATTCTACGATAAATTTAATAATATAGTCTTGTATATCAAATATCTGTAATTCCTTGCTACATTGTCAATATCACTTTTAAAACTAACTCTTTTATTAAATGGTACATTGGTTACCCATAATATTCCTAACATATAGCGATACTTATACCTATTTTCAGAATTAAAATTGGATATACTTTCAAAATTTGGATAGTGATCTAAATTACAACTAGTGACAGTGCTATCTTTATGTTAAAGTACATTTCCTATATTGTAATATATCATACTTAATATTTTTACTTAAATTAAAAAATTAAAGACAACAATTAACAATATTTAAGTTATTGAAAACGATATGGTCAATAACGGATTAACTTCAAAAGAGATATTAGACACATTATATGCAAGAACAAGTATATATTGTAGAGCATCTACCAGGTATGATGCATTGGAATGGTAGATAACATTCTTGTTAAGTTAAATTAAGTTATTGGAAATATTGTTTAAGGAATGCTTATATTTTTATTATTTTAATTTAAGGAATGCTAACATTGTTATTGTTTAAATTTTAGGAATGTAATTAATAATCCCGTTAAATTAATATATAAGCACTTGTTTGAGGAAATGAAGGTTAATCATAATTTTAGCCTCGATCGGCACTAAACACTTCTTTTTCATTTCAAAGAGCATGCATCCCTATTTTTATCTAGGCATAATAACTGCCAGACTTTAAAGCCAGTGGCGTTCATTAGCGCCGGCTAACACATTGGGTAGGCACGATAAGAAACAAAACTAAAAATATTTTCAACTAAAAAACTTTTGACTGAGTTTTGGTACAATTATTGCGAACATTTTCATATATATGTGTAGAACCATATTACAACAAAATTGCTGGAAAAGGAGACACAAATAGCTTTTCTTTTGAATTTTTGTATGGCTTTCTTCTAAATGTTCCATATTATTACCACCTCTTAAAAACCGATTTTTATTTACTAATTTTGCATGAAGATAATGTTTAGTCATATTATTAAATACTTAATTAACCTTCACGGTAGAAAATCATAGTTCAACAAGTTTAATTTATAAAGCACCATTTATATATTTTGGATATGGGTAAGAATATATTTACTGATGATTTAGTGTAAGAAACAATAAAATGAATTATACAGCTGACAGCTGTATTTCTCGCCGAAGCTTTGCCACACAATTACTTTCTGTTTCATCACTGAGCTACTGAAATATCTGAGCTATTGAACTGACTGATTTAATGAATGAACCAAATGAATTAATTCAGTAAAGTGAGGGGAGCTAAAGAGAGGCTCCCTCAAAATATCTGTTTTGTACAACTTTAATTTCAACATCATAATAAAACAAAACAAAGAAATATAAATAAATTCTATAACAACCTGAGCATGTATATTGCCAAAAGAGATGCTAAAAATTACGTATCAGTGGCAAGAGAAGCTTTCCAGATATGAATAGAACAAAAGAGTGGATATATAGTGCAATGCTTCAGGCAAATTCTTAATTAAAGTAATAATATATTGAGCTAAAGAACTTTCTTAAATAAAATAATTATTTTAAAAACTTAAATTTTTTATTTTTAATACTTCGATATCTTGCGAATATATTCTTCAGGATAACATTTGATAATAATTAATTAACAATAAAAAAAATTTTTTTAATTATAAAATATTATTGTTGCTTTGCCTTTTATACAAAATTGCAATAATTTAAAATATTTCCATACATATTACAAACATTTCAAAATTAAAATGTTTTTCCTTTCCTGTCTTCCCTTTATAATTAAAAATGAGGAAATTAATATACAAATGTCTATATTGTGAACACATAAACCCATTCTAATTTTATCCTACGATAAGTTTAATAATATAGTCTTGTAAATCAAATATCTGTAATTCTTTGCTACATTGTCAGCATAACTTTTAAAACTAATTCTTTAATTAAATGGTACATTGGTTATTCGTAATATAGGTATATATACTTATACCTATTTTCAGAATTCAAAATGAATATATGTATTTACAAAATTTGGAATTTGGATAGTGATCTAAATTACGACTAGTGATAGTGCTATCTTTGTGTTAAAGTATATTTCCTATATTGTAATATATCAGGCTTAATATTTTCACTTAAATTAATATATATATATATATATATATATATATATAATTCAGCGATGTTATATTTACCAGCTTTGTATATAACCTTAAATTTGAATGACTGAAGGCGTAGGACCCATCTCTCGATTAGAAATGGCGGCTTTGACATTGGCTTCAAAATTGTTTCCAAAGGCTTGTGATCTGTGAATAGTTCGAACTCGATACCTGTCAAATAGTAGTAAAAACGTTCAATGCCCCAAATTAACGCAAGACTTTCCTTTTTGGTTTGTGAATATGTACTCTCGGTTTCAGAAAGGCTTTTACTTGCAAATGATATTACTTACGGGGCATTGTTGTCAAATTGCAATAGAACAGCAACTAATGCTACCGGACTTGCATCCGCGATTAATTGGGTGCGGCTCCTTGGGTTGAAATAGGATAATGTTGGCATTTTGGTTAGTCGTTCCTTCTGAAAGGTATTGTCTTGTAATGGACTCCAGGTGTTTAGTTTGAGTTAAATACTTCTTTAGTTACTTAGTTGATGACGCACTCTGTCTTATAATTTTTAGTTACAGTTTATTCATGTAATGTTCAAAGTATAATAATTCAAAAGACAATCGATCATTAAGTAATACTCTCTAAGAATAAGAATAATGTTATATACATATATATATATATATATATATATATATATATATATATATAGGTACGTACGTACATAAGTGCATATAATAAACCGCTATCGGTTTTACTGCAGTAAAATAATTCAATATGTATGTAAGTAAAGCTTACGAATATAGCATAAAAGATATTAAGTAAATTACTCACAACAGTTGTTAAATTGACGATTAATGTTAATATGTATAATATATGTACATATATATTTAAAGTACCATACTTGTAAATAAATGAAATCATTAATAATAATTTATATAATGGCATAGAATTGGTCATCAACATTCTCCACAAAGGACGATAGTACTTAAGCTAATGGTGACACATCATCCGTATTTGGTGCGGATATATTTTCCTCAGTATGGAGACAGTCATTTGTTGGCAAGCAAGCAATTTCCGAAATAGGACGCTTGAACGTTTTTCAATTAGACCTCAAAGTGACCACTCGAACACAGCCGTCGTTACCAGGATGAACATCTTGAATACGTGCCAGAGGCCAGTTGCCTGGATTGCATTTCTCATCAGCTACCAACACCAAATCTCTAATCTCAGCATTTCTGTTTAGTTTTAGCCACTTAGGTCTAGCTTGTAGGCGACACAGCCATTCGTCGGCCCTACGACGCCAAAAATGTTGCTTAAGCTTTTGTACAACTTTCCATCTTGTTAAGCGGTCGATGTTGAGTTCAAGCAAATCTTCATCAGGAACAGAGAGTGTTGGTTCACCAATTAGAAAATGTGGTGGCGTCAGAGCATTGCAGTCCGATGGATCGGAACTGAGTGGGCATAGTGGTCTGGAGTTAAGACAACTCTCAATTTGTGCCAACAGAGTATTAAGTTCTTCAAATGTTAGTATCCTATTGAGCATGATACGTTTTAAATAATGTTTCGTGGATTAAATTCCTGCTTCCCAGAGGCCACCGAAGTTTGGTGAAGCTGGCGGTATAAAATGCCATGTGGTGCCGCGGGAAGAAAGTACCTCAATAAGACCTTCAGGAATGGACGACTTACTTCGGTTGTATAGTATTTGAAGTTCTTTATTTGCCCCTACAAAGTTCGTTCCGCAATCGGAATAAAGGTCTGTACAAAGACCACGTCGAGCCACGCAGCACAGAAATGCAGCTATAAAAGCCTCGCTTGACAGACTAGTGACTGCCTCCAAATGCACAGCTTTTGTTACCATGCAAACAAATAAACATATATACCCTTTTGTTGTGATTGAATTTCGAGCTGTTTATTGTTTTATTGTTATTGGCCCACCATAATCAACACCACTATGTTTAAAGGGGCGAGCAGGCTTCAATCGAACGCTGGGGAGATTGCCCATCAGTTGTTGAACAGCTTGGGCATTATACTTAAAGCTAGTGGCACATTTTCTTAATACCAGCTTAGCTATATTTCGACTATTAAGAATCCAGTATACTCGCTGCACATAAGCCTGCATTTGATTAAGGCTAGCATGAAGTGTCTTCAAATGTGCATCCAAAAAAATTAGATACGATAATGGATTTTGTTTTTTAAGCAAAATGGGGTGCTTCAGTCCAAACGATAATTCTGAGTTTGAAATTCTGCCACCAACTCTCAATATTTCTTAATCATCTAAAAATGGAGTCAATCTTGCAATAGCGGAGTTCGTTAATATTTGGCCCTTCTTTTGTAGCTCAATGATTTCATAATCAATTTCTTGAGAAGTTTTAATGAGTGCCAGTCGGGCATAATTAAGTTCATGGGTTTTTAAAGGTCCAGTCATACTACTGGTGTTATTGGATTGAAACTTATTTTTGAAGCGGATTATGTATGCAGTGATACGCACAAGTTTGCTCCAAGAGAATCTATTTAACAACGCTGGGTACTCCCTGACTTTCCCTTTAATAGAAAGTGCGTTGGTAAAAGAAATTTCAGGAAAGTCCTTGAAAGTTAAGTTAGGTTGTTTTGGCCATTTTGATGGCATTTCTTTAAGCCATTTGGGGCCGCTCCACCAAAGCTCATGTCGAACCAATTCATGCGATGATATCCCACGTGAAGCGCAATCAGCTGGAATTTTAGCCACTCTGTTCCCCACAGAGTGGCCTGTTAAACAGGCCACATCGATGATTGCCCGCGAATCCATGAAAGTACAGTTGTACTATCCGTCCAAAACAAGACTAGCAATTTCTCTATCAAGTGAAGATGTAATTCGTTTAACTAAATCGACTAATAAACTTGCACCGCAGAGTTCCATTCTAGGTATTGTTAACCGTTTTAAGGGGCCGACCTTAGTCTCGACTGTAACAAATGAATTTGTACCGTGCCACTTTCCGAAATAGATCCCGCGTAAACCACCGCAGCGTAGGCTAGCTGAGATGAGTCACAAAATGCATGAATTTCAAGCGTAGAATTTTTCTTAAGACCGATCCACCGTGGAATTTTTATGTCTTCAAGATGTTTAAGGTTTTTTCGATATTCTAACTATTTATTTGTAAGATTATTAGGGAGACTATCATTCCAATCCAGTCCCAAAAGCCATAGGTTTTGAAATTCAAATTTTGCTAAAATCGTAGTAGGTGCTAACCAACCAAGAGGGTCGTAAAGCTTTGCAGCGTCTGATAACAAACTTCGTTTCGTAACAGCAAAATTATTACTTTCAAAATTGATTTTGAATGAGAAGCAGTCATAAGTCGTATTCCATTCCAGACCAAGAGCCTTTACTATATGTTCATTCTTAAATTCAAATATATTTGTATTTTCCCTGCAGTCTGTAGGAATACAAGACAATAGCTCGCCTGAATTTGTTGTCCATTTTCTCAAATTATATTTTCCTGCTTTCAATAATTGACGCAGTTGTGTATGAAGATCTAAAGCTTCTTCAAAGCTATCGGCTCCAGATATGACGTCATCTACATAAGTGTCAGTTTTCAAGACATGACTGGCTAACGGGAAATTTTTACTTTCATCAGCAGAGAGCTGCTGTAAAATTCTAGTAGCCAGAAACGGTGCTGGACTTGTACCATAAGTGACAGTAGCTAGTTTATATATTAGTATTTGATTTGTTTCAAGATTTCTCCATAAAATTTGTTGGTAAGTTTGTTGTTCTTCGGCCACTAAGATTTGTCGAAACATTTTCTCTAAATCTGCCCTAAAACCTATTTTAAATAGTCTCCATCTGGTAATAATGGTTGGAAGATCATTTTGAAGTGCAGGACCACATGCTAACTCATCATTTAAGGATGACTGAGTACCTCGCTTACAACTGCCATCGAATACTGCCCGTAATTTATTTGTAGAGCTTTTTCCTTTTAAAACTCTATGATGTGGTAGAAAAAACAATTACCTTTAAGATCATCTGGATAGACACCAACAGCTTTCATATGTCCCAGAGCTTCATACTCCTTCATAAAGTCTCTGTAAAGTTTTCCAAAGGTTGGCTTGGTGACACATTTTGCCTCAACATTTTTTAATCGAGAAAGTGCACTATGGTCTGTATGAACAAAATCGGGCAGAGGTTTGCCTCTAAGTATAGATTTAAAGGGCAAAGAAACGGTATATCGACCACTCACATCTCGAGTAGTGGTATTTTTGAAGTGCTCCTCGCACAATTCCTCTTCTTCGGTTAAATCTCCTTTTGCCATGAGTTCTTCTTGCTCCCAAAACGCACGCAACTGCTGATCCAGCGAACAAACGTTAACGTTTAGGTTGTTATTATATGAAATAGTATTAGTAGGGCCTGACACTATCCAACCGAAGTGTGTAAGTTGCAAAAATATACTCTTGTCGAATTGTTGTTGTTGAGGTAAAACAATATTTCCATACTCATCACCACCAAGTAACAAGTCTATAACAATTTTGTAAATTCGGCAAAGCATTTTTGTCAATAAGTAGCGGTTGATATGAAGTGATTTGTGGCAAAACAAATGCCTTACAATCCAGTTTAAAGTCAGTGTCATAGTTAGAAAAAAGGGAAAATTTAACATATTTCCGAGCTACATATGGTTGATTTCCACCAAGACCACTAATTTGAGCATATGTTTTTTTCATTTGCAATTTGAGTAAATCAGCCGTCTTACGTGTTATAAGTGTAGCTTGAGCACGTTGATCAAGAACAGCCCGAAGCGTAAAATTACCCTGTGGTGTCTTAAGAACAACTTGAATAGTGGCTATAAGAACTTGCGGCATAGTTTGTTTGTTGATTGTGCCGCAGTTCCAGACGATATTAGCTGCTTCATGAGTATCAGAAATTGAAGAGCTTAACGGTATTTCAGATTTAATAATCAGAGCAGTTGCAGTTTCGGGTTCAAAATTATTATTATTTGCGAACATAGCGTGAAGTGTAGTATGATGCTTAAGTTGGCACGAGATAATAGCTGACAAGTGTAACTAAGATGACCTACAGTCAAGCAATTACGGCATATTTTTTTTTCATTTATAAACTTAAATCTGGTGTCAGCTGTCATAGCTGCAAATTTAAAACATTTAACCAAAAGGTGACGCTTTTCACAGCATAGGCAACTACTATCCTTATCGTTAATGGTAAGATGTACGTTACGACGAAAACTATTGCGTGTTTTATTTTGTAGAGATGTTAAACTTCTTGAATAAGATGCCGCGTGCTCATGTTGAAGTGTTTCATCGATTGCTTCTAACGTTCGAAAGGTGGTTTCTAGAAAGTTATACATTTCACTGATGGGAGGAATTTCTGTAGAACCTCTAAGTGACTGCTCCCATTCCTTTCGGGTTTGCTTATCAAGTTTAGTGACGGTTATATAAATAAGCATAGCATCCCATTTCCAGGTACGAATGCCTAAAGTATTAAGTAATGCAACGCAATTACGAGTGGTGTCTAAAATTAATTGAATGCTTTCAGCTGAACCATTAGATGGTGGTATCAAGAAAAGTTTTTCAAAAAGTGTGTCTACAATCTTTCTTTCATTGTGGTAACGGTTGTTTAGGGCATTCCATGCTAAAATATAACTGTCCTGAGAAGCTGGATATTCATTAACCATATCCATTAACGATCCTTTTAAAAAATAATATTTTTGAATATTGCTTAAAGCCTGATTAGTATGAACAAGCGACATAAACATGTCCCTGTACGATATCCAAGAAAAATAATCACCGGAAAATATTGGTATATCGATTTTCGGTAACCGGGCTTCAGCGCGCATTTTTGTTTCATTGTGATTACGAAGAGGAGCAGAAAATGTGGAGTGAAAATCAATTGGTTCTGAAACGGGTGTTGCATTAAGAAAATCAAGAACGGTTCCTCTAATTGAAAACGAAAAATCTTGAAATTGGTAAAAGATTTCTTCTGTGAAATAATGAATATCGTTTACGT
This sequence comes from Linnaemya vulpina, assembly GCA_963675445.1. NCBI lineage: Eukaryota > Metazoa > Arthropoda > Insecta > Diptera > Tachinidae > Linnaemya > Linnaemya vulpina. The sequence continues at coordinate 44,781,989 of OY776281.1, read as the reverse complement.
TTAAGGTATTATCTCTTCCAATACCCTCTAATTGTTCATGCTTTTACTTAAATTGTAGAGCGATTGATTCAATTTCTTCAAACACAATTTGAGCATAACCGCGAGTTTTCTCTGTTTTAGCTTCATAACTTTGAGCTGTCCGTCTTAAATGTTTCAATAAGTTCTTTTGTTCTTCAATAATTGCATATATTTCCGCCATTGGAGTTAAGCAATTTTATTTAATACATACGGTTTTAAGTTGAAGTCACCAATTCTCTTGGCCGAACCGCTAGTTTATGTCAGCCACAAATAATACCAAAGTGCAGCTGCCAAATAGCCTGTGTATTAAAAATCACAAGACCAGTAAAACTCAGATTTAAAGGAATCAAGTCCCGTATAATATTAGTATCCAGCACGAACAGTCAGCTTTCACCGCAAGTGTAGTAATCCCTATGGAAACGAGCAACTTAAACGACGGAATCTCAGGCAATTCTATTCGCAGAATAAAGCGTAGTAAATTACTCACAACAGTTGTTAAATTAACGATTAATGTTAATATGTATCCGCATCTTTCGTAGCTAAGTGCCTCAGAGGTTCTGTCAAGTCAGCAAAATCTGGTATGAATTTCCAAGATATTTCACCAAACCAAGTAAACTTCTTAACTGCTTCTTGCTTGCTGGAGGACGAAAATTCATTATATTGTCGATCTTTCCAGGATTTGGATCTATACCTTCGCTGGACACGATATGCCCTAAGAATCGAAGTTTTTCTGTTTTCCAGACACATTTATCGCTGTTGAGTAAAACATTCGCTTCTTTAAGAACTTCCAGTGCTTCTTTTAGGTTTTTATCATGTTCAGCCTCAGTGCATCCAAACACAATGACATCATCAAGATAGTTCATGCCACAGCTACACGGGGCGAAAATGCTCTTCATTATTGTTTGAAAAATTTCTGGTGCCGAGTTAACTCCAAAGAGAAGCCTTTTGTATCTGTATAGCCCTTAAGATGTGATGCAAGTCGTTATTTCTCGACTTCCTTCATCTAATTCAAGTTGGTGGTATGCATATGTTAGGTCCAGTCTTGAAAAATATTTAGCCCCTTTGAGTTTGGTCATCGAATGTTGGTAATGGATAATTTTCTCTTAATATTGCCTTATTAGCACGTCTCATATCAATGCAAAGACGGATATCACCATTCCCTTTAAATACAATTACCACTGGGAAAATGCAAGGGCTCGGTCCAAAAAACGGCTCAATAATATCTTGTTCTACTGCTTCTTTTAACCTTTTTTCGACCTTTTCCTCTAAGGCGCCCTACGCTGAGGTTGTTGAACTGGCCTCACAGACTTATCGATTGACAATGAATTCAGAATGCCCTTAATTTATGGAAACCTTCAATTTGGTTTACCATAGGGCCTAATTTTAAAACCTTTAACTTAATAGCTGTATCTCGGCCCAGTAGAGATGGCCCTGCGTTCTCAACAACGTTGAATGAGGATATCAGATTTGAATTTAAATCTAGGCCTATTACCGCTGCAAAGAAGAAAATTTTGAGATGTTCATTTCCAGCGTATGCACGAAATTGATTCTCAGACTTAACTCGAATGTTCCAAACAGTGGCCAGTGACTCACGGAGATATTTCCAATCGCTCTCACTCAGCAAATTATATTGTGAGCCAGAATTATCCTGCTAGGTCCCAAATTCTTCATTATTGTCATTTGCTACAAACTGTATGCTTGAATAGTTACTTCTTCGCTTCTTCATTTCACCATTTTCGAAATTCGACTGCTTACGCTTAGTACCTTTGGTTTTGCACTAGCAAAATGTCCAGTAAATTCACACTTAATGCATTTTGCATTTTTAGCAGGACAACCAATACTTGTGCCAAAATGTCCACGCTGCCCATACCTGGTGCATTCAATATTCTGATTCTTGCTCTCAACTCTGGTGATATCAAGAAAAGCGTTCGGCAATTTCATTGTTTCAGATTGATTATTTACCTGTTCATAGACGTAGCACATTTCAATAGTTTCTACCAGTGTATCTTCATTTTCTAAAAGTATTTTCTTCAAATCTTTGGGACCCCAAGTATCGATTAGCTTATCCCTTAAAGTAGGTCCCAATACCTCTTCTTTCGACTCCTAAAATTGACATTTGGCCGTTTGATTTCGCAGTCTTACTAGAAATTTATTTAATCATTCGCTATCTCAACACCAGCTATGAGTACCACACCAGGTAAATTATTCTACGATAAATTTAATAATATAGTCTTGTATATCAAATATCTGTAATTCTTTGCTACATTGTCAGTATCTCTTTTAAAACTAATTCTTTTATTAAATGGTACATTGGTTATCCGTAATATTTCTAATATATAGCCATACTTATACCTATTTTCAGAATTCAAATTGGATATATTTTCAAAATTTGGATAGTGATCTAAATTACGACTAGTGATAGTGATATCTTTGTGTTAAAGTATATTTCCTATATTTTAAGGTTTTACTTAAATTAAAATATTAATTACAACAATTAACAATAATTAAGTTATCAAAAACGATATGATCAATAATGGATTATATATTTATTTATTATTTATATATTCTTATTATACGCAAGAACAAGTATATATTGTAGAGTATCTACCAGGTATGATGCATTGGAATGGTAGATAACATTCTTGTTAATTTAAATTAAGTTATTAAAAATATTGTTTAAGGAATGCTTATATTTTTATTGTTTTAATTTTAGGAATGCTAACATTGTTATTGTTTAAATTTAAGGAATGTAATTAATAATCCCGTTAAATTAATATATAAGCACTTGTTTGAGGAAATGAAGGTTAATCATAATTTTAGCCTCGATCGGCACTAAACACTTCTTTTTCATTTCAAAGAGCATGCATCTGCTCTATTTTTATCTAGGCATAATAACTGCCAGACTTTAAAGCCAGTGGCATTCATTAGCGCCGGCTAACACATTGGGTAGGCACGATAAGAAACAAAACTCTAACAAAAAACACATTACATGGCGATCCTGCCCAATCAAAAAGACAATAAAATTCCGATCGAGGAGTACAAACCTGCAGGTATACAACAGGAAGCACCAGCGTACACTGCAACCGCAATTAGTGTAGGCCCTAAACCTCTCAGCATAGAGGAATATCACAGGAGGCAGCAGAAAAAAGCCGAGCAGGTACTCACCGCGATCCCTAAAATAAGTTGGCCAAGGCATCGGAGAGGTGGCGAAATTGTCCGCATCAGGAGGAAACTGGCTGCGTTGCGAGCTGTAGTGGAATCAGACCCTCCACGATCTTGGCAAAACGCGTCTGAAGTTTGATCTCAGATCAATGAGTTAAAGCAGGAAATGGCCAAACACCGCAAATTAAATAATTTGTTCTTATACATATTTTTTCCACTATTATTATAAAAACTTATACTTACATTAAATACCAATAAACCAAAATGAATTGAAGATAAAAGAAAAAGAAACACAAAACGCGAAGAAGAAGCAATATATGAAAAACAACTGTCAGTTCCAGCTGCTTGGAAATAATGTTGCCACTAAATTATAAATCAAAGAGTATTGCCATTAAACATAGGGTGACAAAGAAAAAAATTTAATTTAAAACAAATGAAATTCAGTGTTGCCAGAACTGTAATTTTTACAACATTATAATTTTGTAAATTTATCATATAGATAAATTTTTTTTTATGAATTATTAATAACAATATTATTTATGAAAAAATTTAGAGTGTTAAAATTAATTAGAGAGATTAAATAAGAATTTAAAGAAAAGCAAGGACAGAATTTACTCCTCGGAATATAAATCGGAAAAATTAAAACGATTAAGAAATATAAGAACGAAAGTTGATGATATATCTATCATCATATTTACTCGAATTCGATATTTTATATAAAAGGCTGTTCTCTACAGTAGAGGAATTAAGTAGTAGAGAATCTAAAGAAACAAAAGTACAAACGGATACTAATATTTTCAAAATGGCAAATTTCGACATATCAATAGTAGGAAAAACCTACAAGTTTTCAAAGGATCATATGAGGCGTTGGAAGATTTTATAGAGCAAACCGAGTTACTCCATGATATTTTGCGCGTAGAATATAGAGAGATTTTCGTTAAGTATGTCTATAATTTCAGGCTTGCATCATACCTTTGAAGTGTTATAGGACGTTCAAACAGACCGAATGCATTTGAAGAACTGAAAAAGTTATTAACAGAAGCATACCCTAACCCTAGAACCCTGCAACAGGTTTTAATTGAATTTGGAACAATTAGGCAAGAGAATTTGAACATAACGGCGTATAAAGAAAAGGTTGCACTGCTCTCCGAACAGTTAAGCAGTTTTGAGATAAAGGCATAAGAAGGTCCCACACAAGAGGCGAAAAACGCAATTTATAAAATGAGCGAGAGCATGGCACTCAACGTATTCATGAAAGGAGTCAACGTCGAATACAAGGGCACGCTAGTAGCATGTAGTCCTAAGACGCTAAATGAAGCGCCAGAAAAATTTTTAACTGTAGAAAGGGATATGCAAAATTGTAGTAGTAGCATTTTCAGAATTTGGAGACGGGTAAACGGAAATAATCATACCTCACAAAGAAATAATAGACATTTTTACAGACAATAGAACAATAGAAATTTTACGGACGAAAGCCATACTAACAATACACATGTTTACAACAATCGTGCAAAAAACAACAATCACAATCGAGTCCACAACAATAATAACAACAATAATCATTACTTCAATAGAGACCATAATAGGTTTCATAACAACAATAGATACGGTAACAGTAATAAAAACTTTAACAACAATTATAGGATAGAAAGTTCATTAAGAAATAATACTGACAGAAACAATTCTTACAGGGGAAATAATCAGAGTCGTAATAAGGAAAACTAGAAGCGCCGGATAACAAAGATTGTTATCCAGAGGGGCGCAAAATATTCAAACTTTCAACAACCACTGACATTTCAGTGACAATAACATGTAAAACCATAGAAGGAAAGCTCAAATTTCTAGTAGACACAGGAGATGATATTTCAGTATGTAAGTTAGGAGACATAGACAATATAAATACAAATTGTATATCTTTATTAAGTGGTATCACATTAGACACAATAGAAAGCATTGGTACAGCAAGTTTCAGCCTACAATTTGAAAATAATTTAATAGATCATCAATTCCATATAGTTGAAAATGATTTCCCAATAAATACCGATGGAATTATAGGTAGAGACATTTTAGAAAAATACATGTGTAAAATTGATTTTGCGACGTACACCAAAACGTATTTACAATACAAAAATGTTTATACCAGCACGATCTGAAGCTATAGTACCAGTCAACACAGTTACGAATGAAGAATGTATAGTTTTAAACAAAGAAATATCTTCAGGAATTTACGTAGGAAATAGTATAATACCAGCGGTCGGCATAAAACATGTAAAGTTATTAAACACTACTGATAAAGATGTAACATTAGATGAATTGAAATTAGAAATGAAAGAACTGTCAAAGTACCATATTCCCCTTAACATATATTTGTGAATTTCTTATATTGGATTTTAAAAACTTGCAAACGCTTTGAAATGAGACTGATCCATCATTCCAGTTAATATGATGATAGTTTTTTGTTTGTTAACCAAACTGCTTCTCTCTGTTTTTTTTGCCTGATAAACATGCGAAATCAAAAGGAGGTTTTATGATGAAATTGAGGTATTCGTTGTTGCTGAAAACTACAGCTAGTTCTTTTGTGATGAAGTCATTTGAATTATTTTTGAAACCTTGCAAGTCTACAAAAACAATATCACCTTGTTATTTAATTTATAAGACCTTCCGGACTTGCCCTTTTATTGGTATGTATTCTATTACGCGGTCATGAATAAGAACGCAGTAAGCTGATGTTTTTGCTGGAATATTTGTTGCTGTTTCAAATTCAATTTTTATGTCGATTGGTCCGATATTGAGCGTTTCGTTTTGGTGACTGACATCAACTACAATAATTGGAGCGTTATTTTTAAACTCTTGACCTGTTAGAAGAGGTTGGGGTTGTTTCATGTAGTAGCTTTGTTGGAATCTTAGATACATATCATATAGAATCGCATAGCGCTCATTTTTGAATTTTATATTAAGATCGTCATATGGGTAAGAGGTTGAGTTGAAATGCACTTTTAAGTTAGTAAGATCACAATGAACAAACTTGTTTTCTTGTTGAAAGGCAATCAACACAAAACGAGGGCGTTCCTTATTACCGGCCAGTTTCACATTCCATATGTGATTGGTCCCCGTATTAAGGTGTGGATTCATATGACAATCCCAACTACGGAATGCCATTGGTATAGCAGCACCATTATTAAGTATTTTGATCATATTCAATTTACTATGATCAGATAATTGAACATGTGGAATTCTCCATGATATTAGTGAATTTTCTCAGTGGAAACATTCGAGTGTACAAGATCTTCATCGTTCTTATTACGCAAGAGTATCAACTCAAGTTTACCATTTAATAAATTTTTATTGTAGTCTTCAGCGAATCCTAAAAGAAGTTTGAGTGGTACATAGAAATTAAAATTTCCATTTTGAAGATTTATTTTATTAAGTTTATTCCATCCAGCATTTCGCAACATAACGCTTTCCGTAGGTGATAAAGAAACCAAATTTTTTATGGTACTTGTGGCTCCCAAATATCTTGTATGATCAATTTCAATACCATTTAGTTCATAGCGAATTTCATCAAAGAGATATGCAACAAAATTGTTTTTCAATTGAAAGTTGGGTGTAGATTTCAGTGTTTTTTCGTCTACAACAAGTCCTTCCACATATATATAGCTTTCACTGGGTAACACATATAGATCTTGGTTTTGTATTGAAATTCTTATTTCATCGTTGTTGTTAAAAGACTGAAGGTATGGTATGTATGTGTGATAATCCTTTTTTAAACGTCTATTATTGAACTCATTTTGTTTTCGGTTTAAAGTTCAGTGTCTTGAGATAACTTGTTTGCTGCTGTAAGCGATTTTTGACGAACAGATCTTTTCAATTGTTGCTTAGGTTGTAATGTTTGAGGATTAGATGTTGCTGTAGTATTCTTCGACATACTCGTGTTGTATATTATCATTATTTAGTTGTCCTTAAATGTATTCGTATTGTAATTTCCTCTCCTCTGAAATTAATTAAGTCGCCGTTTTGATCAACCACGCGAAGAGCTAGTGAACTTATCTCTCTGGAGTTTAGTGGCAAATAAATAAGATTTTTAGGAATCTCAACTATTTTATATCCAGCCGGTAAATTAATCGGAAATTCATGTAGTGTATGAGCTTTAGGATTATTCATATAAGTATTATCCACAATACTGCTTTCAATCCTCAAGAGATTCACCTTAAAGATATTCACTGGAAGATCAGAGTAATGTTCTTTGTTTGGCGTTAATATTCTGCCATTGAATCCTAAAAGTCTACCTATTTTCTTTATTAAAATATATTGGTTCTTTAGAGCTGCTGACTTTCACTTGCATTGTATTGTTATTAGCTTCAATCAAAATTTAGTTTTCTAGTCTATATCGTTTGTATTGTTCTTCTATATAGTCAACTATATCATTTAATTCATAAGATCCGATCGGTATTTCAATTACAAATTCACCGATATGAAATATATTGTTGTAGACATCCACATTCGGGATACTGTTGTATGAATGAAAATCAGTTAGAGCACATTCATAGGTTTCGTTTAAATCAATAGGAGGAAAATAATTAGCAGATAGCTCTGATGAATTGGAGCTCAGAGTCAATGTTATTGACATTGTGACAGTTTGATTGTAAATAAATGAGGTTAAACACACAGCATGGTTTATAAGAATCAGTTTGGTATTTATTGTTTATTTACTTATTTTAAACTAAAATTAAATATTGATGCCATTGTTGTTGTTGTTGTTGTTTATTTATTGTATTCTTCCATTTACAATATCTCATCTTTGGTTATCCAAGAATTGTGCTCATTACCAAAGCCCAGCCACTTAACAAACACCTTATGTCCTTTAGTTTTGAGAACCTTTTCAACTAGGTATGTATTTGGATATCTGGTTTTTGAAAGTTCTTCTTCATAGAATCCACCTTTAATAGGATTTCCGCGATAGTCTTCTAATATATATGTTGTAGGATATGTATTTTGTACTCTTTTAATTGTAAAGATTTCTGTTGTCTAATGCGGAGTATAAGCTTTTTCAAAAATGTTTTTATATTTGCTTATGCGTACATGATCTCCTGCATTAAATTTTGACATCTTGTACATCTTTAAATGACTGTATACTGTGTTTAAAAGCTGTTTTTCATTTGTTGAATTTACTTTAATCGGTGACATTTTAAGGATGCGATGAATTTTTCTATTGTATGCATCAAGTAAATCTCTATACATATCAATCCAATTATATGAACCATTTAAGCTAAATTCTTTTCATATCATTCCTTTTAATGTTCTATTGAATCGTTCTACTATTGAGGCTTTCATAGTGCTATATGTTGAGTAGTGATTAATATTGTATTTATTCATCAACTGACTAAAATGTTTATTGAATAATTCTTTACCATCGTCTGTTTGCAAGTTTTTCGGTATTCGTCCCAATTTGAAAATATTCTCCATTGCCTGGATTGTTTCAAATGCATTCTTTCTTCTCAAAGGTACTGCCCAAGCAAATTTTGAGAATGTATCAATTACAGTTAGCAAAAATCGATAATTTCTATTGTCTAAGGAATAATTTCCCATTTCAACTAAATCAGCTTGCCAAAGATCATCTATTCCTTTCATCACAACTCTACGACGTACAAAACGTTTTCGAGCCTGCTTATGAAATTCATTTACAATATTTCTTTTTGAAGACATCTTATTTTTACAGTCGCTGTTTTAAGTGTGTTACTTGGTGCACTTTCAGCTATTGATACGAACATGTAATTTTCTATTCTATAAATTTTTTCTCGTAGGTCTTCAATTTCCATATCAAAAAGTGATTTATTATCATCCATTTTGTTATTGATATCCTGCAAATGAGCATTAAGATTTTCTAACTGGAAAGCTACTTCTTGTTGCTGTTTTTTGAGTTCAGTTTGCAGAAACAATTTACTGATAACATCGTTTTCCTCCAGAGCGTTTGCAACATTTTTGATTTTTTTGTATTGGACATCAATGTTTTTGTTCGTATCCATAAAGAAGCCCAAAAACTTATGTGCATTTTTGGTTGAAATTACTTCACTTCTATCGTTAATATAATGCCCAAAATTATCAACGGACATGTTTTATATAAAAAATCTATGTATGTATATAGTTTATACTATTATATTAGCTTCACGTAGTTCTTCAATAATTGAGACAATTTCGTTCTTGTGATTAGTATGGCAGACTGTGATGCAAGCAGTAGTCTAAGTCGATCTACCAACTCGTTTGGATCATCCCAGTATATATAGTTTGGATTATGAGGGTTAAACTGCGTCAAACCCCTTCCTAAATAATTAGTTTTTGTTACATCTGATGAGCTTGTATGATTTTCTCATTTGAAAAGTTTTCTAATAATATGTTTGTACTTATGGGCTTTGCTCCCTTTGATTTGACCATCAGACTTATAGTCTCTCCTGTGAGCATTGGTAGTAAGTAATATTTTTTTTATAGATTTCAAGCTCGAATTTGTCATAGTTTTTTGGTGTTTTATGAAACATTAAAGAAAACAGTCCTGTCGTGAGAGCCTATATTTGTCCACCAACCTGTATCTTATCTTGATTTAACTCGATGGTGGTAGTACCAAATTTCCGTTCGTTATTATTATCTCTATGTGGACCTCAGTTAGTATCTAGTAATTTCTCGATTGCAATAGTGATAAGTCAGGATAACTTTCTTCATTATTCGAATTTTGTGAGTAAAAGTCATCTTCATCATAACCACTGCCCCTTTTACTATTAAACATTGTTTCTTCAATTAGTTTCTTGGGCGTACTCGTTTTCAATTCAATAGTTCAGTTCTGGGGATGAAAACTTTCATTGTCATCAATTCCAGTTTCCTTATCACTTGCTTCTTTTTTAACCGGTCTACCAACGTATTTAGAGCTATTGATAAATTCTTTTAAAGGTTCTGTGAAAGGCTTGAATGTATTTCTTAATCGTTCATGTGTATTTATTTCACCAGTTTTTATACTTCGAAGCTTTTTCTTCAAGATATTTCTTGTAGTACCTAGTCTTTAAGAATTTGTTCATTCATTTTAGTTATCAGGTCAGTTTATTAGATCAGGTTAACAGATCAGCTCATCAGGTATCATATCAGCTTATCAGGTACTAGATCAGCTTATCAGGTATCAGATCAGCTTATCAGGTCAATTTAACAGGCTTATCTGATCAGTTACAATAATCACATGTATAAAGTTTGAAGTCAGATTAAATACTGAAGGGTGCGTTAGATGAACACCAAATTATATTATGATGAAGTAATCAAATGACTTTCTATAACGACCGTTGTTTAGTTCATTATCTTTACTTATCATCAAAAATCCGTATTTTTTCTTCCAACATTCTCTACAAATTTGTTGAAACATTTCAAAGTTCATATCGCTGGCAACGTGATCATTATATACATGTTTCATATTTGTCGAATCTTGTTTAAACATAATAATTACATTAGCATTATCTCTTATCAAATGTTTTGGAATCCGCGTGTAAGTTTGACAAAAGTAAAATGAATCTACGTTCTTATGACGACCCATACAAAAATATGCACGTATATTGTTTTGCTTTTCACTTGCAACATCATCAAAAATCATAATTAAATTGCTGTTCGCTTCATTAGGAGGAACAACGTACGCGTTATCTGCGAATGTGTAGTATCCCATTCCTTTAATTGGCGAAATTAATTTCTTAAGGTATTCATATTTAGGTTGATATAAAGATTTTGAGTACAAGTAAATATTTTCAAACTTGAGACCAATAGGACTTTCCAGCAAACTAATCATTATGTTAGTTTTTCCACAATTTGAAGGACCAACTATTAATGCTCGAATAGAATTTGGTAACAAGGAACTATGTGTTATTTTTTTTTACTGTCATTTGAACAAATATCAGCATTACGTACTAAAATATTTTTATGTTGTGTAGTAGGTTATTTCACCTACTTGTGAAATTTGCAAACAATATCTTTTATTGTAGATTAAAGTAATATGGTTGTACTTTATAACAAAAGTTTCAGTCACAAGCAAACTATTGTTGGAGAAGGTTTACTAAATAAAGCAATAAATTCTCTGCCTTTTAAATTACATCTTCCTGGATATCAGTACTGTGGACCTGGCACAAGATTACAAAAGCGTTTAGATAGAGGAGATAAAGGAATTAACTTATTGGATGCTGCTTGCAAAAATCACGATATTGCTTATTCGAAAAGTAAAGACTTAAACAGCAGACATCAAGTTGACAAAATTCTTGAAAATAAAGCTTGGGAAAGAGTTATTTCAAAAGATAGTGATCTTGCAGAAAAAATATTTGCATATATAGTCTCCAACACAATGAAAGCAAAAACTAAACTTGGTATGGGTGTTGAAGCAAAGAAAAGGAATACAGTGAAAAGACCATCACCACGAATTCGTATAAATGACAAAAAACTGTTTCACAAAACAATTAAATCAGCAACAAAGATGTTGAAGAAGGAAAAACCACAAGATATTAATTCCGCCATTAAGATTGCTCGTAAAGCTATCAGTAAATCTCTTAAGGGGAAAAAAGCTCGTGTTGTAATACCACGCATTATAAATGTCCCAAAAATTTGTGGTTTTTTGCCCATAATACCGATTCTAACTGCTCTAGGTGCACTTGGTAGTCTAGCAACTGGAGGTGTCGCTATAGCTAAAACCGTAAATGTAACACAGAATGCAAAAAAACAACTTGAGGAAGCCACTAAACACAACAAAGCAATGGAGTCAATTGCGGTGGGAGATGGACTATACCTTAAACCATATAAAAACGGTTATGGACTTGTTTGTAAAGATCAATCAAAAATCTTTTACACATGCTACCCAACAGACCATTATCAGAATTTGATCTGAGAAAGTTTTTAAAATATATTCCACACTTCAGAGGAGTTTTTATATTGGATTCGCTACCAAAACGACCAAAGACTGTAGAGTGTGGAATAATCAATTTGGATATATCAACAGGCCCAGGTACTCATTGGGTAGCATACTATAAAAACAATAATGAAAAACAATATTTCGACAGCTTTGGAAATTTACAACCTCCTCTAGAATTAATCAAATATTTAGGTAGAAATATTGAATACAACTACAATCAATATCAAAACTTTAATACATATAATTGTGGCCACTTATGTTTGAAATTTCTTTATGAGATAACCAAAGATATTAAATAAAACACAATCATATATATTTAAAAACATTTTATTTTTTATTATTATTATTTTTTTTTCTTGTTAATTACAAAATATATGTACATAACATTTTTTTTTTACTGCCAAACGGGATACTGGGAGTTTGGTATCAAAAACTCATTCATCTCACTATAAAGGATAAGGTTTCGCTCTCCTTTTCTTTGTAGTCGATATATATCACTTGAAAGATCATCTAATTCGACATTTGTTAAAATATTATATCGGTTGGGGAGAAACATTATATGGTTTTCCAGTTCAAGTTGAACTGTTTCCCCATACTTTGTTGTTACTCGCTTTGCACGTACGATGGTGTATTTGGATGATTCATCTAAATCCTTTATATGGATTAAGGATTTTGTATTACAGGAATTGAATTTGCTTATTAAACTCATTGCGCTATAAATGTTTCACAACTTATAAGTTTGAACTTAAATTTCGAATTAACCTCGATATAAGCTTTCTAGACTTTAAGAAGTCTAACTGAAAATTAATAAGCAATGATATTAGATTTGTGTGTGTGTGTGGGAGAGAGAGGGAGCAAAAGACGAAAAGATGAATAATAAAATCTGGTGTTAGAAGAAGATAGAGAGATACTTATATACATTTTTGAGTCCTTTACTCTAAAATTTGAATTTGGTTTTGGAGTGGAACGCAGATTTAGTTTTATAAATTATATTTATCGAAGAAACTAAATAATAAATCACAAAACAAAATAAAACAAATTCTGAATGTTTTTCGTTTTATATATATATTTGTACAATTTTTATTTATTTCTCTTAACAATACAACAATTTTTTTTACTTAACAGATTTCACTACTTAAATATATATAAAAATTATTACTTAAAATATGGATACAATTATTGCATTGCTTCTTCCTCTTCTAGTCTTGAATTTTCCCAAAGTAGCATGTCAAGTTCATAATCGGGATTAGTTCCCTCGATTCGAAAATGATACCATGCATATGTACTCATCTTATCACTTCTTATTTTTCTTTTATCGTCTGCATAATTTAACACTACTTTATTTATTTTATTTGTATAAATTTGATGAACTTTTGATTTAAATATTAACATGTTATCATATACAGTAGACTTATTAATTAAACAGTTTCTATAAGAAGATGTGTCGTACTTATCAAGAATGCATTTCTTTACCCCTTTCGATTTTTTCATTATTTTTCCACAATTCTCATCCTTCATCATACCCAACACCTTTTTGTTTACTAGAGGGAAACCATATATATTGTTTTTTGGGTAATCAGACGTATCAAACTTATGGACGACGTCAGTTTTTATGTCAGCGTAAAAGTCTTCTGTTTTTACTGTGTACATGAAAGAGTCAGTATCCATATAATTCAGTGATAAGTTCGACTTGAATTTGGGTTGCATGTACCCATAATGGAAATCATACATTTTCCATTTGGAAAGCTCTAATACACAAAATCCTAAATATATAGGTTTATTGTAATAGGTTTTCACTCTATTCATTTCAATCGCTACCATATTCTCAGAAAATATTAACAAACTATGAAAATTAGGTTTAGATATCCAATCTTGAGCTCCTAAATGATTACAGTTTGTCCTTTTCCAGTTCGTAACTATTCGTACATCTTTTCTCTTTTCCACATTCTCCATAGTTTTACCATATACTGCATTATTTAGTAATTTGAAGAAATTTTTCTCAAATGCATTTTTTGCAGTTGCTCTATGTTTGGTGTTTAAGTCTATATAACTTTTCAACCAGGTTGATTTTTTATAAGTGAGAATCCGATGCACTTTTTTTAGAAGTATACCATACTTCAAACATTGTTTGAGAACTCTACAGTGTATGACGTATGTTTGTTTTGTGGAAAAATCTGCAATTAATTTAGTGTGCTTTCTTTGCTGAATTTTTTTGTTTTCCGAACAGAAAGGAAGGTCATTGTGAGAGTCATGCAAATGAGAAGGATAGTCTAAAGTAACTTCATAGACATATCCATCAGTTGAACTATCATCTATGGTTTTAGGATCCAGATTTAGCTCTTCAGCTGATAGCCATCTGAATCCGCCATAAGGTAGATACTCAGTAGAGGTTATTTGCGTCTAAATACACAATAAATTCTGAGGGCTTCTCTCTATCGAAATCAGGTAAATAATTGTTGTTAGCCTTTGAATATCGGTTACTGCATTGTACAAGTCCACCACGTATTCCTTTCTTGAAGAAATTGTACATATCTATATCCGTCAAAAGCTCTAGTAATATATTTATATACTTTAGCATAGCATCCCACGATAGTCTTGGTGCAGTGTAATATTGACATGGATCTAGGTGATAGATACTCTTACAAACCTTTCTAAAATTTTCAAATGTATCTGCAAGTAAGAGTACGTCCGTTTTTAAATAAACTTCCATATAATCTTGCAAGGTTTTGCAGTTGAAAGCATTCTAAACTTCTTTCGCATGCTCATGGTCTTCAGTCGAACACTCCTTATTATTGAGGTGATTGAAGAAATCTTCCCTTGCTGGAAGCTGACCTAACTTCAATTTTTCAAAAGAATTAGGAAATCATAAGGAAAAACGCCTTTCCTTCTCACAAGATCAAACTCTTTTTTTGTTTTAAATTGTTTTTTAATGATGTGAAAGTCTTGCTCTAAAAGATTATTAGCTAAAGATTCTAAGCTTTCAGGCATAAAACGAATTGTGTCCAAAAATCTAAGTTCAAGGTTGTAGTTTTCGATCACTTTTGAAAATCTAGATAGTGATATGTATAATTCTTTATTGAGCGGAAGGGCTTTTATATTGTCAGATTTTTTACCCAACTCTTTAACAAAAAGATGTGAGTCATAAGATGAATAATTATGGAAATAGATTGGTATAAATTTTGGAATTTGAAATTTTAAATTGCATATATTATGAGCAGCTCCTCTAAATTTACCACTTATGCGGCAGTGATCTCTCACTCTATCATTGCCTAGATATTTATGACAAATGTGACAATTTATCGCATTTCGAAAATTAAAATTTTCGAAAGGAGATAAATCATCCATTCGGTTCTTGTTTTTCAAATAATCATTGTAAATATTTTCTCAATCGCTAATTATACAATCTACAAACTTTTCGCCTGCATCTTCCCCCGTATATATTTTAAACTTATCTAACTTATCATTATGTTTACATTTAATGTAATAACTAAAAGCACAAGGAATGTGCTTTTTGCTATACCTACTTTTGTCACTTACTGTAATACTAGTATCCTGCAATACGCATTCAAAATCTGCATATACAACAAATGGTACATCCATCTGTCGTTGATGGTCCTTGAAGCATAATGTTGACTTGTCCTCTGATGGAAGCTCAGACACAATTTGTTCACATTCCAATTTGTGTTGCTCCATAGTCCTACCATTGTGGCTATATTGCAGACAGCTGTTGCAAAACATCAGTTTTTTGCAGTGTTTCGTGGTCTGGTGTTTTAAAAGTCTGTGGAAGGAAAATAGATATAAATTTGCAATCAATATATTTATATGTGCATTGGTGTATATGTATATTTCTTGACTTACTTTGATATTTGTTTAATAAAAATATAGTGATGGTATCCTTCAGCATTTTCTAAAACTAATAAATTTACATGTCTATGTTTTTCTTTCTTGGTGTTGTGGTACGGTCCTACAATTTCATTGCTATATCCGAATACATTAACGCTAATATCAGGATTGCGTACTTCAAATGTCTTAATACTTTTTAAAGCTAACGGGAACTTTAAATTTGTAAAATCAATTTCAATCCCGTTTTGCAAATGAATAATATCAGCGCTAATGTCTGCAATATTGTATGAGCTGCACCGTTGTCTGGGTTTAATATCAGATGTATCCAGTGCAGATATAATGGCCCATTTAAAACAATAAATGTCATTGTTTTCAACATTTATACATGCCATTTTACTTTTTAGTTTCTCTGTCGTACTAATCCAACTTGATCCTCTCACCAAAGCTGACTTATTTACTGCAACTTCAAGACGAACAATTCTAATTAGAGTCCAGCCAGAATCCCGCTCTTGAAACTCGGACATTTTGTTGTGGATTTCTTGCAGTTGTTTTGTTATCATTTCCTCAACATCATCTGCAAAGCACAAAAGATCCATTTTCGCTGTGACATAGTACGCAATTCCATATCATCACCAACAATTTTAATATACTCTCCAATGAGAGTAATATTAAACTTAATAATATTATGCACAGCTATACTATTTTGAAGTCTTTCCTTGATGATAGGTCTGTTTTCTTTTATAGCATCTTCAAATAACAGACAGTCTTTACTTATTGGAACTCCAAATGTTGTAATATTATTTTTAAAAGCACTATTTATTATATAATATTTGCATTCATTTGGAGCTTGAGAGAGTAGATCATCCGCAGAATTTGAGATATCCATTTCTACTTCATCATTTTGTGTATTTGCCTGATCATGTGGAATAACTTGACTTATATCCATGTCTTAAGGAGGATTCTCTACGGGCAAATAGCTTGGGTAATAATTAGGCATATTATTTTGCTGCAACTGTATAGGTACGCTATATTCAATGGGATATGGAATTTCCATAGGTGCTGTGAATTGGTTGGTTGACACTGTATACGGATACAAAGGATTCGCTGGAATCTGCACTGGATACTGATACTGCACTGGATACTGATACTGCACGGAATACTGATATAGCAAATTGTTGTGGACCATTGGGTTATAGGGTTGTATGGAATGATATACATCTTGGGGCTCTACGGACTGCTGCACATTTTGGAGTTGTACGGACTGCTGCACACCTTGGGGTTGAACATGACTTTTGCAATGTTCTAAATAGCACTTTTGGTATCTGTATTGCTTATTACAGATACTACAACGAAAAACTGAAGAACTCATATTTTTTATATTTTTTTATATATATATTTATTCAAATGCACTTATATACTGTTTTAAGTATGTAACATTAAAAAATTTATATATTTTAAAACACAAGGAGTTTTGAAGCATTCACGACTTATTGGTTTTAGATACAAAAATGTACTGACTTTAGTCCTAACAAAGTTGATTTATATTAATTCGCGAAAATGTTTAGTATGGTCTAGTATGCTACATTTCAACAAAGTAGTTTTCAGTATTTGTGTAGTTAGTAACTTGTAGCTACAAAAATCGTTGGTTTTAATAAAGTGGTTTTAGAAGTACAGCGGGTAAATGAGATGGAACTTATGCATGTCTCTACAATACAAAATGTTTAAGGGAATGAAACTGCTACGTAGACAATATCTATGTAAACAAACATACGTAGACATGCTTATGCATGTAGAGACGTTCCAAAATTTTGGTGCAAAAGAAGCTGCTACGTAGACAATATTTATGTAAGCAAAAATTTTGATAAGTGATATCTACAGAGTACAGAGACATGCTTGTGCATGCAGATACGTTACAAAGTTTTGAACGGAATGTGATATATACAGAGTACAGGGACATGCTTATGCATGCCTCTACGATACAAAATGTTTACGGGAATGAAACTGCTACGTAGACCATAGTTATGTAAACAAACATTTTGATAAGTGATATATATAGAGTATAGAGACATGCTTATGCATGCCTCTACGATACAAAATGTTTATGGGAATGAAACTGCTAAGTGGACAATATTTATATAAATGACAAACTACAAAAGTTTTGTAGCTAAACAAATTTTCAAAAGCAGAATTATTAAAATTTTAAGTTCAGCTTTTATTTGCCAAATGAAGCCCTTCTGGTACACACCATTGTATCGCAGACTTCAGCGTCACCATTTGAAGGAATATCTAAGAAAAGCCAGACAGGAAGAGTTCGAGAAACATCTTGAAGGAGATGAGGAACTTTTGTTAGAGCTGTCATCGCAGCCAACATCTGCACCTGAGATATCAAATCCTTCGAATACAGAATACGATGATATGCTAACAGGCGATGAGGATCACTTTTTAGCGGTGTCTTCGCAGCCAACCACAACAGACTATCGAAGAGAGGTAGCAATCAAACCTCAAATACAAATATTGAGTGTTGAAATACTCCCAAAAATAGATATACCTCTTTTTCTTGCGATGTATGGAGACGATCAATTGTTGTTAGAGGCAGCGGATGTAGTAGAGGCAAATTTAAATTGAGATATAAATAAAAATATATACATAATTTGATAAATATTACATATTAATAAAAATTAAAACAATGCATATGTTTAAACAATGGTTCATTCATTCGAATGGTCAAGGGAATATTTGGGCACAAAGAATAAACGCTTATTATTGGTTTGTATGTATATGCGTAAATGAAATAAATTTGTAGATATTTATGCCGACCGCTGGTATTATACTATTTCCTACGTAAATTCCTGAAGATATTTCTTTGTTTAAAACTATACATTCTTCATTCGTAACTATGTTGACTGGTACTTTAGCTTCAGATCGTGCGGGTATAAACATTTTTGTATTGTAAATACGTTTTGGTGTTATTGATAAAATAAACTGCTCGTTGGCTATACGGAAGGTTATTGTGTACGTCTCAAACTCAATTTTACACATGTATTTTTCTAAAATGTCTCTACCTATAATTCCATCAGTATTTATTGGGAAATCAATTTCAACTATATGGAATTGATGATCTATAAACTTTTTTTCAAATTGTAGGCTGAAACTTGCTGTACCAATGCTTTCTATTGTGTCTAATGTGATACCACTTAATAAAGATATACAATTTGTATTTATATTGTCTATGTCTCCGAACTTACATACTGAAATATCATCTCCTGTGTCTACTAGAAATTTGAGCTTTCCTTCTATGGTTTTACATGTTATTGTCACTGAAATGTCAGTGGTTGTTGAAAGTTTGAATATTTTTCGCCCCTCTGGATAACAATCTTTGTTATCCGGCGCTTCTAGTTTTCCTTATTACGACTCTGATTATTTCCCTGTAAGAATTGTTTCTGTCAGAATTATTTCTTAATGAACTTTCTATCCTATAATTGCTGTTAAACTTATTATTACTGTTACCGTATCTATTGTTGTTATGAAACCTATTATGGTCTCTATTGAAGTAATAATTATTGTTTTTGTGGACGCGATTGTGATTGTTGTTGTTTGCACGATCATTGTAAGCATATGTATTGTTAGTATTGCGTTCGTCCGTAAAATTTCTATTGTTCTCTTGTCTGTAAAAATGTATATTATTTCTTTGTGAGGTATGATTATTTCCGTTTTCCCGTCTCCAAATTCTGAAAATGCTACTACTACAATTTTGCATATCCCTTTCTATAGTTAAAAATTTTTCTGGCGCTTCATTTAGCGTCTTAGGACTACATGCTACTAGCGTGCCCTTGTATTCGACGTTGACTCCTTTCATGAATACGTTGAGTGCCATGCTCTCGCTCATTTTATAAATTGCGTTTTTCGCCTCTTGTGTGGGACCTTCTTATGCCTTTATCTCAAAACTGCTTAACTGTTCGGAGAGCAGTGCAACCTTTTCTTTATACGCCGTTATGTTCAAATTCTCTTGCCTAATTGTTCCAAATTCAATTAAAACCTGTTGCAGGGTTCTAGGGTTAGGGTATGCTTCTGTTAATAACTTTTTCAGTTCTTCAAATGCATTCTGTCTGTTTGAACGTCCTATAACACTTCAAAGGTGTGATGCAAGCCTGAAATTATAGACATACTTAACGAAAATCTCTATATTCTATGCGCAAAATATCATGGAGTAACTCGGTTTGCTCTATAAAATCTTCCAACGCCTCATATGATCCTTTGAAAACTTGTAGGTTTTTACCTACTACTGGTATGTCGAAATTTGCTATTTTGAAAATATTAGTATCCGTTTGTACTTTTGTTATTTTAGATTCTCTACTACTTAATTCCTCTACTGTAGAGAACAGCCTTTTATATAAAATATCGAATTCGAGTATAAGCGACTTGATTTCATCTTACAATAGATTCCTTAGATATATTATCAACTTTCTTTCTTATATTTCTTAATCGTTTTAATTTTTCCGTTTTATATTCCGAGGAGTAAATTCTATCCTTGCTTTTCTTTAAATTCTTATTTAATCTCTCTAATTAATTTTAACACTCTCTCAATTTTTTCATAAATAATATTGTTATTAATAATTCATAAAAAAAAATTTATCTATATGATAAATTTACAAAATTATAATGTTGTAAAAATTACAGTTCTGGCAACACTGAATTTCATTTGTTTTAAATTAAATTTTTTTCTTTGTCACCCTATGTTTAATTGCAATACTCTTTGATTTATAATTTAGTGGCAACATTATTTCCAAGCAGCTGGAACTGACAGTTGTTTTCCATATATTGCTTCTTCTTCGCGTTTTGTATTTCTTTTTCTTTTATCTTCAATTCATTTTGGTTTATTGGTATTTAATGTAAGTATAAGTTTTTATAATAATAGTGGAAAAAATATGTATAAGAACAAATTATTTAATTTGCGGTGTTTGGCCATTTCCTGCTTTAACTCATTGATCTGAGATCAAACTTCAGACGCGTTTTGCCAAGATGGTGGAGGGTCTGATTCCACTACAGCTCGCAACGCAGCCAGTTTCCTCCTGATGCGGACAATTTCGCCACCTCTCCGATGCCTTGGCCAACTTATTTTAGGGATCGCGGTGAGTACCTGCTCGGCTTTTTTCTGCTGCCTCCTGTGATATTCCTCTATGCTGAGAGGTTTAGGGCCTACACTAATTGCGGTTGCAGTGTACGCTGGTGCTTCCTGTTGTATACCTTCAGGTTTGTACTCCTCGATCGGAATTTTATTGTCTTTTTGATTGGGCAGGATCGCCATGTAATGTGTTTTTTGTTAGAGTTTTGTTTCTTATCGTGCCTACCCAATGTGTTAGCCGGCGCTAATGAATGCCACTGGCTTTAAAGTCTGGCAGTTATTATGCCTAGATAAAAATAGAGCAGATGCATGCTCTTTGAAATGAAAAAGAAGTGTTTAGTGCCGATCGAGGCTAAAATTATGATTAACCTTCATTTCCTCAAACAAGTGCTTATATATTAATTTAACGGGATTATTAATTACATTCCTTAAATTTAAACAATAACAATGTTAGCATTCCTAAAATTAAAACAATAAAAATATAAGCATTCCTTAAACAATATTTCCAATAACTTAATTTAACTTAACAAGAATGTTATCTACCCTTCCAATGCATCATACCTGGTAGATACTCTACAATATATACTTGTTCTTGCGTATAATGTGTCTAATATCTCTTTTGAAGTTAATCCATTATTGATCATATCGTTTTTGATAACTTAATTATTGTTAATTGTTGTCTTTAACATTTTAATTTAAGTAAAACCTTAAAATATAGGAAATATACTTTAACACAAAGATATCACTGTCACTAGTCGTAATTTAGATCACTATCCAATTTGAATTCTGAAAATAGGTATAAGTATGGCTATATATTAGAAATATTACGGATAACCAATGTACCATTTAATAAAAGAATTAGTTTTAAAAGAGATACTGACAATGTAGCAAAGAATTACAGATATTTGATATACAAGACTATATTATTAAATTTATCGTAGAATAATTTACCTGGTGTGGTACTCATAGCTGGTGTTGAGATAGCGAATGATTAAATAAATTTCTAGTAAGACTGCGAAATCAAACGGCCAAATGTCAATTTTAGGAGTCGAAAGAAGAGGTATTGGGACCTACTTTAAGGGATAAGCTAATCGATACTTGGGGTCCCAAAGATTTGAAGAAAATACTTTTAGAAAATGAAGATACACTGGTAGAAACTATTGAAATGTGCTACGTCTATGAACAGGTAAATAATCAATCTGAAACAATGAAATTGCCGAACGCTTTTCTTGATATCACCAGAGTTGAGAGCAAGAATCAGAATATTGAATGCACCAGGTATGGGCAGCGTGGACATTTTGGCACAAGTATTGGTTGTCCTGCTAAAAATGCAAAATGCATTAAGTGTGAATTTACTGGACATTTTGCTAGTGCAAAACCAAAGGTACTAAGCGTAAGCAGTCGAATTTCGAAAATGGTGAAATGAAGAAGCGAAGAAGTAACTATTCAAGCATACAGTTTGTAGCAAATGACAATAATGAAGAATTTGGGACCTAGCAGGATAATTCTGGCTCACAATATAATTTGCTGAGTGAGAGCGATTGGAAATATCTCCGTGAGTCACTGGCCACTGTTTGGAACATTCGAGTTAAGTCTGAGAATCAATTTCGTGCATACGCTGGAAATGAACATCTCAAAATTTTCTTCTTTGCAGCGGTAATAGGCCTAGATTTAAATTCAAATCTGATATCCTCATTCAACGTTGTTGAGAACGCAGGGCCATCTCTACTGGGCCGAGATACAGCTATTAAGTTAAAGGTTTTAAAATTAGGCCCTATGGTAAACCAAATTGAAGGTTTCCATAAATTAAGGGCATTCTGAATTCATTGTCAATCGATAAGTCTGTGAGGCCAGTTCAACAACCTCAGCGTAGGGCGCCTTAGAGGAAAAGGTCGAAAAAAGGTTAAAAGAAGCAGTAGAACAAGATATTATTGAGCCGTTTTTTGGACCGAGCCCTTGCATTTTCCCAGTGGTAATTGTATTTAAAGGGAATGGTGATATCCGTCTTTGCATTGATATGAGACGTGCTAATAAGGCAATATTAAGAGAAAATTATCCATTACCAACATTCGATGACCAAACTCAAAGGGGCTAAATATTTTTCAAGACTGGACCTAACATATGCATACCACCAACTTGAATTAGATGAAGGAAGTCGAGAAATAACGACTTGCATCACATCTTAAGGGCTATACAGATACAAAAGGCTTCTCTTTGGAGTTAACTCGGCACCAGAAATTTTTCAAACAATAATGAAGAGCATTTTCGCCCCGTGTAGCTGTGGCATGAACTATCTTGATGATGTCATTGTGTTTGGATGCACTGAGGCTGAACATGATAAAAACCTAAAAGAAGCACTGGAAGTTCTTAAAGAAGCGAATGTTTTACTCAACAGCGATAAATGTGTCTGGAAAACAGAAAAACTTCGATTCTTAGGGCATATCGTGTCCAGCGAAGGTATAGATCCAAATCCTGGAAAGATCGACAATATAATGAATTTTCGTCCTCCAGCAAGCAAGAAGCAGTTAAGAAGTTTACTTGGTTTGGTGAAATATCTTGGAAATTCATACCAGATTTTGCTGACTTGACAGAACCTCTGAGGCACTTAGCTACGAAAGATGCGGATACATATTAACATTAATCGTTAATTTAACAACTGTTGTGAGTAATTTACTACGCTTTATTCTGCGAATAGAATTGCCTGAGATTCCGTCGTTTAAGTTGCTCGTTTCCATAGGGATTACTACACTTGCGGTGAAAGCTGACTGTTCGTGCTGGATACTAATATTATACGGGACTTGATTCCTTTAAATCTGAGTTTTACTGGTCTTGTGATTTTTAATACACAGGCTATTTGGCAGCTGCACTTTGGTATTATTTGTGGCTGACATAAACTAGCGGTTCGGCCAAGAGAATTGGTGACTTCAACTTAAAACCGTATGTATTAAATAAAATTGCTTAACTCCAATGGCGGAAATATATGCAATTATTGAAGAACAAAAGAACTTATTGAAACATTTAAGACGGACAGCTCAAAGTTATGAAGCTAAAACAGAGAAAACTCGCGGTTATGCTCAAATTGTGTTTGAAGAAATTGAATCAATCGCTCTACAATTTAAGTAAAAGCATGAACAATTAGAGGGTATTGGAAGAGATAATACCTTAAACGTAAACGATATTCATTATTTCACAGAAGAAATCTTTTACCAATTTCAAGATTTTTCGTTTTCAATTAGAGGAACCGTTCTTGATTTTCTTAATGCAACACCCGTTTCAGAACCAATTGATTTTCACTCCACATTTTCTGCTCCTCTTCGTAATCACAATGAAACAAAAATGCGCGCTGAAGCCCGGTTACCGAAAATCGATATACCAATATTTTCCGGTGATTATTTTTCTTGGATATCGTACAGGGACATGTTTATGTCGCTTGTTCATACTAATCAGGCTTTAAGCAATATTCAAAAATATTATTTTTTAAAAGGATCGTTAATGGATATGGTTAATGAATATCCAGCTTCTCAGGACAGTTATATTTTAGCATGGAATGCCCTAAACAACCGTTACCACAATGAAAGAAAGATTGTAGACACACTTTTTGAAAAACTTTTCTTGATACCACCATCTAATGGTTCAGCTGAAAGCATTCAATTAATTTTAGACACCACTCGTAATTGCGTTGCATTACTTAATACTTTAGGCATTCGTACCTGGAAATGGGATGCTATGCTTATTTATATAACCGTCACTAAACTTGATAAGCAAACCCGAAAGGAATGGGAGCAGTCACTTAGAGGTTCTACAGAAATTCCTCCCATCAGTGAAATGTATAACTTTCTAGAAACCACCTTTCGAACGTTAGAAGCAATCGATGAAACACTTCAACATGAGCACGCGGCATCTTATTCAAGAAGTTTAACATCTCTACAAAATAAAACACGCAATAGTTTTCGTCGTAACGTACATCTTACCATTAACGATAAGGATAGTAGTTGCCTATGCTGTGAAAAGCGTCACCTTTTGGTTAAATGTTTTAAATTTGCAGCTATGACAGCTGACACCAGATTTAAGTTTATAAATGAAAAAAAAAATATGCCGTAATTGCTTGACTGTAGGTCATCTTAGTTACACTTGTCAGCTATTATCTCGTGCCAACTTAAGCATCATACTACACTTCACGCTATGTTCGCAAATAATAATAATTTTGAACCCGAAACTGCAACTGCTCTGATTATTAAATCTGAAATACCGTTAAGCTCTTCAATTTCTGATACTCATGAAGCAGCTAATATCGTCTGGAACTGCGGCACAATCAACAAACAAACTATGCCGCAAGTTCTTATAGCCACTATTCAAGTTGTTCTTAAGACACCACAGGGTAATTTTACGCTTCGGGCTGTTCTTGATCAACGTGCTCAAGCTACACTTATAACACGTAAGACGGCTGATTTACTCAAATTGCAAATGAAAAAAACATATGCTCAAATTAGTGGTCTTGGTGGAAATCAACCATATGTAGCTCGGAAATATGTTAAATTTTCCCTTTTTTCTAACTATGACACTGACTTTAAACTGGATTGTAAGGCATTTGTTTTGCCACAAATCACTTCATATCAACCGCTACTTATTGACAAAAATGCTTTGCCGAATTTACAAAATTGTTATAGACTTGTTACTTGGTGGTGATGAGTATGGAAATATTGTTTTACCTCAACAACAACAATTCGACAAGAGTATATTTTTGCAACTTACACACTTCGGTTGGATAGTGTCAGGCCCTACTAATACTATTTCATATAATAACAACCTAAACGTTAACGTTTGTTCGCTGGATCAGCAGTTGCGTGCGTTTTGGGAGCAAGAAGAACTCATGGCAAAAGGAGATTTAACCGAAGAAGAGGAATTGTGCGAGGAGCACTTCAAAAATACCACTACTCGAGATGTGAGTGGTCGATATACCGTTTCTTTGCCCTTTAAATCTATACTTAGAGGCAAACCTCTGCCCGATTTTGTTCATACAGACCATAGTGCACTTTCTCGATTAAAAAATGTTGAGGCAAAATGTGTCACCAAGCCAACCTTTGGAAAACTTTACAGAGACTTTATGAAGGAGTATGAAGCTCTGGGACATATGAAAGCTGTTGGTGTCTATCCAGATGATCTTAAAGGTAATTGTTTTTTCTACCACATCATAGAGTTTTAAAAGGAAAAAGCTCTACAAATAAATTACGGGCAGTATTCGATGGCAGTTGTAAGCGAGGTACTCAGTCATCCTTAAATGATGAGTTAGCATGTGGTCCTGCACTTCAAAATGATCTTCCAACCATTATTACCAGATGGAGACTATTTAAAATAGGTTTTAGGGCAGATTTAGAGAAAATGTTTCGACAAATCTTAGTGGCCGAAGAACAACAAACTTACCAACAAATTTTATGGAGAAATCTTGAAACAAATCAAATACTAATATATAAACTAGCTACTGTCACTTATGGTACAAGTCCAGCACCGTTTCTGGCTACTAGAATTTTACAGCAGCTCTCTGCTGATGAAAGTAAAAATTTCCCGTTAGCCAGTCATGTCTTGAAAACTGACACTTATGTAGATGACGTCATATCTGGAGCCGATAGCTTTGAAGAAGCTTTAGATCTTCATACACAACTGCGTCAATTATTGAAAGCAGGAAAATATAATTTGAGAAAATGGACAACAAATTCAGGCGAGCTATTGTCTTGTATTCCTACAGACTGCAGGGAAAATACAAATATATTTGAATTTAAGAATGAACATATAGTAAAGGCTCTTGGTCTGGAATGGAATACGACTTATGACTGCTTCTCATTCAAAATCAATTTTGAAAGTAATAATTTTGCTGTTACGAAACGAAGTTTGTTATCAGACGCTGCAAAGCTTTACGACCCTCTTGGTTGGTTAGCACCTACTACGATTTTAGCAAAATTTGAATTTCAAAACCTATGGCTTTTGGGACTGGATTGGAATGATAGTCTCCCTAATAATCTTACAAATAAATAGTTAGAATATCGAAAAAACCTTAAACATCTTGAAGACATAAAAATTCCACGGTGGATCGGTCTTAAGAAAAATTCTACGCTTGAAATTCATGCATTTTGTGACTCATCTCAGCTAGCCTACGCTGCGGTGGTTTACGCGGGATCTATTTCGGAAAGTGGCACGGTACAAATTCATTTGTTACAGTCGAGACTAAGGTCGGCCCCTTAAAACGGTTAACAATACCTAGAATGGAACTCTGCGGTGCAAGTTTATTAGTCGATTTAGTTAAACGAATTACATCTTCACTTGATAGAGAAATTGCTAAAGTCTTGTTTTGGACGGATAGTACAACTGTACTTTCATGGATTCGCGGGCAATCATCGATGTGGCCTGTTTAACAGGCCACTCTGTGGGGAACAGAGTGGCTAAAATTCCAGCTGATTGTGCTTCACGTCGGATATCATCGCATGAATTGGTTCGACATGAGCTTTGGTGGAGCGGCCCCAAATGGCTTAAAGAAATGCCATCAAAATGGCCAAAACAACCTAACTTAACTTTCAAGGACTTTCCTGAAATTTCTTTTACCAACGCACTTTCTATTAAAGGGAAAGTCAGGGAGTACCCAGCGTTGTTAAATAGATTCTCTTGGAGCAAACTTGTGCGTATCACTGCATACATAATCCGCTTCAAAAATAAGTTTCAATCCAATAACACCAGTAGTATGACTGGACCTTTAAAAACCCATGAACTTAATTATGCCCGACTGGCACTCATTAAAACTTCTCAAGAAATTGATTATGAAATCATTGAGCTACAAAAGAAGGGCCAAATATTAACGAACTCCGCTATTGCAAGATTGACTCCATTTTTAGATGATTAAGAAATATTGAGAGTTGGTGGCAGAATTTCAAACTCAGAATTATCGTTTGGACTGAAGCACCCCATTTTGCTTAAAAAACAAAATCCATTATCGTATCTAATTTTTTTGGATGCACATTTGAAGACACTTCATGCTAGCCTTAATCAAATGCAGGCTTATGTGCAGCGAGTATACTGGATTCTTAATAGTCGAAATATAGCTAAGCTGGTATTAAGAAAATGTGCCACTAGCTTTAAGTATAATGCCCAAGCTGTTCAACAACTGATGGGCAATCTCCCCAGCGTTCGATTGAAGCCTGCTCGCCCCTTTAAACATAGTGGTGTTGATTATGGTGGGCCAATAACAATAAAACAATAAACAGCTCGAAATTCAATCACAACAAAAGGGTATATATGTTTATTTGTTTGCATGGTAACAAAAGCTGTGCAT
This sequence comes from Linnaemya vulpina, assembly GCA_963675445.1. NCBI lineage: Eukaryota > Metazoa > Arthropoda > Insecta > Diptera > Tachinidae > Linnaemya > Linnaemya vulpina. The sequence continues at coordinate 44,753,609 of OY776281.1, read as the reverse complement.
TTGGAGGCAGTCACTAGTCTGTCAAGCGAGGCTTTTATAGCTGCATTTCTGTGCTGCGTGGCTCGACGTGGTCTTTGTACAGACCTTTATTCCGATTGCGGAACGAACTTTGTAGGGGCAAATAAAGAACTTCAAATACTATACAACCGAAGTAAGTCGTCCATTCCTGAAGGTCTTATTGAGGTACTTTCTTCCCGCGGCACCACATGGCATTTTATACCGCCAGCTTCACCAAACTTCGGTGGCCTCTGGGAAGCAGGAATTTAATCCACGAAACATTATTTAAAACGTATCATGCTCAATAGGATACTAACATTTGAAGAACTTAATACTCTGTTGGCACAAATTGAGAGTTGTCTTAACTCCAGACCACTATGCCCACTCAGTTCCGATCCATCGGACTGCAATGCTCTGACGCCACCACATTTTCTAATTGGTGAACCAACACTCTCTGTTCCTGATGAAGATTTGCTTGAACTCAACATCGACCGCTTAACAAGATGGAAAGTTGTACAAAAGCTTAAGCAACATTTTTGGCGTCGTAGGGCCGACGAATGGCTGTGTCGCCTACAAGCTAGACCTAAGTGGCTAAAACTAAACAGAAATGCTGAGATTAGAGATTTGGTGTTGGTAGCTGATGAGAAATGCAATCCAGGCAACTGGCCTCTGGCACGTATTCAAGATGTTCATCCTGGTAACGACGGCTGTGTTCGAGTGGTCACTTTGAGGTCTAATTGAAAAACGTTCAAGCGTCCTATTTCGGAAATTGCTTGCTTGCCAACAAATGACTGTCTCCATACTGAGGAAAATATATCCGCACCAAATACGGATGATGTGTCACCATTAGCTTAAGTACTATCGTCCTTTGTGGAGAATGTTGATGACCAATTCTATGCCATTATATAAATTATTATTAATGATTTCATTTATTTACAAGTATGGTACTTTAAATATATATGTACATATATTATACATATTAACATTAATCGTCAATTTAACAACTGTTGTGAGTAATTTACTTAATATCTTTTATGCTATATTCGTAAGCTTTACTTACATACATATTGAATTATTTTACTGCAGTAAAACCGATAGCGGTTTATTATATGCACTTATGTACGTACGTACCTATATATATATATATATATATATATATATATATATATATATATATGTATATAACATTATTCTTATTCTTAGAGAGTATTACTTAATGATCGATTGTCTTTTGAATTATTATACTTTGAACATTACATGAATAAACTGTAACTAAAAATTATAAGACAGAGTGCGTCTTCAACTAAGTAACTAAAGAAGTATTTAACTCAAACTAAACACCTGGAGTCCATTACAAGACAATACCTTTCAGAAGGAACGACTAACCAAAATGCCAACATTATCCTATTTCAACCCAAGGAGCCGCACCCAATTAATCGCGGATGCAAGTCCGGTAGCATTAGTTGCTGTTCTATTGCAATTTGACAACAATGCCCCGTAAGTAATATCATTTGCAAGCAAAAGCCTTTCTGAAACCGAGAGTACGGCTGACTTCATAAATGCAGTTTGCATTGTAACATTGCAAAGAAAAATGTTTACAAGGCAAAGTAATATTGTATGGCAACACTGCTTTGTAAAATAATGCGGTGACATTTTAGTATATTTATGAACGCATAAATTGACAAAAGTTTTGTTCCTGGAGTAAAAGTTTTTAACTTTATGTGTATTTAAATGGATCTCCAGAAATCTTGTGCTATTCTTTTGAATACTGCCTTCGAATTGGATGGCAAAAGGAATAAAAACATTACTTTGATTAAAAATATTTTAAATAAAAGGAAGCGTCGCCGTGTTGCATTGTTGAGAAGACAAGACTCAAGACGAAGAATCCCTAAAAATTTGAATTTTTGTGAAACTATCGCAAATATGCAGGATGATGTATTTTTTTCTCATTTTCGGATGAAGAAAAGTACATTCGAGGTATTAAAATATCCAATTTATTAATAAAAAAATATTTTTTTGCGGTGAAATCTGGCTCATGCCTCAAACGCACTTCTATGAGTAGCTTTTTTCTTTCGTGATTCCATTTTTTTTCACTATGTACAAAAAATTGTATGTTAAATCACATATTTATATTAAATTAAATTTAAATTACCACAAATCTGCCATTTCTACCACAAAATTTAATTATTTATCACAAAATTGTTTTGCCGCCATTAAAGAATGTACTTAAATGTTTACAAAGAATCACAAATAAAAACCATGCAAGAAATTGTCAAACAATGCGCATTGAAAAGTGTTGCCATGCAATTATGAACATTAGGCATTGCCAAAATTAATTTTACTGTTTTTATGAACATCATGCATTGCCAGGTTACATTGCAAACTGCATTTATGAAGTCAGCCTACATATTCACAAACCAAAAAGGAAAGTCTTGCGTTAATTTGGGGCATTGAACGTTTTTACTACTATTTGACAGGTATAGAGTTCGAACTATTCACAGATCACAAGCCTTTGGAAACAATTTTGAAGCCAATGTCAAAGCCGCCATTTCTAATCGAGAGATGGGTCCTACGCCTTCAGTCATTCAAATTTAAGGTTATATACAAAGCTGGTAAATATAACATCGCTGAATTATATATATATATATATATATATATATATATATATATATATATATATTAATTTAAGTGAAAATATTAAGCCTGATATATTACAATATAGGAAATATACTTTAACACAAAGATAGCACTATCACTAGTCGTAATTTAGATCACTATCCAAATTCCAAATTTTGTAAATACATATATTCATTTTGAATTCTGAAAATAGGTATAAGTATATATACCTATATTACGAATAACCAATGTACCATTTAATAAAAGAATTAGTTTTAAAAGTTATGCTGACAATGTAGCAAAGAATTACAGATATTTGATTTACAAGACTATATTATTAAACTTATCGTAGGATAAAATTAGAATGGGTTTATGTGTTCACAATATAGACATTTGTATATTAATTTCCTCATTTTTAATTATAAAGGGAAGACAGGAAAGGAAACACATTTTAATTTTGAAATGTTTGTAATATGTATGGAAATATTTTAAATTATTGCAATTTTTTTTTTTATTGTTAATTAATTATTATCAAATGTTATCCTGAAGAATATATTCGCAAGATATCGAAGTATTAAAAATAAAAAATTTAAGTTTTTAAAATAATTATTTTATTTAAGAAAGTTCTTTAGCTCAATATATTATTACTTTAATTAAGAATTTGCCTGAAGCATTGCACTATATATCCACTCTTTTGTTCTATTCATATCTGGAAAGCTTCTCTTGCCACTGATACGTAATTTTTAGCATCTCTTTTGGCAATATACATGCTCAGGTTGTTATAGAATTTAATTATATTTCTTTGTTTTGTTTTATTATGATGTTGAAATTAAAGTTTTACAAAACAGATCTTTTGAGTGAGCCTCTCTTTAGCTCCCCTCACTTTAGTGAATTAATTCATTTGGTTCATTCATTAACTCAGTCAGTTCAATAGCTCAGATATTTCAGTAGCTCAGTGATGAAACAGAAAGTAATTGTGTGGCAAAACTTCGGCGAGAAATACAGCTGTCAGCTGTATAATTCATTTTATTGTTTCTTACACTAAATCATCAGTAAATATATTCTTACCCATATCCAAAATATATAAATGGTGCTTTATAAATTAAACTTGTTGAACTATGATTTTCTACCGTGGAGGTTAATTAAGTATTTGACTAAACATTATCTTCATGCAAAATTAGTAAATAAAAATCGGTTTTTAAGAGGTGGTAATAATATGGAACATTTAGAAGAAAGCCATACAAAAATTCAAAAAAAAAGCTATTTGTGTCTCCTTTTCCAGCAATTTTGTTGCAATATGGTTCTACACATATATATGAAAATGTTCGCAATAATTGTACCAAAACTCAGTCAAAAGTTTTTTAGTTGAAAATATTTATTTCATAAAATAATGTTATTAATTTATACATATTTGAAGAAAGTGTAAGTATGTCCTTAAAAATGAATTAGCAATAATCATAATAAAATTTTAATCCGCTAGAGCTGCTGTCTATTTAGAGTAAAACACTTAACCATGCATTGTTGATGTTGTAGAGCAAAAAATTCAAAAAAACATATGTGAACCATTAAGGCAATGAAAAACTCGAGCTTTTTTTATTAAGAGTTCTAAAACCGGTTAGATGAAGGCATTTAAGTTACACCATATGCCATGTCAGCATATTTTAGGAAACTAGGACCCATGTTGGTAATGAGTATGAAAGTAGAACCACAAATCCTATAACATTTGTATAGAATCTACTTGAGTTAAAAGATTATTTTGATAAATTTCTGCATCACTCGTTTAATGATAACAAAAACATCAACTTATCTAACCTTAATTTTTTCTTAATTTGAATTAAAATCGCCCGAATATTTATCCCCATTCATATGAAGGTGAGAAATTGAAAGGAAGGCAAGAACGTAAGTGAAGCAAAACTGATAACTAAAAGAGAAATTGAGGTTATATTGGATAATACTCTCGTTCTTTTCAGGATTTTCTTGAAAAAAGACGTATTTCAACATTACTATAGAACTAATTTAAGCCACTCGTTTGCTGCTTAATAAACCAAACTAAGATGATTAAAAAAATATGATTTCGAAATGGAGGTATATGTATTGTAGCCAATTTTGTGAACTCAATTTTTTATTTTTTCGTTTACCTTTGAAAAAGACTGAATGTGGCTGCCAATTTAATTCGAAATCGGATGTCTTCTTCAAAAAAAATGTCCAAATCGAATACCACCAATAAGGAGCTTAAAATCGGTGTATATTAATATTAAAATGTTTCTCCGATTTTTAAGTTTTGTAAACTAAAGGTTTCTTTGTCCTTCGCGTTTATATCATATTTGTTTGTTCGTAAACACAGACAATGTTCAAACATGAGCATATATTAACCTATGTTATCTATTGTCTAGATTCAACTGTATGTTTGTTTAGGATTTATGTTTATATTTAGACTGATCATTAGTTGTCTGTATTTACGAACAAACATTGATAGTTGTAATCAGTTTGCGATTCTAGTATATAAGGAAGAAAAATTGTTGGAATAAATGAGTTCCAAATTAAAAGTGAAAATAGAAAGGTGTTCCTCTTAAATAAACACCGATCTTGTTCACTCTTTTACTAAATAAAATTTGTCATATACTCTTTTATGTTCTTTGTTTAAGTAAAAAATCAAAAAATAATATATATATATATATATATATATATATATATACATATATATATATATATATATATATATATATATATAAATATATATACATATATATATATATATATATATATATATATATATACATATATATATATATATATATATATATACATATATATATATATATATATATATATATATATATATACATGTATATATATATATATACATGTATAAATATATATATATATATATATATATACATGTATATATATATATATATATATATATATATATATATATGTATATATATGTATATATACATGTATACATGTATATATATATATATATATATATATATATATATACATATATATATATATATATATATATATATATACATATATATATATGTATATATATATATATATATACATATATATATATATATATATATATATATACATATATATATACACTGCTTTAGATCCCGAGTTCGACTCCCCATTCAACCACCAATATGGTAAGGAATTTTTGTGATCTGCATTAGTGCAGGATTGTGTAAACATACACATAGCGGTCTGATCAAAAAATAATCGTTATTTTCAAATTTCGTGAGATACGTGTATTCGATTATCGCATTTTTGTTTTCTATTATGTTGGTACACATGTCTTATATACGTTGGTAATATCAGCCATCTTGCATTGTCAGTTTGTTTTTAGATAAAAAAGATAAAAAGGTTAGTCTTATTTTGGTGTGCTCTTCGATTTTTTACTATTCGAAAAAATGGATCAAGTTTTGCGTAAAAAATGAAATTAAATGCGCAGGGTCATTTGAAGTGTTGACTGTGTCGTTTGGTGAGTCTACTATGTGGTATAACAGCTTTAAGGAAGGCCAAGAAGATGTCAATGACGATTCTCGTCCTGGTCGCCCGAGCACGTCAACAACCGACGAAAACATTGAAGTAGGGAAGAAAATGATTTTGAATAATCGTCGAATCACTATCAGAGTGGTTGCTGATGATGGCATGTTGTTCGGCTCATGCCAAGCAATTTTTACTGATGTTTTAGGCATGAAACGTGCGGCAGCGAAGATTGTTTCAAAATTGCTCAATTTTGAGGAAAAAAAAGTCACATGGACATCGCTCAGCAACTGCTGAACATCGTCGACGACGATCCATATGTATTCAAAATGGTCATAACTGGTCACGAATCATGGGTGTGCTCGTATGGCTATGACATTGAAATCAAAGCCCAATCATTCCAATGGAAGCGTCTAGAAGAGCCGAGACCGAAAAAGCACGTCAAGTTCGGTTAAATGCTCCGTTTGCGAGAAGCAATTCGTCAAAACGCATATAATTGTGGAAAGAACAATTATGGATTTTGCACCATGATAACGCACCAGCTCACACATCGATGCTTGTGCGTGACTTTTTGCCAAAAACAAAACCGTTATCATGCCTTAACCACCGTATTCACCGGACTTGGCCCCCGCTGACTTTTTCCTCTTCCCGAAAATACCGATGAAAGGAAAGCGTCTTGCTACGATTGAGGAGATAAAAGAGAAATCGAAACAGAAGCTATTGGCGATATCAAAAAGCGCGTTTCAGAAGTGTTTCAAGAATTGGAAAAACGCTGGCATAAATGTATTAGATCTGAGGGTGATTTCTTGGAAGGGGACAAGATTTATTGATGAATAAATAAACACTTTGAAAAAATTTAAAATAACGGTTAGTTTTGATCACACGTCGTATATATATGTATATATGTATATATATATAAATATATATATATATATATATATATATATATATATATATATGTATATATATGTATATATATATATATATATATATATATATATATGTATATATATGTATATATATATATATATATATATATATATATATGTATATATATGTATATATATATATATATATATATATATATATGTATATATATGTATATATATATAAATCACTGATATATATATATATATATATATATATATATATACATATACATAAAAAATAAATATATATATATATATGTATATATATGTATATATATATATATATATATATATATATATATATAAATATATATATATATATATATATATATATGTATATATATATATATATATATATATATATATGTATATATACATATATATATATATATATATATATATATATATATATATATGTATATATATATATATGTATATATATATATATATATATATATATATATATATATATATTTTTTTATGTATATGTATATATATATATATATATATATATATATATATATATATATATCAGTGATGCCCAAAAAATTTTTTGTTGTGTATTAGTGAGTAAGAAAGAAAAAGCAAATTGAGAGAATTTATGTATTTACAGCCAAATTATAATGTTAGTAAGATATTGAAAAACAGAAAAATTATATTGATATTAAGAAGCAAACATATTAATATATGTCTACTTATTATTATATAATATTATATAATTAAAATATTTAATATTATATAATATTTAATATTATATAGTTAAAATATTTTTAAATAAAATAATTCATCTTAATTTTTTTAATTTTAAATCAAAATACTCAATTATATATAAACTCTATAAAAATAAGAGATGTTAATTTGATATTTATGTTATATTGTGCATAAATTTTGTTTAACAAAAACAAAAGAACATGTTAGTATAATTCATTATAAAAACTCAAAAAATGTTCTCGAAAAATAAAAGATTGCAATTGTGAATCTTATATAAACGATTCTAATCATATAATAATAAAAATTAAAAACAGCCGCTACGCAAGCGCATTCATCGCTTGTTCATTGAGGACTAAATGAAAGAGCATTAATATTTCATTGAATGGCCGCACAACGTTTTTTGAGTGTGAACCTGAAAAAAGCAACAAAGCATTCGCTAAACATGTACACTTGTCAATGACTAAATGAAAGAGCATAAGAATATGTGTGAGTTATCTCCAAACAATTGTTTCATGAGCTGGGCATCCCTGATATATATATATATATATATATATATATATATATATATATATTCACACATCCTTAAGAATATATAGTCGATCAACTCCAAAAATACTTTGTATACATATATAATGAGGAACTTTCTATCTTATTCAATATGCAAACTTTATTCATTATCATGTTGTATTTGTGCAATAGAAATAATATCTAAATTGTTGCAATACGTAAAATTTAAGGAATTGGATATTTTCGAGGTCAGAGAGTCACACATTTCACGTTCTTGTAAAATTAAATTTAATATGCCATGTTGTTAATATCTGGCTTTAAGACAGTGGTGTCAGCTCCACGCTTACGCTCTTTTATTTTGTGAGCGTAAAATATAATTGTTCACTGAGAAACATCGCAACGCCTGTTTTAAGGCCTCTAAACATACCTTTCTACATAGCTTTGCGAACAAATATTTTCCGATTTGAAATACATTTGCTCAAAACAACGCAATAAATTAATATCTGCAAACCTAAAAAATGTTAATGCGGAACTGCAATATAAACTTAGAAATAATTTATAAATAAAAGTATACTCTCAGAAAAGGTCATTAATTATGTAAGAAATGAATGTAAAAGAAAAGATTAATCTCACCAACACAATCGTAATTGACATCAGTGCTTTAAGATTGGGTCCATCTTTTAATGTTTAAGCAATGTCTATATACATTTCATCGGTGTTTTACGAAATCATAAGTGGTTTTGAAAAATTTCAAACAAATTTAATTTTTAACTCGATTGTGACAATATATTAAACATCAAAATTCATAACAGTTCAGATTTTATTTTTCAGTTTGTCTTATTAACACTTTCCTTCGAATTTCGGCAATTACTGAATCTAGTCATCCTCAAGACTTATATTTGCTCTTCAGAATATCTCGCATTTCGATAATGTTTTAAATTTTTCAACTTAGGCAACTCTAAAAATAAAAAGCAGTACAACCATGTGTGCATCAGCACATACATATGTGTGAATTTATTCATTTTTTATATGGATTTTGACATACAAACAATGAATAGAGCTAATGAAAGAAACAGATCCAATGAAATAACTGAAACAACTAAGCTAAAACCGCTCGGTTGATTGAAAATTCACCTCGCTCAATCGAAGGAAAGATTCAATTGAATTAATTCATTCAGGAGCCGTAAAACTCTACTATCTACTCAAATAAAGATTTGATACATTTCTGTATTCTTCATATGATGTTATCTTTTAAACCACCTCCGAAAGCTCTCAAAATATCAATTATTTGAACGTGTTGTGTATCTCAAATAAATTTCAATGATTGGGTACAATCAATTCTGGCTTTATTACCGACAATCATTAGTTGATGAATTTAAAGCCTATTAGATATGCGACATTTGGTAGCTTGGATTTATGATGACAATTTGTGTATATTATAGGTAATGAGAAATAGAACAACTGACCAGTGCTTAAAAAACTTCAATCAAATTAGCAAGCCACAAAACTTTACTTTTCACTTCTTTTGCTTTTGTTGACTTTTCAAATGAGCCACTGACTGTTATCAGACTTATGAAAAAAATATGGCAAATAGGACCCCAGAGACCATCCCTGCAACTTCCCGCTAATTTGAACCACAAAACTTGTTTTTTTTTGTGCTATTCGGTGCTATTGAGCTCTTCGAACTAAACCACTATTATTTTAATTTTTAAACTAGCTGATTCTCACGTGGTATATACTTTAACAGAATTGAGAGCACTAACTTATCAGATTTATAATTTCGGATTTAAAAAATTAAATTTGTAAAATTATTCGTCCACTTTATCTCACGAGCGGATTAATCGATTTGAATCCGGTTTCGGTTATCGATGTGGTTTTTAAATTGTAAGATCTGATTAGTTTGCAGAATCGATCGGTAAAACCGCTGAAAAATTAAAGAAAACCTTTCCTTTTTATCAAGGTTTTCGGGATATCTTGAAATTTACTGGTTTGAATCGGTTCAATTTCACATAAAATTGAAGTTTAGGAATACTCTTCAAAACGCCTTAGGTTTGGTTTAACTCAGTTCACACATACATACGGACATAGTGGTGGGTTCTCAAAATTGTTCAGGGAACTTCTGAGGACCTCAAACCGAGAAGATTTCAGTTTTTTCAAAGCATATTAAAACCAATAACTTTCCGATTTTCGAAAAATAAATTTTTTTTTTTACGGGAAGCTAAAAAACGACAGTCCCAGTTGAAGCAGAAGAAAATAGTTTTTGAATAGCCTGGCAGTTCTACTGGAATTTTCAGTTTGAAAAGTGGTTTATTGCTTTGTTTGTGATTTTAGTAAGCTATAAAAGCAGAAGCACAAATATTATTTTCACTTTTAGCAGTTGTCAACGGTCTCAATTATAAAACAGGAAACTGTCACTATCATCATCCATAAAAAGGCAAGGAAACTCCCTGAACTGACTTTAGGAAGTCCGTTAAAATATTTCTGAGTGCTAAACCTTGCACAAAAAGAGAAGCATTTATCATTCGGGTATGGAGGTTATGCTGTGTTTACTGCCAATAAATATTTCTCAGGCTGATCTTGCGCGTATCATTTTTAACAAGATTAGTTTTTTAAGTTTAGCATTCATATGCTTTCAGTGCTCTAATTACTGATGAGTCGTTGAGCCTCTTTAAGTCGCTGAGATTGCGTTTACGAACTTACCAGATATTACCACCACAAAATCAACGTTAGTTAAATCAACTGCGCATTACTGGAAACAATTACTAGCTTGGGATGGCTGAGTATGTCAGCGAAAGTATGATGAGATCAATACTTTTTTCTGCAGGTTAGCTGGTCTGACTTGATCGGATCAAAATGATTAATACTCTATAGCATTATTTTTTTTCCTATTTGTGGTTTTTTGGACGTACAGTAATAAGTTGCTCCGTATGTAAATTGCTTCGACAGTCCTATGTCCCCTTAATGCGAACAGAACATTGTAGGAATAGTTGTACCTGTCAGTTCATATTGCGAATAATATCATCAGATAGGAACGTATGAAACTGTCTTAAATGATATCAAAAACATCCTTCCATTTCGAAACAGTAGAAGTGGGTTTTGAACAGATATTCGATTGAATGCTTCAAAAATTAAAGGGTCATGCCCTTGTAGCATCGGCATGAAGTAGCATGCGCATTTGTGTGTGCTCTAAGAATGAGAGACGAATTCCTGAGATAAGCACCATTAATTATTACAGGCGATATACGTTTTTGGATGCCAATCACGGTTATGTTATTATGTCGTCGATAGTCAATTACAGCTATTGTAATGTTTTTATCACTGAAAGCAGTTATACATATATTATTAAAAAAAGTCAAGGCTTTAAGACAAAAGCAATATCTTCGCATTTTGCAGAACTTTTTTTGACTGTGATCCGTTGTGTCACCTTCACTGTCATGGTCGTCTGGTATCAGTGTGACATTAAAGAGTTCCTTACTAGTATATAGGAAGCGACCTCTATAAATTATCTCATATAGAGTCTGAAATAGTTCCCTAGCCCAACTACAGTTTGTCACAAGCCTTATCTGGATACATATGTTGAAAGTTTATTGATAAACACTTCCGTCCGTTCCTTTTTGTACCAGATATTACACTCACAAGGATGATTTTAAAGTCATAGAGCTTTTTCCATTTGCTGACAGAATCTCTTTGACAGGAAAACTTCTTGGGAATGCGAGGGGTAGAGTATATCCGCGAGGTAGCTTATTGGTTGCGTCTAAGAATACATCCGAACTGTAATTGCCTACTTGTGTGACACATGGTCGATCACTTGTCAACAAAGACAGCTATTCAGTTCCGTGTCTTCCAACTGAAGAGAGACATTTTCACAAAATCTGCATTAGCCCCTTATGAATTTTGTTTGGGCACACCGTTTCGATATATCATATACTATTTTGTGCACTGAAATTTGTATAGACAGACACTGAGGGACATTTTTAAGGTTCCGCCGAGTAGTTTTTAGCACATGTCCATTTAGTTCATGTGCTGAGGGAGGCTTCTGAATGACCTTCCGTTGGTCTATGTTTTCCTCTCTGAAAGTGGGATGTGACATTTTCGTTGCAGATGCTTATTTCAATAGGTGCTACTTAGGCTTCTGCCAACATCACCCAATTAATTGCAAATGTATGCATGGAACGGTCCCTTTCAACTTTTGATTAACGCTAGTTGCTCTATCTTGAAATTGTTTCTCAGGTAGCATTTTTGTACATTAAGTTTTTTATGATTCTCTATTTCTAGCTTCAGTGGTTTTCAATACGTAGTTTATGCGCTATTGCGATGAGATGAAAAACTTGGACTGAAGCTTTACCAGAGTCTCCAGCCACTATGACGCACTGAACAGAATGTGTAGTGCTCTGGTTCGTCGTCGTTTTCCAGATAACTGACGCAGACTTTTATTTTAAAGTGTGAAAGATAAATGCTACTGAAAAGGGCGGGCTACAGATCTGACGGTGTATACAAGGTCTGATCAAAAAATGTTTATGCCGTTTTCAAATTTCGAGAGTAAAGAATGTTCGATTATTGCATTTTTCTGTTGTGTTGGTACACATGTCTGTTATATATGTTGGTAATATCAGCTATTTTGGATTGTAAGTTTGTTTTTGACAGATAAAAAGTCAGTTGTGTTTTGGTGTGCTCTTCGATTTTTTACTATTCGAAAAAATGGATCAAAGAAACTGTATTAAGTTTTGTGTAAAAAATGAAATTAAATGCGTAACGTCCTTAGAAATGTTGACTGTGGCGTTTGACGAGTCTACTATGAGTAGAACACAAGTTCAATTATGGTATAAACGGTTTAAGGAAGGCTGAGAAGATTTCAATGACGATGCTCGTCCTGCTCGCCCGAGCACGTCAACAACCGATGAAAATATTGAAGTAGTGAAGAAAACGATTTTGGATAATCGTCGAATCACTATCAGAGAGGTTGCTGGTGATGTTGCCATATCGTTTGGCTCATGCCAAGCAATTTTTACGGATGTTTTAGGCATGAAACGTGCGGCAGCGAAGCTTGTTTCAAAATTGCTAAATTTTGAGAAAAAAAGGTCGGATGGACATCGCTCAGGAGCTGTTGAATACCGTCAACGACGATCCATATTTCCTCAAAAAGGTCATACCTAGTGACGAATCATGGGTGTACTCGTATGGCTATGACATTGAAACCAAACCCCAATCATCCCAATGGAAGCATGCAGAAGAGCCAAGACCGAAAAAAGCACGTCAAGTTCGGTCAAATGTGAAGGTTTTGCTCACTGTTTTCTTCGACTGCAATGGCAATTCTTGCCACAAGGTCGTACGGGTCAATAAGAAATACTACCTTGAAGTTATGCGCCGTTTGCGCGAATCAATTTGTCAAAAACGCACAGAATTGTGGAAAAAAAATTATGGATTTTGCACCATGATAACGCACCAGCTCACACATCGATGCTTGTGGGTGACAATTTCCCAAAAACAAAACCGTTATCATGCCTCAACCACCGTATTTACCGGACTTGGCCCCCGCTTACTTTTTCCTCTTCCCAAAACTGATGATACCGATGAAAGAAAAATCGAAACATGAGCTGTTGGCGATACCAAAAAGCGCGTTTCAGAAATGTTTTAAGGATTGGAAAAAACTCTGGCATAAGTGTTTTAGATCTGAGGGGGATTACTTTGAAGGGGAAAAGATAGTTATATATTGTATATTTAGTATATTGTACTTTTAGTTTGTTATGATTCTCTATTGCTACCTTCAGGTGAGTTGCAATACGTAGTTTATACACTATTTCGACGTAGTCAAAACCTTAGACTAAAGCCTTCACCAGCGTCTCCAGCCACTATGAGGCGTCCAATAGAATGTCGTCATTTTCGGGATTACTGACATACGCTTTTATTGTAAAGTGTGAAAGTTAAATGCTACTCAAAAGGGTGGGCTGAAGATATGACGGTGTATATATTGATAGAGATTCAATAGATGGTTTCTGAAAAATGGCTTTATGTCGCCCCTGTAAGGAGTACAGACGCTATAGATGTGGAGCTTTTCAAATGTAAACAAAAATTAGCCGATAATTTAAAGTCGTGCGAACTTATTCTTTAAGTTTTCTCTTTTATTTTGTTTAAAACAAATTTGTGCTAATTCGGACTGTTTTGTTATGCAGCTGGAACTGACATGATATATGGCATTTATATTTTGCAAAATTGTACAAGTTTAAATTCAATATGTACGATATACACGCCAGTAATTATTTCATGTCAATCATATTAAAGTTCCTGAAGGATTACATTTTTTAATAATTTGATTGCTCTGCGTTGTACATAATATAACTTTTATGTAAAAATGAATACTTAATGCAAAACATCAATCTGTCTAACTAAAGTTTTTCCTTAAATACACCATACAATCTAAAGTATACTAAATATTTTTAAAGTAGTAATTGAAACACAGAAATAGTGGTAACCTTATCTGAAGCTGTGGTAATAGTGTCAAATTCATGGTTATTGGTTTGACTCTTGCTACATTAGTCATAATATAATGTTACATAAAATTATAATTAGTATGAACACCCCATCATAATCCATTTGTAATTAGTCGCTATCAATGAAAAATTATATTGAAACAATTCCAAGATTTCCGAATAATTATATAATATTTATCTTTCGCCGCACAAGATTCTTAATAAATTTGTATGTATAAACAAAAAAACCTGCTGCCGCTTACATGAACCGAATGATTTTATAGCGGCGATAACGTGGCTGCCAGTAAGATAAGTTTAATTAAGCGAAGTTGTCAACTTTCATTTTATTTATTTATTGCGGTTTAATTCGCTTAATGTACAGATATGTATGAGAGTATGGATATATATTTATTCTTGGTTCATTTGAAAGAAACGGCGTCCAACACAAACCGTCTACTAAAGGGTTTCAGCAGTTCGACTCAGATCTCAATAGCTATTTTATGACACAACAAGGAACGCTTTGTCTTTTTGAAAATTACTTTATAAATTAAATTCTATTTTATTGATTTTAGATACTTAGAACAGATAAAACCATAGAAATAAAAATAGCGTATTTGATGATAAAAATAAAAAAATTTTAAGTTCGTTTTTGAAAATCTCTTTTTTGCTTCCTAATAAATCATGAAATAAACATTTTCTTTCTTTATTTGCTGGAATATTCCTATGAGCTTATGGGTTTTTGTATGCAGCACAACAACAATTTTCTATAAACCTGGAACATTTTGCTTGAATATAATGTATATGATATGTAATACACTGCTTCGATTGATTCTTTTGAAATCTATCGCCATTTATTGTTCCAATTCTATGTTCCTTATAATACGATGGTATTATATTTAGAACAAAATTCTTTGTTTTGTAGCAGTTCATTGGTTCGTGAAATTTTGTATGTGCTTTGTTAAAAGCGGTTTCCTGTAGTATATATTTTACGGAATTACAACACACAACTATGTGAAATTTAATTGCAATTATTTTGTATCGAACTATTGATTCCTATATTAAGTTCAATTGTTTTCAAATTGTTTTTAATTTAGAAATATCATGTATCCATAAAACAAATTGAAACATTAAATATCTATATGTAAGTATGCACGTACTCAAGTATTTACATTTAAGATTCCACATTCTTACATATGTACATACTACTAATGTTCTAAAATGGTTATTCGAATATTTGAAATAACATATTTGAATATGTTAATAAACTAATTTTTTTACATATTGTCATTGTACTATTATAATATGAAATTTATTTGTTGGGTGGTTAAGCAATGTCTATATGCATTTCATTGGCGCTTCTTTCTTTGAAACTTTGCAAAACTGTGGTTGAAGTCTACTGACGATTTGGTAAGAAGCGCCAATGAAATGCATATAGACATTGCTTAACCACCCAACAAATAAATTTCATATTATATTTGAATATGAATATTATAGATGAAAAATTTTTTTTTATCAAAAAATCCTACATATTTGTTGTGTTTGCTACATTAAATTTTAAGACGACACGAAACATACATACTTAAAACAAAAGGAGTCCAACTCCTAATGAAGGCAAAAAATAGACGGTTGACCGACCCCGAACGTAAAAAAAAACTGCTCATTGAACTCACCTCTCATTTGAACTATTGTTTCGCATGCTGTGAACCATCACATGTCAGCCAAGTCCAGCTCTTCTATATTGGGAAAAAACAAAAAAAAATTTAATAATAATAATTTGCAACTATCGCGAGGTAGTGCCGCCATTCAGAGTAGGGTTCTTGGCTATGTCGTCTTTGAAAAAGCACAGTGCAATGATGCTACCAGCATATAACCCATACTATACACTGCATTTTCAGTTCTTGCTTCTGGCTCCTCTTCACACCAAATACATCAATTTTGATTGTTGACGTTTCAAATCAATCAGAAAAAAGCTTTGTGTTGAACACATTTTTCCTATCCCATTTTTAGAGGTTTGTCAGTGTGCATTCACTTACATCATTCGTAAACAAAAGCGTCAAGCGTTTTTTAGTTGGCAAGAGATCTCATGTCCATACATTTTATATGGAGCATACCGAAATTACGCGGCAGCAACGCAAAGGCAACGGAAAATCCAATTTTGACAGCGCGTAAAGAAGTGAAGTTTATTTTGTTAATGTGTCATTAATGCTAATACACATATAGGGTGTTTCTTATAGAGTGATACAACTTTGAGTTGGCATAACTGCTTTATTTGACCACCACTTTAACAGCTGATAGTTGGTTTTTGTTTAGTTTGCTTTGCCATTTTATTATGGATCGACATACACCACAGCAACGAGTACGAATTGTGAAAATTTTTAATCAAAATAATGGTTCTGTTCGTGTTTCGTGCACTTCGTCCATTCAAAATGTTATTTTCCGATGAAGCCCATTTTTGGTTGAATTGTCGCATTTGGAGTGAGGAGAATCCACAAGCTTTTGTCGAAACACCATTACATCCACAGAAAACTACTGTTTGGTGCGCTTTATGGGCTGGCGGAGTCATTGGCCCATGTGTCTTCAAAAACGATGATGGTCAGAATGTTACTGTTTGTGAAAATTTGTGTTCCAGATTGCACCTTGTACGCGCAAGCCGTGGCGGCCACATGACCGAAATCATATTTAAACATTAATGGCATACAATTTTCTATCCAATAAAGACCGTCTCATTGATATCAAAAATATATTACTATGTTCTATTATGATTTAAACTTATATCACTCTATTAAAAACACCCTTTGCATATATATATATATATATATATATATATATATATATATATATTGAAAATTTAATAAGTAATGTAACTTTAGCTACTTTCAGGTCAATTAAGCGTCTTTATTTTTATTTCTAATTATAGTTTTTTATAAGTCAAAGTGAGTAAACATTACTGTTTCTGGCGCAACGTTAAACCTCTAATTTAGGGATGGTATTTAAGCATAGAAGCTAAGCGCTAAATTACGTTGCGTCTTACGCCCTTATTTAGGAATAGCTGTTAAGCGTTAGAGCAGATCGTGTGACTTCTATTCTTCCACGAGCTGCTGCTATACGTTCCACTTAGTGGAGTACCAGAGGATCAATTGCTGCGAATGACACCGAATCGATACTTCACGTTCATCAACAACATTGGCGGATATAGCAACGATATTTTCCTCTGTCCGCACTCAACGTGTTTTTGGCTTGATGTCTAATACAGTAAATTTTGTTCTGTAGTGATACAAACAATTTGGATTTTTTATTCATACGACAATTAAATTAACTTTAATTAACTGAACAAAAATGAACTCAATAATTATCTTAATTAAAAATGTATGTCTAAGCACATTATAACTTGGAGTTTAATATCTATTTGTATATGAAATACTCGAGAATACAAATATCTAAAAATTACTAAGTATTCGGCGTTCGGAATAGTAATATTTACCCAACTTACTGTACAACACATTTGTATGTGTGTACACTAAATAAATATATCAATATTTTGTTGAAAATAATTTACCGATATCATAATTGTTAGCAAATGATTAATTAATACATTTATTTATTAACAGGAAATTCCGTTTAGTAATTCGAAATCATAAAAATTTCATAGAAACGTTCAACTATTAACATGTCAGAATTTAAAGTGATACATGAGTACATATACTACATATGTACGTTTCCAGATAAATTAAGCAAATAACGCTAGAAATGCGTATTTTGTAAAATGGATGTACAGACCACATGCAAATACTTGCATACATAAATTTCATATTAGAGAATTCTTTACAGTGATGTTTACCGTATAATGATAATTAACGAATCGGATATATATATATATATATATATATATATATATATGTACATATAGCTATATATATATATATATATATATATATATATATATATATATATGTACATATAGCTATATATATATATATATATATATATATATATATATACATATGTACATATAGCTATATATATATATATATATATATATATATATATATATATATGTATATATATGTATATATATATATATATATATATATATATATATATATATGTATATATAGCTATATATATATATATATATATATGTTTTTGGCTCGGGTCTTTTGAGGTCTGTAAAATATTCAGTTTTTTACCGCAGAATATAGCAAAGACCGATTAGAAATGTGGGCCCTTAAACTTTTTTTTCCAAAATTTTAAATAATATTGTAAAAATATTAATTCTTCAGTTCACCATGACTTTTGCGGACACTTATAAGTTCCTCGGTCCTTTACAGGACAGAACCTCAAAAAGCACGCTGTCCCAACGAAATATTTTATTGCCAGATTTTCTGACATATTTCTGTTAAATCTCTACCGCCGTCAGTATTTTCTAATGTACTTTGTCTGCGGGGTATTTCAATGGTGGTAATGCAGCGCTTTTCTGGCTAAATATTGTTAAAACTTTACACATAGTTTTATCATATATAACATATAATCTTTTATCTAAGTATATTTAAAATATATACATTTGCATATTAGTACATATGTTGTTTATTTTCGGGTTAAGTAAATAGTTTAAATATTCAGACACTATTATTGCATTATCTTGCTTCTTAAAACCTGTCTTTTTACTGTAACTGCTACCTTAATCCGAAATAAAACAATTTTTGTGTTATAGTTTTTAAAACTGGTAAGGATTTTAAGCAGTGTAAAATGGTACATGTAATAAAAGTGGAGTTGAACAATTAATTATTAGTGTACAAATCTACTTTAAAAAATAGTAAAAATTTAATAGCTAGCGTAAATTTTAGGATACACGTATATAAAGTTTTAAATATGATGAAAACTGCGCTTTGGCGATCGTGGTTTAATATACATTTTAAGTATATTAAATCCGCTTAGGCGAGAAATTTTCTCTATAATTCAGTTATGTAACAGAATTAATTCTGTTGCAGTAATTACACTATATCTATACGAGTATATATATAGGTACATATATGAAAAATTTTGAATATATGTTAAAGTATTAACTTCGTTCCGCTTAACTTCTTGCAGTTTTTGTATTACTGTCGCCATTGTTTTATCATATTTCAATATTGGGTATTATAGCTACATGTATGATATATAAACCAAATAGTGTTTTCGAATTCCGTTAAATATGTCGAAGTTTATATGACGTATACTGCAGGACAAAGCGAATCTTTTTTGTTTGGATATGTTGGCGTGACCACTAACTCCTCAGTACTAGGTCGGCTTTTAAAATTGAAATTGAAAGGCAGAAATTTTTTTGTTCCCTTTTGGTATTGATTAAACTTTTTAACCGAGAAATTACCGTATATTGAGAAGAAAATAAAAATATGTCAGATACAGATTGTATTATAATATACGCTACAACTTCTAGATGAACCTAATAAGAACGCTGAGCTTCGCCTTTCAATTTCGCGTTTGTCAAAGGGCAGTAACCAACTATTACGTTATTAGTAGTCAACACTGTTTGTGTCAAATGTATTTGAGAAGATAAAAAAAATTGTGAATTCATTTGCAACCCTATCAGAGTACACCTACATACATTTATTTATAATATAATCAAAAGAAACTATTATATATGTATTCTAAATAATATACAAATTGAAGATATTTTGCTTCATATTGTAATTATTGAGCAATAACACACTGGTTTTCTTCTAAAATTATGCAATTATTTCAAGAAAAATCGATTTCAATAAGATAATTGAACCATTTTTGCATAGCCACATCTCGGATTAAGACCATAAGTTAAAAAAATTTTATTAACAAAACAGTATCATCTCAAAGTGCAGCCTAATTTAAACAATACAATTTCATTATTTTTAACTCGAATAAAGGCTCAAATCAAAGTGACACCTCTTTCATTAAGACAAACGATGCATTTATGTTTAAGTTTTGTATTAAATTAAAATAATACCCGTGATTTCTTTGTTATAGGTTAAGTACGTCCATATGCCTGAATTTCATTGGTTCTTACACCAAATCATTAACCCAGTTAAAAAATTCCAAACCTTTTTGTTGTTATAAAGGTGGTAAAACTACTTCGTCCTAGAAATTTCACCACAGTGGGTATATGATGTTTAATACATTGTTTGTATATTAGAAGCTTCATATTTTGGAATATTTAAAATTTTTTAAAAGGTAATAGTAGATGAACTTGATTCGATAGGAATCCCCAAGCGTGCTATACGTGGCTTAATTGTGGGGTTATTGATAGCTAATCTAAAAATCAGAAGTCTATATCGAATCGTTATACAATGGTCTAATAGAAATTTGTGTTCATTATCGCATAATTTGGTAATAACAACATCTAGCTTTTAATTTTATCCGAGCTGACTCTTTCTCTTTGAATTTTATAAAAAAACGATAAATTTCTTGTGTCTGGTTTAAATATTTTGTACGACAAGGGGTTTAAGTTGTAGCCCTACCACTCATAAAAAAATTATAAAAAAGTCATTTGTGCTTTTTTATAATTATTTATGTACATACATACACACATATATGTATGTATGTACGTATTATTTTATAGTTATAAAATTTTATCTGTTGTTTTTTAGAAGCAAGAATAGAATACCGTCACTTTCAGTTCTTAAATGAACGCGATATTGCTGATGCAATAAAAAAGGTAGGCCCAAGAGCAGAATTTCGCGAAAAACTTTTCCTGTGGAGGAGCAAAATATCTTCAAAATATGAAAAAATATTAATGAATGAATTAAAAATATTCAAATGGTTCTTTTATTTAATTCACTGAACGAGTCTGATAAATAACCAAACTCGCGTTGAGTAATAAGGATATTGAACGGTCATAGTTTATTTTTGAACACACGTTTAGTTTACAAAAAATTTAATGTGTATTGTTTTTGTTGAATACACATTTAGTAATACTATAACTAAACGTCCATAGTATATTTTTGAAACCGCGTTTACATTTGTGTAAGCTGAACTTTAGAAAATAAAAAACTGAATGCACGTTTGTCACGAGTCTGAACGATTTATTTAGTTTTCTCCTGCAAGCGTTTACGGTGCAGAAAACGTAAGAAATGTTCAGAAAAACTGCACATTAGTTCGGTTTTATACTACGTAATTTTTTCTGTGTACATATGTATTTGAAAGAGTATTTTCGAAAGAAAAGTAATACATAAAAAAAGCATGATTTATACAAATTAAACAGAAATAATAATAATAAATTCACAAATAAATAAAAAAAATGCTTATGCAGCTGGCTCTTTTTCAAGTACGAACACAACATATTTGTGCAGTCATATTGTTAGTGATGACCCACAAATTATTGAAAGATGTTGAATGAAACAAACTGAGATGTAGTTTTTTAGTACTGTGTACATATTATGGGAAGATGTTAAAATCTTCTCAAGTTGATGGTAGAGGTATGATGTGACCAAGTGGAAAAAATGCTATAAATCCGAAAGCTTAAATTAAGCCGAAAAATTGTTTAATAAACAAAATATATATATAAAAAAAAATAATACAAAATCAATAAACACCAAAATAAATCTTCAAATAAAGTAGTTTACTAACTGAAAAGTAACTTGGGATGGATAGGTAAAGAAGCAAAGGAAAAAGAATGATTTTTCATATTAATCGAACTATTGTGATATTAAAATATAAAATTGGTTTTATAGGATTTATACACTTCGTAACCGAATTTCATTTATTTTAGTTTTAAATTACATTTCCAAAATATAAACTTTAACAATTAATTGATTAATAAAAATTAAGAGAAAATTATATGAAAGGAGCTATTAAAAATTTTTCATAAAAGTTCTGACACTAAGGAACATAAAATATAAGAACAAAATACATAAATCGATTTAAGTAGGTTGTGAAAAAGCTAAAAAGATAAAAAAAAACGAAAAATCTTAACAGAAATTTATAAAATAATGTTTTACATAACATTATCTGGTTTCTTATTCAAAAATAGTTTACTTTTGACAAATACTCTTAAATGTAGCTAGTAGTATTTGTGGCCAAATTATTCCATTATTAGTTTAGCTTCCAAATTTCACAAAAAATAAGAATTTATTACAAAATAAAATTATATTATTTTCTACTTATATTTTGTGTTATAATACATTTTTGAAATACGCAAACATACATCGAGAAAACCTGCGTCAGTGAACAAACAACTTGAAAAAAAGTAGCTGCGATCGAAAAACAAATCGGAATTATACGGACAATGCGACGCAGAATACCAAAATTGCCAAACGGAGAAAACTTCGATTCGAATCGAAACGCAGAATAAAGATGATTAATTATCAAAGCAAATAAATATTAGCAGAATCTAAAGATGACAAATTATCTTGTTAGCAATATGTCGCACATTAAAATTTAAAATCAATAGAAGTGTATTTTGATTTAAATGACTTGCTAAGAATTAAACAAAAACCAATACACATTACTTTATCTATATTTGTACATCCTCTGGATGTATTCTTTAGGATAACAACTGAAGTTATATATTTCAGTATATGATTTTTATGACTAATTTAATTCTTAGTTTAATAATTCATTTAAAATTTTTGTATATAGTAAAGAACTAATACAATATAAGAATTTAAATTAAATTTCATTTCCTCATATTGCAATGTTTTTGATTTCAAAATAAGACAGGATACAGAAATTATTTTTCAAGTAATTTAAATATTTTATTCAATATCATTAAAAAAACAGGAAAACCCAAAAATTTAATTTTAATTTCCCTAATTTATAATTGCAATTTTATTCTGAAGAAAATGTTTGTTGTTATATTATAAAAATTGATGTCAAGCATATAGTTATAACACATATTTTTAAGTTAAATATATGAATAAAAAAATATTATATTGTACATAATTTTGCGGAAAAAATCTTTGACAGGAAAAAAGCTTCACTAAAGCCTCTTGTGGAGGAGTAATATATTCTCTTACGGTAGTAGACGGTGACATACATATGCAGATATTTTCATTAGTTGTTCTTTAATTGCAGATGTGCAGCAACGATGACATTTTAACATTTTTGGAGTACATGAAAAGATAAATAGTAAATAAATCTTATACAATGAAGTTAATACAAAAATATTCTTCTATTTTGAATATTTCATAAACTTTTATAACAAGTTTTTATGATTTCTTACCTTCTATTTGTATCTTATCTGATTATCGATCCATGATTTGACTTGCTGAGGTGTTCTATTCCTTAACGCAATTTGAGAATTGATAGCATTCACACACTCCATCATACTTGGAAGCTTCTTAAGATGTTTTATGTCTCCAAAATTGGCAAAAATAGCATCCCTCTCCTGTTGAGTCCATTGTTGACGCTTTGTTTTTCCATAAGGAGAAGCTTTTATAAGGAGTATTATTATTTGTTTAATAAAATTCTTTTTTTTATTATTTAAATTATAATTTTGCAAATATATAACTCAGATGAACATTATTTGTATACATATTTACATACGGCGAATATTTTTCACTCGTATGGTGAACGGAAAACTGTTTGAGGTATTTTACTATGGTTTTCATTAATAACGTCTTACATAATATACTCGTATAAATGTGCGTTTAAACATTAATTCTGAAAGACTTCAAAAGAAGTTCTTTCTAACAATATCGTATTTTTATTTTTAGTAGGACTGGTTGATGTTTATACCATCAACCGTTTTGTATGCGAAGAAAGAATGGTTTAATAATGCTGCAGTACTAAAAATATACCCTTTCTAAAAGTCCTTGATATTTTTTAATAAGAAATAGTAAAAGTATAGTAAAAGATATCTTACTTCGTAGTGAAAATAACAAAACAAAGCTTTTGATTTATCGAATGTTCAGTAATTAGTTACTTTGTTATATTATACGAAAGGAATTTCTTGCGTATTGTAAATTATATGAGAAAAGCTTTTTCTTAAAAGTTTCCTAATACAAGTTTTATTTGGTTATGAAAGTAAATTAAAGAACAAGGAAATTTCCAATATAAACGAAAAAAATACTTTAACTGGACCCATAATAATTATTAGTATTTTTAGAGGTCAAACTACTTTCAGAAATTGGTACATGTCGAAAATAAAACCAACGCAAAAAATAAAGTGATCCTAATATGTCATTCTCTACTGTAAGTTAAACAATATCCAGGAAGGCAAGCGTATAACCATTTATGCGCATCTAGGGCCTAACTTTGTAAATCATATTACTAAATTGAGATTAATTTTTTTATACAAATACTAACTTCGGTATTCATAAAATTTAAAATGAGTTTGAAGTATATTTTAATCAAAATTTTAAATACAAAATTTTCTTAAAACAGATTTCAAATACGTTTTAATTTTTAATGAATACCGGGGTAAATATTTTAAAACGTAAAAGAAAGCATGAATTTTGATAACGAGTTTTATTAATAACAAAAAAATTTTTATTCTCGCTAAAAAGTGTGATGACAATATATTCTTACTTACATATTCTCTCCTACTCAATACAATTTAATGTTTCATCTTAAGATTTTTTCGTTCTACAGAATCTTTTGAAACGTCGTAACACATATATTAGCAAGTGAATATACCTCAAACACCTTAGAAGACTATGTTTGAATTATTGGGAAAGAATAGTTCTTACTACTTCGTATTTTCCTTGAGGACGAACTTGTGTTAAGAAATGAGCTTGTGTTTGAGCTGGAACTTATGACTAAATTCGAGCTGGTGTTTGGATTTGAGATTGTGCTTTGATTTGCGGTTATGTTTCGCTGTGGGTTTGATTTGTTACAGTGCTGAACGTCGTTATCGCTTTCTTCGCCGTCCCCCACTGCAGCAGTTAATATCTTTGATACACATGTTACTTCCGCTACTGGAACTGACAACCTATAAATTGATTTATGAATATCTTTGTTATGGCCCATACAATTCGCCAACTTGTCTACCGTCGCATCCTCCACGTTTAACAAGGATGTATACGTAGCAATGTGTTTTCTTAAAGACGTGCCCCTCAAACTACTTGGAATTTCAGCCCCACACTCTTCGGAAAATTTTTTGAGGAGGGTGCACGCTCTATAATATGGTTTAGCGAATTTTTATGTTATAAACTTAGCGAAAATATATTTATTATTATTAGATATTCCTGCATCGGACCTATATTTAATAATTAGGTCTATCGCCTTTGTGCATAATGGGCTCAGCAAAACGCTTACCGTTCTTCCCAATTTTCCTCGCATTGTCAAGCGAACATATTGTTTTGCGAATGCTACAGACTCTTGCGACACTTTACCCAAAACATCACTTCCAATAGTTTCTAGTATACTATCTTTATTTAAATAATTGTCAATAGTAAGGCGCTCGATTTCGCCAGCCCGACGCCTATTGAATATTTGTATAAAAGTTAGTGTCGATTTTACTAGTTCTTTCCACAACTGTAAACTAAATTTTTTGTCTAGTACCGCAATAGCATCAAATATTTTATTTTTTAAGAATACATACAGTTTCTTTATATCACGCAGTGATGGAAATTTTTGTTTTTTCGTTCGCTTTTGAGTGATTTGGTTCTCTAACGCCTTTTTGTTTATAACTCGTATATCTTCTTCCCAGAGATCCAAGAAATATTTAAGTTCCTTAATTGCCTCTTCTGATTGCGTTTTTATTAGTTCTGCTTGTTGTGTTTTGCCGATTTTTTTAATTAGAGTTGTTAAGTGTGTTGCAACAGCAGGTGTTCGAAACCACTTTAAAGTATCATCCCACTTCGCAGTTTTTCTTAAAGCTTTAACACATGTATCAAATAATCTTGGCTTAAAGATATCTTTTAATTGCGTAATGTTACTATCTAGTGACTTCAGCTCAAGTAGAAATCGTCCCAGTAATCTTAACTCCGACCTGATCAAGTCGGTTTGATGACTTAGTGTATATTTCTCTGTCAGTTTATTAGCGTATATTATGACGAGCTCATCATAACGCAAAACTTTTGCCACTTCATCACTTACGAAAACTGGAAATATGTCTGTTCTTAATGTGGGATTTGCTAATTTGTGAATAGATTGGGTTAATTTCCTGGCGTTTACTAGGTTATACCTTGAGTTTTTTTCGTTACTTTTATTGCATCTTCGCAAGTGCTTACGTAGCGTAACTTTTGAATAAAATCCTTTACATACATGGCAGCAACTGTAGTCATCAGCCGTATTTTTTTTTATTAATCTGCTGTTGCCTGCTAACAATTAAAATCCCGCTATTGTGATCTGTTGAAGTATTATGAAGGAAATCACCTTCTTTTCTTAATTTATCAATAATAACAAATCGCTCTTTTGATTTTGTTGGTAACTGTAGAGCTTCTTTAACTAACTTCTCAGACTTGTGCTTCAAGTACAAATGTCTAGCTATTTTAGTCTGCAGAGATTTACAGTATATGCAGAAATGTTTCTTTGAAATGGCGTTTCTGTGCGGGACTGTGATCTTAGGCAATTCCACAGGATTTTCAATTATTTCTACACTCTGCTCTTGATATGTGAGGCTATTGTCAGAGATATTTGCATTAGTTGTGTCTGCTGTAGATTCAGGAAAATATTCTGAAACTGTGTTATTATTCGATATGGTTGTTTCTTTTGTACTGTTAAGCATGCTTTCAGTAAAAGATGGTCTTGATATTACAAGATTTCGTGGTTTTAAAAAATCGTTTTTCCCTTTTAAGTGATCCAAGTTGATTGCAGAAGTTTTTCCTACTATATGAAAGAGAGGGTCTACAATTGCCAAAGTGGGTGACGGTACTGAATCTGATTCGTTGCTGTGGAAAATAGGAGTTTTATCTTTTTTAATGCAAGTTGCCGAAAAGTTTGATATGTTTGGCGTTGCTACCGAAAATGTGCGATATGATTCAATCGGTATTTGCGGGGGAGACACGTTCGAAACATTTGGCGTAGAAGATGAGCCAAATTTAGGAGAAGTATTATATTCGGACTCGGTATGTTCATCGACTATTGTGGCCAAAGCGTTGCTATAAGGTGATACATTGGGCGTTATAATATATGTCGATGCACAACTTATGACAGGAGAAGCAGAGTTTAATGATATGTTTGAATTATTAACGTCAGGAGTAGTTTGTGCCTGTAGGGTTAAATTCGAGTCTTGTACAAAGAATTGCATAGATGTTATATTTGAAACATCATTTCGTTCGAAATTTTCGACACAGTTAACTGTATATTTTTCGGTTATTTCAGTGTATATTTGTGATTCCGGGTTTGTATTACAGATACGAGACGTCGATTTTTTGTAACATTCACTTTTTGTATTTATAATAGCTGCAGTTTGATGTAAATCAGGTTTTTTCGAGATAGAGCTTAAGTAGAGTTCTGGCTCAAGTGGTATAGTTACAAAAGATACGCTACAAGAAGATGTAATGTTGGCACAAAAATCTGATGTTAGTTTTTTTTTTCGTGTTGTTTTCCACAAACAACGCAACTGGAGATGATACAGGTTCTTCAGACGACAACCGTAGGTTAGTACTTGCAGAATTATTAAGGCCGTTTGTCGATTGTTTATTTTTTTGAAATGGTTTCTTGTTTCTATCACGAAGATTATTTCTTGTCGTAGATCGTAATGATCTTAAAACTTTACTGGATTCAACAGAATTGTTGATTTCTTTTTCTTTTTCAGATGAAGTTAAAGGCACTATGTTCGTCAACTTGTGTTTACATTCGATAAGATCTTGCTTTTTATCTGAAATTCGAATATTACATATACATAGTTGTCAAATGCTTATTTAACAGTGAGTTTTCTTAACCTTTGAATTTAATACATCAGAGATTCTAAGCAGAACTTTAAAAAAAAACAACTGCTGGGAGTTCAAAATAATTGAATTAACACTAACTAAACGATTAAATTACAAAAACCACACAGACAAATTCGACCAATTGTACAGACACACAGTAGATAAAAACAAAACAGTAATTAATAGCCGGCATAACCTATAACTATTGGCGTTAAAAATAAACTTTTGATGTGAAAGTATTTTTATAAAAAAGTATATTTAGATGTATATTTATATACTTAATTAAGTTGTTTATATACTTAATTATATTATTATTATATTATTATTATTATTATTTAATTACTTCAATATATCAAAATAAGTTAAATTTTTACATCTCCGAAGTTGTCTAATAGAATTGTATAATTTCATTACAAAAAATATTCAAATCACATGCAAACACATTGTGTAATTCTTTATAAACTTCATTGTCTGAAATTTTTAAGTATTGGAAGAAAAGAAATATATACTATGTATAGGAATATATTCAGAGTTCAACCGATTTATCTTAACATATGAATTTTCCCCGCGTTACATATCCATGTGCATCCTTTTTAGAAAACTTGCATTATACATATATACAGTATATAATATATATGAATAATCTAAATTTTCTAAAAAAGCTACACAGGGATATGTAAAAATTTATAATATATACATAGCAGATATTTCTTTTATTCCAATGCTTAAAAATTTCCGACAATAGTGTTTATAAAGAATTACAAAATGTGTTTGTATGTGATTTGAATATTTTTTTTAATGAAATTATACAATTCTATTAAACAATAAAAAGGCAATTTAAAAAAAAATTTATTATTTTTCTGGTGTTATTAGTTTTCGTTTTTTGTTATCTTTAACTACTTTTTGCTTCAGGAAGAATATAATTGGGATTTAAAACAAATAAAATAGGAGAATTTAATTTTTTTTTGTTACATAAATGTAACAAACTGAAAAAAAATGTTTGTTTATAAACTACACATATTTGACATTGGAAAGAAGTTTATTGGTATTAGTAACCAAGAAGCAAAAAGAGACAACTTCGGAGATGTAAAAATTTAACTTATTTTGATATATTAAAGTAATTAAATAATAATGAAATTTACTATATAGTACTTTTTCTTGTTTCGTATGGTTTTGGTATATAAAAGTAACTAAATCAAACTAGTTTTTTTTTTTTTATTTTTGTTAAAACTTATTTTACAGTTCAAGAAAAATTAAGTTAGTATTAAAAATAAAAAAACATGCTAAGGTGATACCATACTTAATATTTTTAAAAGAAATCCAAAAAAGACAGCTTCAGAGCTGATGTATTTGATCTTTTTTGAATTATAAAAAATTTAAACGGATATGCAAGCTTCTTGTTTAACAAAGCGCTTGTATAATTATTACCAAATATAGTTCATTGTAGTATAATTAACTAGTATTAATTAGAAAGAATCAAATACATAAATTCAAATAACTTGTGAGCAAAATAACTAGCTAACTTTTTCAAGACACATAATTGAGTTGCAACAGGTTGCGGTTGCTATGTTCAAATGTACATTTAAATGTTTACAAAATTTCGAAAAATGTTTCTTTCGTCAGAAATGGAAGTAATTTCTTCAACTATTTTTAACGCTGAACGCTAATCTGCACTCCTTTTTTATCAGCTGTAGTTTTCCACATATACCGTTATGTCCGTTTTATGTATACCGTTTTATGTAAAAGTGCTGTAGTCGGCTATGCCGAATCTTATATACCTCTCACCGATGTATATCTGGAGTATATATCTGATGTTTATTGTAAGAGAGGTGTAACTCCATATTCTTCTAAAGTAATATCACACTTAGTCATATATTTCGAAGTAACAGTGAAGCAACTCCAATATTTGGACCAAAATCCCATAGAATATATAATACAGAAACACTAAAAAAGAAAATTGTATTTTTTTCCTACGCAATATGCTCTAAAGTCGTCTCGTCTTCTCGAAATTTAATTACACTGTTAGAATGAAGGACACATATGTATACACATTCGTTTCAATGCTAAACCCATCTTTTTGATATTTCTAATTTTTACTATTAATTTCTTTCTTTTTTAAACATAAAATATGTTTGATTAAAAAGAAATAAATTTGTGTTAGTTTCTTACTCTAACATTTCCAAAAAAAATTATAAATTTACAACTCTTTAGAGCTGTACGGCTCCTGAATGAATTAATTCAATTGACTCATTCATTCAATTGAGCGAGGTGAATCTTTCATTGAATTGAGCGTTTTTAGCTCAGTTGTTTCAGTTGATTCTTTAGATCTGTCTCTTTCAGTAGCTCTTTTCTGTGATGTTTCAGTTTGTATATCAAAATCCATACGAAAAAAATGAATTAATTCACACACATGTGTTAATGCATACAGGGATTTAGTGCTCTTTATTTATAGAGTTGCCAGATAAAATTCAAAACATTATCGATGTTAGAGATATTCTTCATGAGGGAAGTTCTGTAAAGAAAACTTATGTCTTAGGGAGGCCTAGATTCAGTAATCGTCAATATTAGATTCAAAGCGCTTGTAAGACAAAATGAAAAATAATAGCTGAATTTAATATTTTATATATTTTCACAATCTAGTTAAATAATTTAATATGCTTGAAATTTTTTAAAACTACTGATGATATCGTAAAGCACCGATGAGATGAACATATACAATACCTTGAATTGTGTGTATTGCAACAATTCAGATATTATTTCTATTGCACACCTACAAACTGATAGAGATCAAAGTTTTGATATTGAATAGGATAGAAAGTTCCTCATTATATATATGCATATAAAGTATTTTTGAAGTTATATATGTATATATATATATATATATATATATATATATATATATATATGTATATAGTTTCACATTTTTTATAACAGAATACTACTTACATTATATACACTCTTGCTCGTTCCAATGCAATCCTTTGTTGTATTATCCTTTCGTTTCTTTGATATTATTCACTAATTGCTTTTAGATCTTTATGTATGTATGTTATGAAAACGGTCTAACATTCATTCAGCATGTTTTCCATGACTTGTGTTATATTCAAAAATTGATTTTCATGTTGGTTTCCAATTTTCTTATTTGCCACTGAAATTGACAAAGGGGCTCATGTTGGAAAAACACTATGTTATAAATGATAAAAGGAAACTGTTATTTATTTTAAATAAATAAATATTTTGACAAATATAAATACCTTGACATCTGTACAGCATATTATCAGTTAAAAAATAATATATTTAGAAGGACTGGGAAAACATGAAGGATTCGAAGCTATCAGTAACATCGGGGTAAAGAATAGGCAGATGGATCTTTTGGAAAGTATCAGTAGAAAGTATCCAAATGCTCATTGAAGTCAACGCAAGCCTAGTACAAAAATATATGTAATTACAAATTGTACATAATTAAATTTTATAAAAGATCTATTATAAGCATAGCTTTTGTTAGAAACAAATTATACGTACCACCTTTTTCTAAGTCTGTGGAATTTCCAATTTTGTTGTAGCAGTTCAACTTAATTTGTACCTCTGATTCGAAATGCTTTTTTTATTATATATTTCACAATTTCATTTTCAACCACCATTATTTGCATAAATTGCAAAACATGTGTTTAAAGATAACCATGTCACTTTTGAGCTTTCTGTTTCTTCTATGTAGATAACCGAGCTACTGAAACAACTGAGCTACTGATTCACTGAATCATTCAGTAGCTCAGTTGTTTCACTAGCTCAGTTCATTCAATAGCTCAGTTGTTTCAGTACTGAAACATCTGAGCTACTGAATGAACTGAAACAACTGAATGAACTGAATGAATTAATTCAGTAAAGTGAGCGGAGCTAAAAAGAGCGCTCACTCAAAAGAGCTGTTTTGTACAGCTCTACAACTCTTAAGCTGTCTTTTTGGCTTTTCTGATTTCTAATGCCAACTTTAAAAATATGAAATATGTCTATTTTATAAGCAAACAGAAAGACTTTGCGTAACAAAGAAAAGTTTAGTTTAGTCTTTAGGATTTCTTTTGAATTTCTAATACCAACAAAATGAATAAAAACAGTTGTTTGGTTAATTGTATGAACCAAATAACATTCAACTGTCTAACCCCGAAATCAAAATTTTGAAATTTTTGGTCCCAATTGAAATATTATCAAAGTATAAAATACAATAATACAAACGAGCTTATGAAAAGTATTTTGCAGAAAAGTTACTGTCTTAATACATACTTTTTTAGAAAAAGCACTTTTTGGAAAAATATATTTCTGAAGCAGCCCTTTGGAGAAGAGGCTTTTTAAAATTTGTGATTAAAAAAAAAATTAATACATTGCAGGGTACTTTATTTTTCTGCTTAAGGTCATATGTAAAAATTATTAATTAAAAATGCTGACTTTTAATTCTTACATTACAAATCTATTCCGATATTTCAGTCAACTTTGCTGACCATAATTAGGGATTTAAGTAAAATTTATTTTCTAGGTGGTTAAGCAATGTCTATATGCATTTCATTGATTCTTTACCAAATCGTCAGTAGACTTTAACCAGTTTGGAAAAGTCACAAACCTCTTATCTTATGCATATACTTTTAAAAACAATTTGAGAATTTTATATGAGAATCTACAAATTGTTTTCAAAAATCACACTAGCATATGCATAGTGTGATATTTGAAAATAATTTGTAGATTCTCAAATTGTTTTTAAAAGTATATGCATAAGATAAGAGGTTAGTAGTAGGGAACTGTATGTGCTGCGACCATTAAAAATATTAAATTTCAGCAATTAAATTTGAAATTTTTCAATTTTAATTGCCAAAATTCTCAAATTTCACAAAATTCTCAAATTTCATTTTGTGTGTGTTCGTGTGTGTATTTTTTCCCACGGTTTAGTAGGGGCGTTCACATTGTTGTTTTTTTTTTTAAATAAAATGTTGGGGTAGGCGTGGGAATTTGTGTCTGTCCATATGTGACCTTGAGAATACATGTCCGTCGGTATGTGAGCGTGGGAATTTGTGTCTGTCCATATGTGACCTTGAGAATACATGTCCGTCGGTATGTGAGCGTGGGAATTTGTGTCTGTCCATATGTGACCTTGAGAATACATGTCCGTCGGTATGTGAGCGTGGGAATTTGTGTCTGTCCATATGTGACCTTGAGAACATGTCCGTCGGTATGTGAGCGTGGGAATTTGTGTCTGTCCATATGTGACCTTGAGAATACATGTCCGTCGGTATGTGAGCGTGGGAATTTCTGTCTGTCCATATGTGACCTTGAGAATACATGTCCGTCGGTATGTGAGCGTGGGAATTTGTGTCTGTCCATATGTGACCTTGAGAATACATGTCCGTCGGTATGTGAGCGTGGGAATTTGTGTCTGTCCATATGTGACCTTGAGAATACATGTGCGTCGGTATGTGAGCGTGGGAATTTGTGTCTGTCCATATGTGACCTTGAGAATACATGTCCGTCGGTATGTGAGCGTGGGAATTTGTGTCTGTCCATATGTGACCTTGAGAATACATGTCCGTCGGTATGTGAGCGTGGGAATTTGTGTCTGTCCATATGTGACCTTGAGAATACATGTCCGTCGGTATGTGAGCGTGGGAATTTCTGTCTGTCCATTTACACTGTGTACGCCTGGTGAATAAAAAAATTTAGAAGCATTTTTAGGAATGACACTATTTAAAAAGTGTAGTAGTTATATATGGATACCCTTAATGTTTGTGGTTCGTTCCTTCTTGCTGGAGTGAGATTTTTTCTTTTATTTTTTTGCTTATTAAAATTTGGTGTGTTTACTTAAGATTTGTCGTCCAGCAATTCAGTGTTTTTTTTTTTTTTTTTTACTTTTTTGCTTGCAATGCTTGAGTCTGGAGGAATAATTTGATTATTCTGATCTTGAAGACGTTGTGAAAAAAAAAAAAAATTACTATTGCATAAATATTGAAACTGATGTTTTGTTTATTTTATACATGACGATCATCGATGGATTTTATTTGGGGATCTGGATGGTGGTGCGATTTCTGTATTTTGTAGAATATGAATATTTATGCTATGTTTAAGTGTGTGTGTTTTTTGTGTTCTGAGTGGCGGTTGGAATGTCTGGCTGTCAGACAGTCTGTGTGTGTGACGATTGGTGAGTCTGTATGACAGTCCGCTTTCTTGCTTTCCTGGTCAGTATAAAATGTGATAAGGTGTACATATTCATGCGTACATAAATATCTACAAATTTATTTCATTTACGCATATACATACAAACAAATAATAAGCGTTTATTCTTTGTGCCCAAATATTCCCTTGACCATTTGAATGAATGAATGAACGATTGTGTATGTTTGTTTGTGTGTTCTCTGAAAAAAATAAATATGTATGTAGGTTTTTTGTTTAAATTAAAAAGACATTTATTTTAATTTTTATAAGCATTTATTTAAAAGTTTGTTAACACTTTCATTTTTAAGTAAAATTGCATTCCTTAAGGCACAAACACCATAGTCGTGATAGCTACAATAGAGATATATGGAATGCTTAGTTTCCATTTGTTTGAAATTAATGCAGCCAATGTCTTCAATGTTATTAACTGTTTGATGAATAATTTTTTCCAGCCATTTTTTCTTCTCTCCCCCCTTAACATATATTTGTGAATTTCTTATATTCGATTTTAAAAACTTGCAAACGCTTTGAAATGAGACTGATCCATCATTCCAGTTAATATGATGATAGTTTTTTGTTAACCAAACTGCTTCTCTCTGTTTTTTGGCTGATAAACATGCGAAATCAAAAGGAGGTTTTATGATGAAATTGAACCATTCCTTGTTGCTGAAAACTACAGCTAGTTCTTTTGCGATGAAGTCATTTGAATTAGTTTTGAAACCTTGCAAGTCTACAAAAACAATATCACCATCCATGTTATTTAATTTATAAGAGCTTCCGGACTTGACCTTTTATTGGTATGTATTCTATTATGCGGTCATGAATAAGAACGCAGTAAGCTGATGTTTTTGCTGGAATATTTGTTGCTGTTTCAAATTCAATTTTTATGTCGATTGGTCCGGTATTGAGCGTTTCGTTTTGGTGACTGACATCAACTACAATAATTGGAGCGTTATTTTTAAACTCTTGACCTGTTAGAAGAGGTTGGGGTTGTTTCATGTAGTAGCTTTGTTGGAATCTTAGATACATATCATATAGAATCGCATAGCGCTCATTTTTGAATTTTATATTAAGATCGTCATATGGGTAAGATGTTGAGTTTAAATGTACTTTTAAGTTAGTAAGATCACAATGAACAAACTTGTTTTCTTGTTGAAAGGCAATCAAGACAAAACGAGGGCGTTCTTTATTAGCGGCCAGTTTAACATTCCATATGTGATTGGTTCCCGTATTAAGGTGTGGATTCATATGACAATCCCAACTACGGAATGCCATTGGTATAGCAGCACCATTATTAAGTATTTTGATCATATTCAATTTACTATGATCAGATAATTGAACATGTGGAATTCTCCATGATATTAGTGAAATTGTAAGTTTTGCTTTCTCGGTGGAAACATTCGAGTGTACAAAATCTTCATCGTTCTTATTACGCAAGAGTATCAACTCATGTTTACCATTTAATAAAACTTTATTGTAGTCTTCAGCGAATCCTAAAAGAAGTTTGAGTGGTACATAGAAATTAAAATTTCCATTTTGAAGATCTATTTTATCAAGTTTATTCCATCCAGCATTTTGCAACACAACGCTTTCCGTAGGTGATAAAGAAACCAAATTTTTTATGGTACTGGTGGCTCCCAAATACCTTGTATGATCAATTTCAATACCATTCAGTTCATAGCGGATTTCATCAAAGAGATATGCAACAAAATTATTTTTCAACTGAAAGTTGGGTGTAGATTTCGATGTTTTTTCGTCTACAACAAGTCCTTCCACATATATATAGCTTTCACTGGGTAACACATATAGATCTTGGTTTTGTATTGAAATTCTTATTTCATCGTTGTTGTTAAAAGACTGAAGGTATGGTATGTATGTGTGATAATCCTTTTTGATAATATTTTCGTCAGATATTGGTTTATCTAAAACGTCTATTATTGAACTCATTTCGTTTTCAATTTAAAGTTCAGTGACTTTAGAAAACTCTTGTTTGCTGCTGTAAGCGATTTTTGACGAACAGATCTTTTCAATTGTTGCTTAGGTTGTAACGTTTGAGAATTAGATGTTGCTGTAGTATTCTTCGATATACTCGTGTTGTATATTATCATTATTTAGTTGTCCTTAAATGTATTCGTATTGTAATTTCCTCGCCTCTGAAATTAATTAAGTCGCCGTTTTGATCAACCACGCGAAGAGCTAGTGAACTTATCTCTCTGGAGTTTACTGGCAAATAAATAAGATTTTTGGGAATCTCAACTATTTTATATCCAGCCGGTACATTAATCGGAAATTCATGTAGTGTGTGAGCTTTAGAATTATTCATATAAGTATTAACCACAATACTGCTTTCAGTCCTCAAGAGATTCACCTTAAAGATATTCACTGGAAGATCAGAGTAATGTTCTTTGTTTGGCGTTAATATTCTGCTATTGAATCCTAAAAGTCTACCTATTGTATTTTCTTTATTAAAATATATTGGTTCTTTAGAGCTGCTGACTTTGACTTGCATTGTATTGTTATTAGCTTCAA
The DNA here is from genome assembly GCA_963675445.1 of Linnaemya vulpina. NCBI lineage: Eukaryota > Metazoa > Arthropoda > Insecta > Diptera > Tachinidae > Linnaemya > Linnaemya vulpina. The sequence continues at coordinate 44,716,379 of OY776281.1, read as the reverse complement.
TCAAAATTTTGTTTTCTGGTCTATATCGTTTGTATTGTTCTTCTATATAGTCAACTATATCATTTAATTCATAAGATCCGATCGGTATTTCAATTACAAGTTCACCGATATAAAATATATTGTTGTAGACATCCACATTCGGGATACTGTTGTATGAATGAAAATCAGTTAGAGCACATTCATAGGTTCCGTTTAAATCAATAGGAGGAAAATAATTAGCAGATAGCTCTGATGAATTGGAGCTCAGAGTCAATGTTATTGACATTGTGACTGTTTGATTGTAAATAAATGAGGTTAAACACACAGTATGATTTATAAGAAGCAGTTTCGTATTTATTGTTTATTTACTTATTTTAAACTAAATTAAATATTGATGCCATTGTTGTTGTTTTTGTTGTTGTTTATTTATTGTATTCTTCCATTTACAATATCTCATCTTTGCTTATCCAAGAATTGTGCTCATTACCAAAGCCCAGCCACTTGACAAACACCTTATGTCCTTTAGTTTTGAGAACCTTTTCAACTAAGTATGTATTAGGATATCTGGTTTTTGAAAGTTCTTCTTCATAGAATCCACCTTTAATAGGATTTCCGCGATAGTCTTCTAATATATATGTTGTAGGATATGTATTTTGTACTCTTTTAATTGTAAAGATTTCTGTTGTCCAATTCGGAGTATAACCTTTTTCAAAAATGTTTTTATATTTGCTTATGCGTACATGATCTCCTGCATTAAATTTTGACATTTTATACATCTTTAAATGACTGTATACTGTGTTTAAAAGCTGTTTTTCATTTGTTGAATTTACTTTAATCGGTGACATTTTAATGGTGCGATGAATTTTTCTATTGTATGCATCAAGTAAATCTCTATACATATCAATCCAATTATATGAACCATTTAAGCTAAATTCCTTCCACATCATTCCTTTTAATGTTCTATTGAATCGTTCTACTATTGAGGCTTTCATAGTGCTATATGTTGAGTAGTGATTAATATTGTATTTATTCATCAACTGACTGAAATGTTTATTGAAAAATTCTTTACCATCGTCTGTTTGCAAGTTTTTCGGTATTCGTCCCAATTTGAAAATATTCTCCATTGCCTGAGTTGTTTCGAATGCATTCTTTCTGCTCAAAGGTACTGCCCAAGCAAATTTTGAGAATGTATCAATTACAGTTAGCAAAAATCGATAATTTCTATTGTCTAAGGAATAATTTCCCATTTCAACTAAATCAGCTTGCCAAAGATCATCTATTCCTTTCATCACAACTCTACGACGTACAAAACGTTTTCGAGCCTGCTTATGCAATTCATTTACAACATTTCTCTTTGAAGACATCTTATTTTTCCAGTCGCTGTTTTAAGTGTGTTGTGATCTACTTGATGCACTTGCACCTATTGATACGAACATGTAATTTTCTATTCTATAAATTTTTTCTCGTAGCTCTTCAATTTCCATATCAAAAAGTGATTTATTACCATCCATTTTCTTATTGATATCCTGCAAATGAGCATTAAGATTTTCTAACTGGAAAGCTACTTCTTGTTGCTGTTTTTTGAGTTCAGTTTGCAGAAACAATTTACTGATAACATCGTTTTCCTCCAGAGCATTTGCAACATTTTTGATTCTCTTGTATTGGACATCAATGTTTTTGTTCGTATCCATAAAGAAGCCCAACAACTTATGTGCATTTTTGGTTGAAATTACTTCACTTCTATTGTTAATATAATGTCCAAATTTATCAACGGACATGTTTTATATAAAAATCTATGTATGTATATAGTTTATACAATTATATTAGCTTCACGTAGTTCTTCAATAATTGAGACAATTTCGTTGTTGTGATTAGTATGGCCTGCAGACTGTGATGCAAGCAGTAGTCTAAGTCGATCTACCAACTCGTTTGGATCATCCCAGTATATATAGTTTGGATTATGAGGGTTAAACTGCATCAAACCCCTTCCTAAATAATTACTTTTTGTTACATCTGATGAGCCTGTATGATTGTCTCCTTTGAAAAGTTTTCCAATAATATGTTTGTACTTATGGGCTATGCTCCCTTTGATTTGACCATCAGACTTATAGCCTCTCCTGTGGGCATTGGTAGCAAGTAATATTTTTTTATAGATTTCAAGCTCGAATTTATCATAGTTTTTTGGTGCTTTATGAAACATTAAAGAAAAAAGTCCTGGCGTGAGCGCCCATATTTGTCCCCCAACCTGTATCTTATCTTGATTTAACTCGATGGTGCTATTACCAAATCTCCATTCGTTATTATTATCTTTATGTGGACCATAGTTAGTATCTAGTTCGTTTCTCGATTGCAATAGTGATAAGTCAGAATAACTTTCTTCATTATTCGAATTTTGTGAGTAAAAGTCATCTTCATCATAATTACTGCTACTTTTACTATTAGATTGCTTAAAAATTTTTTCTTCACTTAGTTTCTTGGGCGTACTCGTTTCCAATTTTATTGTTGAGTTCTGAGGATGAAAACTTTCATTGTCATCAATTCCAGTTTCCTTATCACTCGGTTCTTTTTTAACTGGTCTACCAACGTATTTAGAGCTATTGATAAATTCTTTTAAAGGTTCTGTGATAGGCTTGAATGTATCTGTTAATTGCTGATGTGTATCTATTTCACCAGTTTTTATACTACGAAGCTTTTTCTTCAAGATATTTCTTGTTGCCACCAAGTCTTTAAGAATTTGTTCATTCATTTTAGCTATCAGGTCAGTTCAATAGGAAGCAGATCAGGTTATCAGGTCAGTTTAACAGCTATCAGGTCAGTTTATCAGGTACCAGACCAGCTTATCAGGTCAGTTTGTCAGGTATCAGACCAGCTTATCAGGTCAGTTTAACAGGTATTAGACCAGCTTATCAGGTCAGTTTAACAGGTATCAGGTCAGTTTAACAGGTATCAGACCAGCTTATCAGGTCAGTTTAACAGGTATCAGGTCAGTTTATCAGGTATCAGATCCGCTTATCTGATCAGTTACAATAATCACATGTATAAAGTTTGAAGTCAGATTAAATACTGCAGGGTGCATTTGATGAACAGTAAATTATATTATGATGAAGTAATCAAATGACTTTCTATAACGACCATTGTTTAGTTCATTATCTTTACTTATCACCAAAAATCCGTATTTTTCCTTCCAACATTCTCTACAAATTCGTTGAAACATTTCAAAGTTCATGTCGCTGGCAACGTGATCATCATATACATGTTTCATATTTGTCGCATCTTGTTTAAACATAATAATTACATTAGCATTATCTCTTATCAAATGTTTTGGAATCCGCGTGTAAGTCTGACACAAGTAAAATGAGTCTACGTTCTTATGACGACCCATACAAAAATATGCACGTATATTGTTTTGCTTTTCACATGCAACATCATCAAAAATCATAATTGAATTGCTTTTAGCTTCACTAGGAGGAACAACGTCCTCGTTTTCTGCAAATGTGTAGTATCCGATTCCTTTAATTGGTGAAATTAATTTCTTTAGGTATTCATATTTAGGTTGATATAAAGATTTTGAGTACAAGTAAATATTTTCAAACTTGAGACCATTAGGACTTTCCAGCAAACTAATCATTATGTTAGTTTTTCCACAATTTGAAGGACCAACTATTAATGCTCGAATAGAATTTGGTAACAAGGAACTATGTCTTATTTTTTTACTGTCATTTGAACAAATATCAGCATTACGAACTAAAATATTTTTATGTTGTTTTATGAAGCGCATTTTAATAACTACTTGCTAAACTTGCGAACAATATCTTTTATTGTAGATTAAATTAATATGGTTGTACTTTATAACAAAAGTTTTAGTCACAAACAAGCTATCGTTGGAGAAGGTTTACTAAATAAAGCAATAAATTCTCTACCTTTTGAATTACATCTTCCTGGATACCAGTATTGTGGACCTGGCACAAGATTACAAAAGCGTTTAGATAGAGGAGATAAAGGAATTAACTTATTGGATGCTGCTTGCAAAAATCACGATATTGCTTACTCGAAAAATAAGGACTTAAACAGCAGACATCAAGCTGACAAAATTCTTGAAAATACGGCTTGGGAAAGAGTTCTTTCAAAAGATAGTGATCTTGCAGAAAAAACATTTTCATATATAGTCACCAACGCAATGAAAGCAAAAACTAAACTTGGTATGGGTGTTGAAGCAAAGAAAAGGAATACAGTGAAAAGACCATCACCACGAATTCGTATAAATGACAAAAATCTGTTTCATAAAACAATTAAATCAGCAACAAAGATATTGAAGAAGGAAAAACCACAAGATATTAATTCAGCCATTAAGATTGCTCGTAAAGCTATCAGTAAATCTCTTAAGGGGAAAAAAGCTCGTGTTATAATACCGCGTATTATAAATGTTCCAAAAATTGGTGGTTTTTTGCCCATAATACCGATTCTAACTGCTCTAGGTGCACTTGGTAGTCTAGCAACTGGAGGTGCCGCTATAGCTAAAGCTGTAAATGCAACAAAGAATGCAAAAAAACAACTTGAGGAAGCCACCAGACACAATAAGGCAATGGAGTCTATTGCTGTGGGAGAAGGACTGTACCTTAAACCATATAAAAACGGTTATGGACTTGTTTGTAAAGATCATTCAAAAAACTATTAGAAATGCTACCCAACAGACCATTATCAGAATTTGATCTAAGAAAATTTTCAAAATATATTCCGCACTTTAGAGGAGTTTATATGTTGGATTCACTACCAAAACGACCAAAGACTGTAGAGTGTGGAATAATCAATTTGGATTTATCAACATGCCCAGGTACTCATTGGGTAGCATACTATAGGAACAAGAATGAAAAACAATATTTCGACAGCTTTGGAAATTTACAACCTCCTCTAGAATTAATCAAATATTTAGGTAGAAATATTCAATACAACTACAATCAATATCAAAACTTTAATACATATAATTGCGGTCACTTATGTTTGAAATTTCTTTATGATATAACCAAAGATATTAAATAAAACACAATCATATATATTTATATACATACATATTTAAAAACATTTTGTTTTTTATTATTTTTTTTCTTGTTAATTACAAAATATATGAACATAACATATTTTTTACTGCCAAACGGGGTACTGGGAGTTTGGTATTAAAAACTCGTTCATCTCGCTTTCTAAGATCAGGTTTCGCTCTCCTTTTCTTTTTAGTCGATATTTATTATTCGAAAGATCTTCTAATTCTGCATTGGTCAATGCATTGTATCGGTTGGGGAAAAAAATTATGTGGTTTTCCAGCTCAAGTTGAACTGTTTCCCCATACTTTGTTGTTACTCGCTTTGCACGTACGATAGTGTGTTTGGATAATTCATCTAGATCCTTTATATGGATTAAGGATTTTGTATTGTACGAATTAAATTTTTCCACTAGATCCATTGCGGTAGAAATTTTTCACAACTTATAGCTTTGAACTTTTATTGCAAACTAATCTCGATTTTAGCTTTCTAGACTGTAAGAAGCTTAACAGAAAATCATTATACAATGATTTTTTTGTTTTATTTTTGACAAAAGACGAAGTGAGGAAAAATTAAATATATATATATATATATATATATATATATATATATAAGTATTTAAAACTAAGTAGTTGGAAAAGGATAGAGAGATGTCATATATACGTATTCATTTTTTTGAGTCGAATTTTAAATTATTTTCTGGACTAAAAACGCTGACATGGTTTTTTTTTTTTTTTTTTTTTTTTTTTTTTTAAAATTTCATAACATACACCTTAGTACTGGTTCGTTGAAAACAATTATTAGTAGAGAACTAACAGTCAAAAAGATCGGAAGTAAATTTTAGTAATAGTATAAAATATTTCATAAAATCATGAGTGACATTAGAAACAAGCTCGCTTAATTCTTAGTTGATTTTGAGAGATGTGTAATATACGAACACATGGAAATGGTGAAAATGTTCCTCGATATGTTGAATGAAAATGATGATTTTGGTATAATGGAAGATGAGGACAAGGACGATGGTCACTTTAAGTCTTGTCCATGGAGCCATCCAGATTGTGAGGAGGGGCCAGATACCTGCCGGTGCTCCGTATTTTACTTCAGAAAAATTATGATAAATCATTTAATTAATTCATATTATGCAATATTTCGATGAAACTAAATAATAAATCACCAAACAAAATAAAACAAATTCTGAATGTTTTTTCATTTTAAATATATTTGTACAATTTTTTTGTTTATTTCTCTTAACAATACAACAATTTTTTTTACTTATTAATAGATTTAACTACTTAAATAAACATAAAAATTATTACTTAAAAATAGGGATACAGTTATAGCACTGCTTCTTCCTCTTCTAGTCTTGAAATTTCCCACAGTAGCATGTCAAGTTCATAATCAGGATTAGTTTCCTCGATTCGAAAATGATACCATGCATATGTACTCATCTTATCACTTCTTATTTTTCTTTTATCGTCTGCATAATTTAATACTACTTTATTTATTTCATTTGTATAAATTTGATGAATTTTTGATTTAAATGTTAGCATATCATCATACACAGTCGACTTATTGAATAAGCAATTTCTATATGAAGCTATACTATAATTATTAAGAATGCACTTCTTTAGTCCTTTCGATTTTTTAATATCACTTTGATGTTGCACACTAAAAGAGTACATTTTTGACCGCAATCCTACAAATTCCTTCATTACCTTTCCACAATTTTCATCCTTCATCATACCCAATACCTTTTTGTTTACCAGAGGAAATCCATATACATTGTCTTTTGGGTAATCTGATGTATCAAACTTATGGTCGAGGTCAGTTTTTATGTCAGCATAAAAGTCTTCTGTTTTTACTGTGTAAATGAAAGAGTCAGTGTCCATATAATTCAGTGATAAGTTTGACTTGAATTTGGGTTGCATGTACCCATAATGGAAATCATACATTTTCCATTTGGAAAGCTCTAATACACAAAATCCTAAATATATAGGCTTATTGTAATAGGTTTTCACTCTATTCATTTGAATCGCTACCATATTCTCAGAAAATATTGACAAACTATGAAAATTAGGTTTAGATATCCAATCTTGAGCTCCTAAATGATTACAGTTTGTCCTTTTCCAGTTCGTAACTATTCGTACATCTTTTCTCTTTTCCACATTCTCCATAGTTTTACCGTATACTGCATTATTTAACAATTTGAAAAAATTTTTTTCAAAAGTATTTTTTGCAGTAGCCCTATGTTTGGTATTCAAGTCTATATAACTTTTCAACCAGGTTGATTGCTTATAGGTGAGAATTCGATGCACTTTCTTTAGAACTAGACCATACTGTAAACATTGTTTAAGAACTCTATAATGTATGACATATGTTTGTTTTGTTGAAAAATCTGCAACTAATTTAATGTGCTTTGTTTGCAAAATTTTCTTATTTTCTGGACAGAAAGGTAGGTCATTGTGAGAGTCATGCAAATGAGAAGGACAGTCTAAAGTAACTTCATAGACATATCCATCACTTGAATTATCACCTATGGTTTTAGGATCCAGATTTAGCTCTTCAGCTGACAGCCATCTGAATCCACCATAAGGTAAATACTCAGACATAGCCCAACCGTAGAGGTTATTTGCGTCTAAGTACACAATAAATTCTGAGGGCTTTTCTCTATCGAAATCAGGTAGATATTTGTTGTTAGCCTTTGAATATCGGTTACTGCATTGTACAAGTCCACCACGTATTCCTTTCTTGAAGAAATTGTACATATCTATGTCCGTCAAAAGCTCTAGTTCTATATTTGTGTACTTTAGCATAGCATCCCACGATAGTCCTGGTGCAGTGTAATATTGACATGGATCTAAGTGGTAGATGTTCTTGCAAACCTTTCTAAAACTTTCAAATATATCTGCAAGTAAGAGAACATCCGTTTTTAAATATACTTCCATGTAATCTTGCAAGGTTTTGCAGCCGAAAGCATTCCAAACTTCTTTTGCATGCTCATAGTCTTCAATCGAGCACTCCTTATTATTGAGATGGTTGAAGAAATTTTCCCTTGCTGGAAGTTCACCAACATTCAATTTTTCAAAAGAATTAAGAAAATCATAGGGAAAGACACCTTTTCTTCTCACTAGATCAAACTCTTTTTTTGTTTTAAATTGTCTTTTAATGATGTGAAAGTCTTGTTCTGAAAGATTATTAGCTAAAGATTCTAAGCTTTCAGGCATAAAGCGAATTGTGTCTAAAAATCTAAGTTCAAGGTTGTAGTTGTCGGTCATTTTTGAAAATCTAGATAGTGATATGTATAATTCTTTGTTGAGCGGAAGGACTTTTATATTGTCAGATTTTTTACCCAATTCTTTAACAAAAAGATGAGCGTCATAAGATGAATAATTGTGGAAATAGATTGGTATAAATTTTGGAATTTGAAATTTTAAATTGCATCTATTATGAGCTGCTCCTCTAAATTTACCACTTATGTGGCAGTGATCTCGCACTCTATCATTGCCTAGATATTTATGACAAATATGACAATCTATCGCATTTCGAAAATTAAAATTTTCGAAAGGAGTTAAAACATCCATTTCCCTTTTATTTACTAGATATTCATTATAAATATCTTCACAATCTTCAATCAAATTTTCTACAAACTTTTCTGCTGCATCCCTCCCCGTATATAATTTAAACTTATCTAAACTATCATTATGCTTACATTTAATATAATAACTAAAAGCACAAGGAATGTGCTTTTTGCGATACCTACTTTTGTCACTTACTCTAATATTAACCTCCTCCAGTATGCATTCAAAGTCTGCATACACAACAAATGGTACATCCATTTGTCGTTGGTGGTCTTTAAACTGCAACACGGCATTTTCCTCAGACGGCAGCTCCGCAACAATTTTCCCACATTCTTCTTTATGTCGCTCTAACGTCCTCTCATTGTGGGTGTATTGGAGGCAGCTATTACAGAAGACAAGTTTTTTGCAGTGCTTTGTAGTCTGAGATTTTAAAAGTCTGTGGAAAGAAAAAAGTTATAAGAATATATATTAATATATTTACGTAAATAAATGTATGTTTTATTACTTACTTTGATATATTTGTTATAAGAATATAATGCTGATATCCTTCAGCATTTTCTAATAATAACAAATTAATATGTTTAGCTTTTTCATTCTTGGTGTTATAGAATGGTCCAACAATCTCATTGCTTTCATCATTGTATCCGAACACATTGACGCTAATATTTGGATTGCTTTCTTCAAATATCCTGATACTCTTTAACGCCAACGGAAACTTTAAATTTTTGAAGTCAATCTCAATTCCGTTTTGCAAACATATGATATCAGCGCTGATGTCTGCAATGTTGTATGAGCAGCAACGTTGTGGTCTTTTAATATCAGATGTATCCAGTGCAGATATTATTGCCCATTTGAAACAATAAATGTCATTATTTTCAACATTTATACATGCCTTTTTACTTTTTAAGTTCTCCGGCGTACTTATCCAGTTCGATCCTCTCACCAAAGATGACTTATTTATAGCGATTTCGAGGCGAACAATTCTAATTAAAGTCCATCCTGAATCCCGTTCTTGAAATTCAGACATTTTGTTGTGGATTTCTTGAAATTGCTTTGCCATAATTTCCTCAACATCATCTCCAATGCACAGAAGATCCATCTTTGCCCGGTGAGAAATAGTACACAATTCCATATCATCGCTTATAATTTTAATATACTCACCAATAAGATAAATTAAATTTAATAATGTTGTGTACGGCAAGACTATTTTCAAGTCTTTCTTTGATGATATGTTTATTATCCACAGTAACATCTTCAAATAAAATACAATCTTTATTTACTGGAACTCCAAATGTTGTAATATTATTTTTAAAAGCACTATTTATTATATAATATTTGCATTCATTTGGAGCTTGAGACAGTAGATCATCCGCAGAATTTGAGATATCCATTTCTACTTCATTATTTTGTGTATTTGCCTGATCATGTGGAATAACTTGACTTATATCCATGTCTTGAGAAGGATTATCTACGGGCAAATAGCTTGGGTAATAATTAGGCATATTATTTTGCTCCAACTGTATAGGTACGCTATATTCAATGGGATATGGAATCTCCATAGGTGCTGTGAATTGGTTGGTTGACACTGGATACGGATATAAAGGATACGCTGGTACCTGCACTGGATACTGATACTGCACTGGATACTGATACTGCACTGGGTACTGATACTGCGCCGAATACTGATACTGCAAATTGTTTTGGACCATTGAGTTGTATGCATATGTTGAGGGTTGTATGGACTGTGCGATTTGTTGATATGTTGCTATGGGGTTGTACGCAGATGTTGGGGGTTGTATCGACTGTTGCACTTGTTGTGGTTGAACATGACCTTTGCAATGTTCTAAATAAGATTTTTGGTATTTATATACCTTATTACAGATATTGCACTTGAAAATTGATGAACTCATTTTTTTTTTTATATTTTTATTTACACTTATAAAAATTATTTTGTTTATAGTGTACTTTTTTATTAAAAAATATATTGATTGCTTGAATAACAAGTAATATTACAAGGATTTATATATATATATATATATATATATATATATATATATTTAAATTCTGTCTTTGCTTAAATTATATAACACACTCTTATTTTTTGATATACAAATAATATGTTTTTTGAGAATATGTATTTATTTTCTGTCTTAGATTTATTAATAACACACAAGGAATTTTTTAATAGTCACGACTTGTTACTTTTAGATACAAAAATGTACTGAATTGTATCTTAAAAAATTTAGATCAATATAAATCCGTAAAAATTTTGTTTTGGTATAGTACGCTTCATTCCAACAAAGTAGCTTTGCGTTACTTTGCAAAAGTAGCGTATCTGCTGATAGAAACGGTTAAGATTAAAAAATTAGAAAAGAAACTGCTACGTGGACAAAACATTGTGGTATCTGATATACACAGAATGCCGAGGCATGCTTATGCATGCAAATGCGTTAGAAAATATTTAGGAGAATGAAACTGCTACGTAGACAATATTTACATAAACAAGCATTATGATATGTGATATACACAGAATACGGAGGCATGCTTATGCATGTAGAGACGTTCCAAAATTTTGTAGCAAAAGAAACTGCTACGTGGACAAAACATTGTGGTATCTGATATACACAGATTGCCGAGGCATGCTTATGCATGCCTCTACAATACAAAATGTTTAAGGGAATGAAACTGCTACGTAGACAATATTTATGTAAACAAAAATGTTGATAAGTGATATCTACAGAGTACAGAGACATGCTTGTGCATGCAGATACGTTACAAAGTTTTGAACGGAATTTGATATATATAGAGTACAGGGACATGCTTATGCATGCCTCTACGATACAAAATGTTTACGGGAATGAAACTGCTAAGTGGACAATATTTACATAAACAAGCATTATGATATGTGATATACACAGAATACGGAGGCATGCTTATGCATGCAGATACGTCACAAAATTTTGTAGCAAAAGAAACTGCTACGTGGACAAAACATTGTGGTATCTGATAAACTACAAAATTTTTGTAGCTTCACAAGTTTTCAAAGCAAAATTATCAAATTTTGAAGTTGAGCTTTTATTTGTACAATGAAGCCCTTCTGGTACACACCATTATATCGGAGACTTCAGCGTCACCATTTGAAGGAGTATTTAAGAAAAGCCAGACAGGAAGAGTTCGAGAAACATCTTGAAGGAGATGAGGAACTTTTGTTAGCGGTGTCTTCGCAGCCAACATCTGCACCTGAAACATCAAATCCTTCGCATGCAGAATACGATGAGATGCTAACAGGCGATGAGGATCACTTTTTAGCGGTGTCTTCGCAGCCAACCACAACAGACCATCGAAGAGAGGTAGCAATCAAACCTCAAATAGAAATATTGAGTGTTGAAATATTACCAAAAATAGATATACCTCTTTTTCTTGCAATGTATGGAGACGATCAATTGTTGTTAGAGGCAGCGGATGTAGTAGAGGCAAATTTAAATTGAGGTATAAATAAAAAATATATACCTAATTTGATAAATATTACATTTTAATAAAAATTAAAACAATGCATATGTTTAAACAATGGTTCATTCATTCATTCAAATGGTCAAGGGAATATTTGGGCACAAAGAATAAACGCTTATTATTTGTTTGTATGTATATGCGTAAATGAAATAAATTTGTAGATATTTATGTACGCATGAATATGTACACCTTATCACATTTTATACTGACCAGGAAAGCAAGAAAGCGGACTGTCATACAGACTCACCAATCGTCACACACACAGACTGTCTGACAGCCAGACATTCCAACCGCCACTCAGAACACAAAAAACACACACACTTAAACATAGCATAAATATTCATATTCTACAAAATACAGAAATCGCACCACCATCCAGATCCCCAAATAAAATCCATCGATGATCGTCATGTATAAAATAAACAAAACATCAGTTTCAATATTTATGCAATAGTAATTTTTTTTTTTTTTTCACAACGTCTTCAAGATCAGAATAATCAAATTATTCCTCCAGACTCAAGCATTGCAAGCAAAAAAGTAAAAAAAAAAAAAAAAACACTGAATTGCTGGACGACAAATCTTAAGTAAACACACCAAATTTTAATAAGCAAAAAAATAAAAGAAAAAATCTCACTCCAGCAAGAAGGAACGAACCACAAACATTAAGGGTATCCATATATAACTACTACACTTTTTAAATAGTGTCATTCCTAAAAATGCTTCTAAATTTTTTTATTCACCAGGCGTACACAGTGTAAATGGACAGACAGAAATTCCCACGCTCACATACCGACGGACATGTATTCTCAAGGTCACATATGGACAGACACAAATTCCCACGCTCACATACCGACGGACATGTATTCTCAAGGTCACATATGGACAGACACAAATTCCCACGCTCACATACCGACGGACATGTATTCTCAAGGTCACATATGGACAGACACAAATTCCCACGCTCACATACCGACGCACATGTATTCTCAAGGTCACATATGGACAGACACAAATTCCCACGCTCACATACCGACGGACATGTATTCTCAAGGTCACATATGGACAGACACAAATTCCCACGCTCACATACCGACGGACATGTATTCTCAAGGTCACATATGGACAGACAGAAATTCCCACGCTCACATACCGACGGACATGTATTCTCAAGGTCACATATGGACAGACACAAATTCCCACGCTCACATACCGACGGACATGTTCTCAAGGTCACATATGGACAGACACAAATTCCCACGCTCACATACCGACGGACATGTATTCTCAAGGTCACATATGGACAGACACAAATTCCCACGCTCACATACCGACGGACATGTATTCTCAAGGTCACATATGGACAGACACAAATTCCCACGCTCACATACCGACGGACATGTATTCTCAAGGTCACATATGGACAGACACAAATTCCCACGCCTACCCCAACATTTTATTTAAAAAAAACAACAATGTGAACGCCCCTACTAAACCGTGGGAAAAAATACACACACGAACACACACAAAATGAAATTTGAGAATTTTGTGAAATTTGAGAATTTTGGCAATTAAAATTGAAAAATTTCAAATTTAATTGCTGAAATTTAATATTTTTAATGGTCACAACACATACAGTTCCCTACTACTGAGGTTTGTGACTTTTCAAAACTGTGGTTAATTTGGTAAAGCACCAATGAAATGCATATAGACATTGCTTAACCTCCAACAAGTAAATTTCATTTATATATAATAGTATAGTGACAACTATGTGTCAAATAAAAAATTTCATAAAATTAATTATATATGAAAAAGTAAATAAATAATATAACAACTATTTCCACTTACCACTTATTTTAATAATTCTTGCGGCATACCTTCCACCCTTAACTTTTGCAACGCATTCGGATGCATTTTTCAAGCTCACACTAGTTGATGGTGTTACGCAAAGATCTCCATTCTCATACTTAATTAGATAATAGCACCTTCAACATAAATGCAAAGATTTTAAATTAGATATGAGTAATGTAAAAATGTAAACTTACCCATCTTTCGGCTGCAATTTCGATACATTCCTTGAACCTTTAGCTGTAGCAACATAAAAATTTTCAAATGAAGAAAAAAATTGGCAAATTTTTCATGATCCTTACCTTTCTTATATAAATCCATTTCTTTATGTGTTTTAGTTTACTTTTCGCAGGAAAACCACACTATAATTAAACTTTAAGCAATTATTTTAAAGTTGTTAAAAAAAACTGTACTTTAAAAAACACCAGCCGTTTGCTTTTGCATAAACTACTCCAAGCACTTCTTTTCTTCTAATGAAATTTAATTTTAAAATTTTAAGCATGAATCTCATATAAAATTTACCGTTATACAAGTGCTGCCAATATATTTCGTTAATCCATCGACTTAGAATAAAGCGATAATAAAAGGTAAACGTTTTTCACCCTTAAGTCTGCGTCTTAACGTTTGTTCATACATACTTATATGCATGCAAATGCATATATTCCATCTTCTCATATTCCATACCGATAATTTATGCAATTATAAAAAATTTATTGACTATTGGCTTGTTATCATGAATATATATTTACATACATATTGATCCCATACTTCATATAAAAAAGTTTAATATGTGAAGCATAAAACTTGTTTATATGAAAAAACATATTGGCTTTTTCTGCAAAATTATACACTAACTACAAAAATTTGCGTGTACTTTTTTAATTCCAACATTTTGCTTTAATTGCCAACAAATTTTTTTATATTAACAATTTTTATGTTTTAACATTTTAAATTTTAATATGTTTATATGTGACGTGGAGAAATTAACCATGCGATAAAGAAACAAATTATTTTCAAAACCAATGGACAATCCACATATTTATGTGTTATATGTATATATTTAAATATATCATATGTTAGCCATATACATACATATGTATGTATGTACGCCAAATAAAGAGCTTTTACACATAATTCCAATAAAAAGCTTTTACAACTTAAAACTTTTATAACTGCTTAATATATGGGAAGGTTTACTTATATTAAAATTAATTTAAGTACACTAATTTAATTTAGTAAAGCTTTATTTTAGATAAATTTTATTTAAACTCATGTAACTTAAATTTCTAAAAAGCTTAAAAGGTTCTGCCTCTGAAAAAAATTGTAAAAGCAGGTACAACTAACCAAATGGCAGCCAGGACGCATTAACAACAGGTGCCCTCGAGAGCTCAGGTGGCAACAATTCCCTTTATGTTTACCCTATCAGTACATGATTAAATGAAACTTGACGACGTTCGTTTATTTTTATATAATTAAAAGATATCAATAAAACATATTAAAATATTAAAGCTTTTTATCAAAAATGTGATATAAAATTACTAATAATAACTGTGGTTTCACTTATTCTATTCTTCCCCTTCATTTTTTTAACTATTTCCCAAAATATGTTTGACATCACAAATATATTTTAGTTGAATACACATTATCTTACGGCTACCCAGTGTTGATATGCTTTGCATGACAGCATTGATTATGCTTATGCATTTTATATTAAGTTTTATAACCGCAAAATTCTGATTAAAAACGCCGAAAGATATCACCCAAGCTACATTAAATACGCAAGATTGCCATGACTTTACACAAGCAACCACACCCTTGGTTGTTGTATTTTATTTCGTAGTAATGCTACCTTATGATAAGCGTTGTCAATTCGGTGCTTTTCGTCCCCTTTTTAGTGCTTTTTGAACTCTCGACGCGAAATTTTTTTAATCTAGTGCTCGGTCCCTTTCTTAAATTACTTTTGATGCTTTCCTCTTTGTGACGGCGGCATTGAACCCAGAATTCAAACATTTTTATAAAAAATGAAGAAAAGATATTATCAAAATTGCATAAACAAGAACTGTTATCGCAATCAACCAAAACAACTAACACATATTTTTTAAATACATGAAAAGTTAGCTATTCAATTTGGCTTCAACTTTCTTTTAAAAATCCTGTACCAATCTAACAAACGAATTTTTCTTAAGAACTAAAATATGGAATCAATTGTGTTTTCTAACCGAATTGAAGTCTGAGACATGGATGTATATGTTGTTAGATATCTAAAAATATAATAAAAGGTTCAATATTATTTTTCAATAACACTGAAATATTTTAAATTCAATGCTCTTTTTAGAAAAACTTATGCCAGTTAATCTAGGTATATGATGTATATATACTTATAAGATTGTACGTACATATGTATGTATGTATCACAATGTTATATTACCATTGAAATCCTATTGGAGAGAAAATTTGAGTATATATTATCAGTTAATGCTGATAAACTAATTATAGTTTAGCTAATTTTATTTGCTGGCAATCAGTCCCAATTTTTTCTACGCATCAATCAGCAACTTCTACCCTCCTTTTAATGCTGCATATAACTACACATACTAGAAATTCAATGTATGTATATTGTAATGTCCCATAAGAATAAACAAGTTTCATAATTACTTCTGAGAGCCCGTTTGTACAGAAAACAAACGAATAATTTATATAAGAATAATTTCAAATTAAAAAAAAACTAAAAACATATGATTTGTTTTTCAGAAACGTAAAATCGCTTAAATGGCAACACTTCTATGTTTAATTGTGCAAA
>OY776281.1:44632134-44692134 GCA_963675445.1 Linnaemya vulpina | reverse complement strand
TCTTTGCTAATCCTGCTTTAACTTTCGAAATCACGGGTCTAATCATGATGTTATCAATAATTCTGGAAGCTATAACAATCACCGAGGTATTAGATCCAAAAAAATTTGGTGATTTTTGTCTAGAGACGGCAAAAGAGTTTGTTGCACCGTACGAGTGGTACAATATGCCCCCTACACTTCACAAAATTCTGATTCATGGAAAAGATATAATTGAAAAGTGTATTTTTCCTTTAGTCTTACTATCCGAAGAGGCTCAGGAAAGTCGTAACAGAGAGTATAAAATATATCGTCTTAGACACTCCAGAAAATGCAGTCGAATTGCCACGAACGAAGATTTTATGCACCGAATGATGGTAACATCAGACCCCATGATCTCACATTTGACTCCTTCATTTAGCCAGAAAAAACATAGTGTTATAAGCGACAAAGTTAAGGCTCTTTTAGAATAATAAATTAAAAATGGATTTAAAATAAATAATAAATTAAACAAATCATTTAAATATTTTTGTTAGTTAGGGCTTTTTACATTTTAGGCAACGATATACATTTCTCAAACTTTCTTTATTTTGATTATTTTACGTATTACTATACAAATAAAACTAAATTTGTGATGAAATTAAAAAGATATTTAAAATACATAATAAATTTAAAAAAATCATTTAAATATTTTTGTGTGTTAGAGCTTTTTACATTGTAGGTAATAATATACATTTCTCTAACTTTCTTTATTTCGATTACTTTTATGTTTTACTATATAAATAAACTAAATTTGTGATGAAATCACTACATTTTTTGAGAAATATATTTTTTTCCTCACCTCCATACAATAATCCCCAATGTGTGCCATTGTAGCGCGTAAGTAGATTTGTGAGAGGTGAGCGCATAGAAAATAGTTTGAGAAATATTTATTGATGTTGCCAGACTACCGCTGTTATTTGGTATTGTGAAAGTGGCTTAAAGGAATGATATAATTTTTTAAATGCATAATATGCTTTTATCATGAACACAAGGCAACATGTGCTCATGTAACATACATGTGCAGTAAAAAGTAATGGACTGCTTGCAGCAGTAAAATTTATCTATTGAAATAATATTCAGCAATAAAATAAAATTGGTTACTTAAAAAATTTTAGTATTCACCAATTAACTTGACATCAGTAAATATTCATTCAAAGGTGCATAATACCAGTAATCACTGCAACTTTACTACTTACTGCAATTTTTTTTCCTGAATACAGGTTACTGTAAATTGTTTTTAGTAAGCAGTAAAATTTTAAGGCCTTATTCCATGTTTCATTTGAAGTTTTTCTTATAACCATCTTATAAGCATTAAATATATTTTCGGCTGAGGTTTTTGCCGTTTACTAGAAATT
The DNA here is from genome assembly GCA_963675445.1 of Linnaemya vulpina. NCBI lineage: Eukaryota > Metazoa > Arthropoda > Insecta > Diptera > Tachinidae > Linnaemya > Linnaemya vulpina. Next base: position 44,690,761 of record OY776281.1, on the reverse strand, counting down.
TTTTTTAGTAAGCAGTAAATTTGAAATATTTAATGCATTATTTATTTAGTATGCTCCTGTATGATATATATATATATATATATATATATATATATATATATATATATATGTATATACAGGGTGGCTGATGAATATTGCTACATTAAGAAACTCAAATAACTTTTTTTCAGTGTATGGAATACATTTTTCTTTTATTCATGTTAAAGCTCATTCAATTTTATTAAATAGAGTTTAATTTGTTTTAAAATGAATGGAATTTAAATGCTCCCCCCCTGCTCGTTGATGCATGTGCGGCATCTTAGCAAAAAGTTGTTCATTACTGCTTGGAGAGTTGAGACAGGAATAGCCGCAATTGTTGCTCGAATGGATTGCTTTAGTTCATTCAAATTTGTTGGTTTTGATTTGTAAACTTCCTGTTTGCAATAACCCCACAAGAAAAAGTCAGGTGCAGTAAGGTCAGGCGACCTGAATGGCCAACGGAATGTGGAGTTTCTGGATATCAGCTTATTGGGAAATTTTCGTCGCAATTCTGTCAGCAGGTTGGCCTATGTGAGGAGGTGCACCATCTTGCTGAAACCACACAGAGTTAAAAGGAATTCTCTTTCTGCGTAATTCTGGATAGAAAAACTCTCTCAACATGCTCAAGTAACGGTCTCCAGTAACCGTAACGGGGTGACCGTTTTCTTCGAAGAAGTAGGGCCCGACAATGCAGCGTGATGAAACTGCACACCACACTGTGACACGAAGTGGATGCAATTCCGTCTCATGGAGTGTCTGTGGGTTGAAAGCACTCCATATTCGACAATTTTGTTTGTTTATGTTGCCGTTCAAATCAAAATGGGCCTCGTCAGACATGAAAAGACAGTTCAACATGTTTCCATAATCTTCCACTATTTGAAGCATCTTCTGGCAAAATTCCAAGCGAATCGGCAAGTCTGCAGCGTTCAGTTTGTTGGCCATTTGAATTTTATAATAAGAATAAGTCCAAATCTTTGTGCATAATTGACTGTAATGACTGTCTGCTTATACCCATTTGAGCAGATAAGCTTCTTGTCGAAACTCTTGGATTGTGTTGTATCGCAGCAGCTACAGCAGCGATTATTTCCTCCGTTCGAACTGAATGGTTTCGATGGTAAGGTCTTCTGTTGACTGTCCAATGCTTGGCAAAATTGTTTACAAATCTCATTATGGTCCATCTGCTCGGAGGATTGCCGCCAAATGTGCGCCTATACTCTCTTTGAACCGAAACTACGGACTCCAGTGCGTGATAACGGCGGACAATCCAAATTCTTGTTTCGGTGTCCCAGTTATCCATTTTTGTCAAATCTAAGAATCAATCTGCAAAATAAAAAAAATTGGACCACATTCTAAAAAAAAAAGTTATTACATTTTTTTTTTGGTAGCGGCTTTCATCATATATATATATATATATATATATATATATTTATATATATATATATATATCATATATATATATATATATATATATATATATATTTATATATATATATATATATATCATATATATATATATATATATATATATATATATATATATATATACTATATTTGGGTGATAATTTTTTGCAAAATATCTATGGATATGATTTTCCTCAAATCACTTTTGAAGATTAAAATCTAATATATCCATATGATCAAATAAGCATATCTTTGAAACACAGGAACAAAATGCAAAGAAAACATAATCTTGCTGATAGTTTTTTTAGGAAGAACTTATTCAAATTTGCTAGACTTAGTCCTTAAATTTTCAGGCTTAAAGTGCTTTCATGCTCAATTAACTGATAATTTATATATCATGTTTTTAAAGTTTTTCACCCACACTGGAGAAAAATAGTTATTTAAAAAAATAGCAGTAGCCATAATATTCTTTTCTTTGACCAGCGCTCTGGGAATAACCCCCACATACGCAGTGTATTGTGCCAGAACTGGAAAGGAGGGGATAGTATCAATAGGACAGATGAAGACAGATTAGAAGATAGAGAATTTTGTTGCAGCTGTTTATGCATTTTATTTCGTCGGTGAATTGTTTGCTGCAGGTGCCTATGAATGAAGCCACTGCATTCTGCTCTTTTATTAATCGATGCCTTCGTCATTGAGACAAGCCGACAACAGATAACACAATGTTGTACTAATACAGGTTAGAAAAATTCGACATTATTTATATAACTGAGTGCGGAGTGGAAGTTGGGATCGAAGGTATCGTAGCTTTGTGTTTACGACTTTAACCAACAGCAACCCCACCCTTGACTCTTTAAAAATTTTTTAACTTTCACCCTTAAGCCCTCATTAGTTTTTACTTTTGGTTGCCGTTGTATGTGGTTCTTTTCTATAGAAAATATTGTTTAACCGGTCTTTCTGGGCAAGAAAGCTGTTTCTAATCGCAGACGATAATCAAAATGAAAAAAAAACATTGTTTAAGAAATTTTCAGAACAAAATTTTTCAGCTTCTAACAATACACTTATATATAAGTTTGGTTATCACTTGGCATTGTACTTTATTTTCAATGGAATTGTCCGATATAAAAACAAATGCAAAACTAAAGACATATAACATATAACTTTTCAACTAAAGAGAAACAAAACAGCTGATTCATAACAAAACGAATTAATTAAAAAAGTACGAATTAATTCCGTGTAATTCTTTTTATGAAAATGTTTTCTTCATTTCAACGTTTACCTTTCATAGACGTCTTAAACATTTTATTGCTTGTAATGTGTATTATATACTTTTCCTTAAGGCGTTTTATTGTAAAAACTTATACATATTCTAATAATCAATAACCGAGAAGAATGTTTATCTGTCCTAGTCAGTTTAGAGATGAATTGACGCATAAAGTAACAGTCTAGGCCTGAGGACTTTCTATTAATATATTTTGCTATTAAAATTAAGTATAACAGATGAAAAAACAGTCTAGCGGCGGCACTAGCTTAAAAACAAATCATTTTAATTTGTAACATTTTACTTAACCGAGTTTTTATTTGTGAGTAAATTTGACAGTATAAAGTGGGAACTTTTCTCACTAAAACTTTAAGACACTCAGGGAAGCTAGAACGCGACTTTTTGAAAGTGGGGTAAAAACAATAACTTCCCGATTTTTCAAAAATTATAATTTACGCCTCTTATGGTAATCTCACTGTAACCCTCTTTTCGACTAGCAATAAAAGTGCAAGCAATAAGATAACGCCGGCAGCAAAACTTTATAATATTACGTATTGCTTCGACTATGGCAAGTGCATAAATAATTTAGAAAATCAACAAAGTACTGAGTTTATGTTGCAAATATTGTGAAAGCATAAAATTAATGTGTTCCATTTTACGTTTGATTTATTATGTATGTTTGTTATATTTTATTATTTATAACAATTATTTTGTTTCGAATGCTTCTCTAACAAAATTTTCGTCGCCCACGAGTTTGACACTGTTGACAACTAATTTTTTTGTTTTGTGCACAAACAATTTGACAAATATGCTCTCTCCTTTTTTCTGCAAACATGACTTACACAAATTTTTCAGTTTTTTTTTGCTTTCAATGGATATATATGTCTGCCAAATAATAAAAAACTTTGATTTTTGTACAAACATGCTTCAAACATTTGTGCAAATAAGCAAACAGCTCCATAAAGGCTCCATTAGCCAGACGCTGAAATCGCAAGTGCAAACGCAAGTGCAGCGCAGCACAAGTGCTAACGCAATTCCGTTTATAGAATGCTTAAAAACGCACCATATGTTTTTACAGAAAAAAATTGTGTATGTACATATATATGTATATGTACATACAACAAATTGTAGTGTTTAAATGAATTTGAGTGATAATATTAAAAAAGAAGATATGTATATTGTAAAATGGATATATAAAATATATGTTTATTTGTTTAAACTTTTTACGTTTGTGCAAAATGTCACAGCTTGTGGTGTTCATCATTTAAAAACAAAAAATCAAAACATCTGCTTGAAACAGTGATGGCACTTTCCTTTTTGCGTTTGTACACAAAACGTACGAAATTGTATAAGTAGTACAATATATTATTTTAAACTTGTGATCGATGTAATATCTTCATTATATGTATAGCTAAATTATAATTTCATTAATACATTTCTTTTATAAGGGTGCTACTGGCTGAAGTAGTGAACACAAGACTACGATGCCTTAGATCCCGAGATTGACTTCGCCCTCAGTCATGAATATGGTTTCTAATTTTTCTGACCTGCATTAGTGCAAGATTGTGGTTATTGTTATCGGGTTTTCTCAATGGCATAGCACTGGTCGCTAAACTTTATCGACATATTTGCCTGCATGTACATACATAAATAACATAAGTAGTAATATTGGTACCACATAAATTTATGCCCATGCGTTCATCTATCTACATATCCATCCGTATGTATAACATTAACCTATTATTCTACAAAAAATATTTACAGTCTTTTGTGATTTTATAAAGTAAAACAAGTTATATAGGAAATTAATTTATTGAATATGCTATGTATATCTAAAAATGTATCAACTATATGTTCAAATATCAAACCAAACAAGAAGTACAAAAAAAAGCTTTTGTGCCGCACTCTCATTCAACATACATACATGCCATCACTCTTGCGTATTTTTGGGTAAAATTCTATTTTCTGTAGGTTGGCTGCGCTGCGTTGCTTTTTTCAGCATTCAATTAAACATTTTCGCAATTTTCCGTATAACAGATTGGATCAGCTGACGCGTTTGCGCAGCGTTGCGCGACGTTTGAGATTTCAGCGTCTCGCTAATTGGGCCTTAAATAATACAAAAAGTTTTTCTCGTTTGCCAAACTGGTTGCGTAGTTTGTTTGGCTGTTTAGTAACATACCCTAACAAAAGAACGGGTGATATGCTATCATATGGATATAGTTTTGTTTTAATAATTTATTAGTCTGGCAGCCTTAATATATTGAATACCTAAACAAATTCTCCGTGTTTGATTCATTATACTGCAAGGAATACAACTAAATCCATTATATTGATTTTATTTTTAGAAAGCCAAACAAGCATTCTGGAAAATTTTATTGTTAACAAATATTCGTTTTACAACTTTTAAGAAAATCAGAAGAATACAAAATTTTTTTCTCGAAATATTCACTGAATCATTTATTATTTCTTTTTGTTTATTTTTTCTTTAGAACGGCCAAACTGCTTTGAGCATTGCAAATAGTTTAGGTTACGTTACAACTGTAGAAACGTTGAAAATTGTTACTGAAACTTTGATTACAAATAGTTTTACGGGTGTGTTGGAGGAGAAAAAATATAAAGTTTTTGCACCCGAATTAATGCATGAAGCATTTCTCTCTGATTCTGAAGACGAAGGCGGAGACGAACATTTAGATCACCATCAATATAAATATATGGCTACCGATGATTTAAAACCATCAAATGATCCAGATCATCAAAATTATGATACGACAATTACCACGGAACAAGATCAGGTTGACAATGTCAATTACGCCATAAGAGATACAAATAAAGGTATGTATATATGTACATATGTATATGCAAATTCTTATGTATGTAAGTAATTATATAAGTACGTATATAAAAAATGTAGGGTGGTGACTGGAATGGAATAGAATGTAATGAAGTCAATGTAATTAAATAAATTAAAGAATTGCTCTCTTTGGGTTTTACGGCTTATTTTGTTGTGTTAAATGTGTTTGAAACTTCTATATTAATTTTAAAATACAGTGAATATAATTTATCTACAAGGGCGTTTTCGATTTTGAAGAAAATAAACATTAGTTCATAGGTATGGAATAATAATAAAAAATTTATACCGACGCACTTTAACGGAAAATTATTACTTTTTTATAAATTCAGTATAATTTATCAATGATACTGAGTATATTATAGTATGTATAAACTAAGTGGATTAACTAATACGCTGATAAAGTATAATTAAAATTAATGAATTATACTAAAAAACATGAAATAAAGGTGTGTTGATATATTTTGTTTTCGAAAAAATTGATAATGTATTTAAAACAAAAAATATTTTTGTTATTATTAAGTATTTTTAATATAGAAATTTTAATTAATTAGTAACAAAAATTATAGTGATATATGTAGGTTATGTGCTTTGTTTTATAAAGAAACAAAAAAAAAACGAGATTGTTCAAAATCTCGTCGCCTACCTTCTTTAGAAAACGACACATTGTTCATACATACATATTCGAATTAAAAGTGGTCTGTGATAGTTTGGACAAGAAAAATAACATCAAGAAAAATGTAGAAAGATAAAATTATTACTTTCTGAAAAAAAATTAGTTATTTTCGATTACAATGTTGATTTATTACAATTATCGACTGCTGTTTCTTTTTAACTTAATGCCTAATAAATCGGTGGATAATTAAACGCAATTTATTTTTAAATTTCATTTAAACACAAAATTTTGTTCTTCACTTCAAATTCAATTTAGGTTATAATTTTTTAAATAATTCGCAATACACCCGGTTTTTGAACGGTGGTGATTTTTATTTAGGCAGTTCATCGTACTACCATATTTTTCGCATAAATTAATACAATTATTTAAGTCTGACTGAAAAACTGAAAGTGTATTTAAATACAGTTAAAATTTTTATGAAAATGAACTCAAACTATATTTAAATATCCAAAATTTTATTGGGTATAAGTTACATAGCATAAAGTGTAAAATCCTTGGCTTTTAAAGCACACCCAAAAAACAAATTAATTATTTTTGTACTTTATTCGACCTGGTTTTTTTACTTAAATTCTTGTTATAATTATTATTCAGGCTCTAGGTCTAAGAATCGAAAATAAAACTCTTGCTATGTTTTATCTCGTTATATGTGTATATATATTATTATTTCGATATTTTTTATTTTTGTTTTCGATTCTTAGACCTAGAGCCTGAAGAATAATTAGAACCAGAATTTGAGTAAAAAATAAATTTTAAAATCAAGAAGAAACAATTTCATTTTAACAACAAACCTTTATAGATAGAGCTAAGTTTTTTTATATTATTTAAAATTTTTGTTGCTATTTTAAAACTTAAAACGACTTTGAAACAATAAATAATATTTATATATTTATATATAAATATAACAATGTTGTATATAAATATTGAAAAACACATTTGGGGGACTCACACTGTAGTTATAAAGTCATAAATCATAAAATAAAAGCACGAAATACATGACTAGTGTGAACAACCCGTCATAACTTGGTGTGCTAATTAAATTTGTATATATAAACTCTAACAGCTGCTGGTTTGCTATGTGCTGAATCAATTTGTTTTTGCGGCGGCGTACGAAAAACGTTCAGAGACTGCCAGCGACGTAAGTTAAACGAGAAAAATTTTTCACTTATTTAGATTCAGTTTTTGGGATTTAGTGCTCTTTTAATATTTTATATGTTATAAAAATGTGATTTAATGTACAGACATATAGGTATGAAAAATTTTTTAACCGTTTTTTAGTCGTGAGTCATATATAAGTAACGGCGGCAAACATATACAATCGCCTAAAGATTTCCAGCCGTTCGACTCAGATCTCTAGAGCATATCATGACAACACAAAAACATACTTGAAAGAGTGCCATTATTTTATGACTTTTTTATATGCAGCACAACAATAACTTTTTTAAACTGGTCTAAAATTTTATGACTCTAAGACAATATGACTAAATAGTACGAAGTGTGAATACCCTAATTATATTAAAAACAATTTAAAAAAACGCAGCATTTCGTAAACGATTTAAAAATCCTTTTTTGGTGCAGTGTAGGTTTACTTTCACCTTTTGTACGCGATGAGAGATATTTGTATATTGGCGGACGGTTTCCTTTCTCTTCGTAACAAAAATATCACCTTTGTTCCTTTTTTGTATTGAAAAAAAGTGAAGTCTAGTTGTACGTGTAAAATGATTTGCATATAATTCCAGTTGACAAATTCCTGTGAAAGATTGAGAGAAATACAATAGATAACCTCTCAGAGCCGAAAAATTTTGAGAACATAAAGTGTATTAGTTGAAAGAATTAAACAGCGAAATAACATAACATTTGCATGAATTGGTTTAAAGTTTTAAATACTTCGCGGAAAATAAACGTTAATAATGCTCTTTTAAATTCTAGAGCTATTCTGTCACTTATTATATTTAGGTTTATTCCTGAATATCGCCTGCAATTGCCTTCTATTTGCAGTGGGGCCTTAGAAGAAATCTGTTTTCTTGATAATATAGGGTGAATCGTTAAACTGAACTGATAACTTGATCTGTTATCTGATAAACTGATCTGATACATGTTAAACTGACCTGATAATCTGATCTGATGCCTGATAACTTGAAATCTAATAAACTGGTCTGCTACCTATTGAACTGACCTGATAGCTAAAATGAATAAAAAAATTCTTAAGGACTTGTTGACTACAAGAAACATCTTGAAGGAAAAGTTTCGAAGTATAAAAACTGGTGAAATAAATACACACGAACAATTAAAATAATTTATCAATAGCTATAAATATGTTGATAGACCGCTTAAAAGAGAATAGAGTGATAAGGAAACTGGAATTGATGGCAGTGAAAGTTTTCATCCCCAGAACTGAACTATTGAATTGAAAACGAGTACGCCCAACAAACTAATTGAAGAAACAATGTTTAATAGTAAAAGGAGGAGTGGTTATGATGAAGATGACTTTTAATCACAAAATTCTAATAATGAAGAAAGTTATCCTGACTTATCACTATTGCAATCGAGAAATTACTAGATACTAACTGAGGTCCACATAGAGATAATAATAACGAACGGAAATTTGGTATTAGCAACATCGATTTAAATCAAGATAATATACAGGTTGGTGGTCAAATATGGGCTCTCACTCCAGGAATATTTTTTTTAATATTTCATAAAATACCAAAAAACTATGATAAATTCGTACTTGAAATCTATAAAATACATATATCACTTACTACCAACGCGCACGGGAGAGAATATAAGTCTGATTGTCAAATTAAAGGGAGTACAGCGTACAAGTACAAGCATATTATTAGAAAACTTTGTTAAGAGAAAAATCAGCTCATCAGATAAAATAAGAACTAGTTATTTAGGAAGTGGTTTGATGCAGTTTAACCCTCATAGTTCAAACTATATGTACTGTTGGTAGATCGACTTAGACAACTACTTGCATCACAGTCTGCAGGTCATACTAATCATAACAACGAGATTATCTCAATTATTGAAGAACTACGTATAGCTAATATAATAGTATAATCTATTTACACAGATGTATATTGATAAATTATATAAACAATAGAAGTGAAGTAATTTCAACCAAAAATGCACCTAAGTTGTTGGGCTTCTTCTTCATGGACACGAACAAAAACATTGATGTACAACACAAGAGAATCAAAAATGTTGCAAACGATCTGCAGGTAGACGATGTTATCAGTAAATTGTTGCTGCAAACTGAACTCAAGAAGCAGCCTTGCAGTTAAAAAATCTTTATTCTAATTTGCAGGATATCAATAACAAAATGGATAAAAAACTTCAAAGTAATAAATAATTTTTTGATAAGGAAATTGAAGAGCTACGAGAAAAAAATTATAGAATAGAAAATTACATGTTCGTATCAATAACTGAAAGTACGCCAAGTAGATAACAACACATTCAAAAAAGCGACTGGAAAAATAAAATGTATTCAAAAGAATGATTTGCATAAGCTGGCTCTAAAACGTTTTGTACGTCGTAGTTGTGTTGAAATTAATAGATGATCTTTGGCAAGCATATTTAGTTGAAATGGGAAATTATTCCTTAGACACCAAAAATGATCGATTTATGCTAACTGTAATTGATACATTCTCAAAATTTGCTTGGACAGTACCGTTGAGAAGAAAGAATGCATTTGAAACAATCCAGGCAATGGAGAATATTCTCAAATTGGGTCGAGTACCGAAAAACTTGCACACAGACGGTGGTAAAGAATTTTTCAATAAACATTTCTCTTAGCTGATGAATAAATACAATATTAATCACTAATCAACATATAGCACTATGAAAGTCTCAATAGAAGAACGATTCACTAGAACATTAAAATGAATGATGTGGAAATACTTTAGGATAGAGATGCATGCAATAGAAAAGTTCATCGCACCATAATGTCATACTGTCAACTCAACAAATGAAAAACAACTTTTAAATACATTTAAAGATGAACAAAATTTAATGCAGGGGATCATGTACGCATAAGCAAATATAAACACATTTTTGAAAAAGGTTATCCTCCGAATTGGATAACAGAAATTTTTACAATTAAAAGAGTACAGAATACATACCTTACAACATACATATTGGAAGACTATCGCGGATATCCTATTAGAGGTGGGTTCTATGAAGAAGAACTTTTTAAGTTCCAAATGCATATCTAGATGAAAAGGTCTTTAAAGCTAAAGGACATAAGGTGTTTGTTAAGTGGCTAGCCTTTGGTAATGAGCACAATTCTTGGATAACCAAAGATGAGATATTGTAAATGGAAGAATACAATAAATAAACAACAACAATAACAATTGCATCAATATATAATTTTATATTAAAATAAGTAAATAAATAGTAAATACGAAACTGATTCTTATAAGTCATTCTGTGTGTTTAAGATAATTTATTTACAATCAAACAGTCACAACGCTAACAACATTCTCTCTGAGCTCCAATTCATCAGATTTAAACGGAACTCTAACTGATAAATGACATAGTTGACTGTATAGAACAACAATACAAACGATATAGACCACAAAATAAAACTTTGATTGAATCTAATAACAATACAACGCAAGTCAGACACAGCAGCTCTAAAGAACCAATATATTTTAATAAAGAAAATACAATAGGTAGATTTTTGGGATTCAATAGCAGAATATTAACACCAAACAAAGAACATTACTCTAATCTTCCAATGAATATCTTTAAGGTGAATCTCTTGCGGATTGTAAGCAGTAGTGTGGTTAATACTTATATGAATAATTCTAAAGCTCATACACTACATAAGTTTCTGATTAATGTACCTGCTGGATATAAAATAATTGAGATTATCAAAAATCTTATTTATTTGCTAGTATACTCCAGAGAGATAAATAAGTTCCCTAGCTATTCGCGTAGTTGATCAAAACGGCGACTTAATAAATTTCAGAGGAGAGGAAATTACAATATGAATACATTTAAGGACAACATAATAATAATAATATACAACACAAGTATATCGAAGAATACTATAGCAACGTCTAATCATCAAACATTACAACCTAAACAACAATTGAAAAGATATGTTCATCAAAAATCACTTACAACAGCAAACAAGAGTTTTCTCAAGTCATTTAACTTTAAACTGAAAACAAAATGAGTTCAATAACAAACGATTAGATAAACCAATATCTGACGAGAGTATAATCAAAAAGGACTATCATACATACATACCATACAACAACGATTAAATAAGAATTTCAATACAAAATCAAGATTTATGGTGTTACCCAGGGGAAGGATTTGTTGTAGACGAACTTTCAATTTAAAAATTATTGTGTTGCAACTGTCTGTGACGAAATTGGCTATGAACTAAATTGTATTTAAATTGAGCATACAAGATATTTGGGAGCCACCATTACCATAAAAAATTTGGTTTCTTTATAACTACGGAAAGCGTTGTGTTGCAAAATGCTGGATGGAATAAACTTTATAATATAAATCTTCAAAATGGACATTTTAATTTCTATGTACCGCTCAAACTTCTTTTAGGATTCGCTGAAGACTACCATAACGTTTTAATAAATGGTAAACACGAGTTGATACTCTTGTTTCCACTGAGAAAGCAAAGCTTACAATTTCACTAATATCATGGAGAATTCATAGTAAACTTAACATGGTCAAAATACTTAAAATGGTGCTGCTATACCAATTGCATTCCGTAGTTAGGATTGTCATATGAATCCAGCCCTTAATATAATTCATATGTAATATTAAACTGACCACTATTAAGGAACGTCCTCGTTTTGTGTTGATTGCCTTTCAACAAGAAAACAAGTTTGTTCATTGCGGTCTTACTAACTTGAATATACATTTAAACTCAACCTATTACCCATATGACGACCTTAATATAAAATTAAAAAATGAGCGCTATGCGGTTCTATATGATATGTATCTAAGATTCCAACAAAGCTGAAGGGTGTTTTTATAGAGTGATACAAGTTTAAATCACAATAAGACATAGTTATATATATTTGATATCAATGAAACGGTCTTTATTGGATAGAAAATTTTATGATATTAATGTCTAAATATGATTTCTGTCATGTGGCCGCCACGGCTGGCGCGTACAAGGCGCTATTTAGAACAACAATTTTCACAAACAGTAACATTCTGACGATCATCGTTTTTTAAGACATATGGGCCAATGCCTCCGTCAGCCCATAAAGCGCACCAAACAGTAATTTTCTGTGGATGTAATGGCGTTTCGACAAAAGCTTGTGGATTCTCCTCACTCCAAATGCGTCAATTCTGTTTATTTACGTACCCATTCAACCAAAAATGAGCTTCATCGGAAAATAAAATTTTTAATGGACGCAGTGCACGATATGTTTGACGAACATAACCATTATGTTGATTAAAAATTTCCACAATTTGCACGCGTTGCTCTGGTGTAAGTCGATACATAATGAAATGTCAAAGCAAAGTAAACAAAAAGCAACTATCAGCTGTTAAATAGGTGGTTAAATAAAGCAGTTATGCCAACTCAAAGTTGTATCACTCTATAAAAAACACCCTATACTACATGAAACAACCGCAACCACATCTAACTGGTCAAAAGTTTCAAAACAATGCTCCAATTATTGTAGTAGATGTCATTCACCAAAACAAAACGCTCAATACCAGACCAATCTACACAAGGATTGAATTTGAAACATCAACTAATATTCCAGCAAAAACATCTGCTTACTGCTTTTTCATTCATGATCGCTTAAAAAGTATATCCCTATCAAACGACAAGTTCGCAAAGTCTTATAAATGACTAATAATATTTTTATGGACGTTCAATTATTCAAAAGTAATTCGAACCATTTTATTGTTAAAGAATTAGCTGTCGTATTCAATAAAAATTAATACATTAGTTGCATCATAAAACCACCTTTTGATTTCGAATGTTCAACAACCCAACAACAGAGAGAAGCAGTTTGGTTAGCAAAAAACTATCATCATATTAACTGGAATGATGGATGAATCAGCCTCATTGCAAAGCGTACGAAATTTTTAAAAATTCAATGTGAAGGGTGAAGAGAAAAGAAAATGATTGGAAGAAATGATTCAGCAAGATGTTTTCAACATTGAGGATATTGGTTGCACCAACTTTAAGAAAATGGCAAAGAAATATCCCGAATATTTTTATTGTAACTATCATACCCATGGAGCTTGCGCTCCAGTTTAACATAATTTTATACTCACTACTTAATACATACAAATATATTGTTACGTTTTTAGACCTTTTCGTAAAAACGGGTTTATTACTTATCCTTCAAGGATTCGTTTTATTGCATCAAATTAAAACACGGACAGATTAATTTAGAAATATAATGCGGCAACACTTTATTTGTTACTTTATTTACACGAGTATTTGTACTACTCAAGACTTAGCGATGTTAACACGTCTATATTTGAAATCACACTGATTATCGCTGAGCTCTGGCAGCGCCTTTATATAGCAAAAATGACGTCGTCTGGTAACCTCGCGAAAGTTCTGGGTATGGTGGTTGTTTTTTTACTTGACATGTGTGTGTTTGTATACATGACAATGCTGACTTGTTTGGTTTGCTTATGGTAACTATGTGTGGTTGAATGTATGAGTGTTCTGTGTGTTTTGCCTATGGTAACTATGAGTGGTTGTATGAATGAGTGTGTGGTTTTGTTTCTTCTACGTGTATATGACTGTGTATACTTGTGAATCTATTTAGCTTTATTAGCAGCGAATACTTGCATACAAGATCATTAAGAATAACATCTCTTAGCATTTATGTTGCTAGGTTTGTTGTTGTTGTGGTTTACTCTTATTGGCACAGCCTCGAATGATCTTGTATATTCTGGAGTATTCCATTTCCGTTAATTTGAATATTATCTATATAGTGTTGACCAGTTTTGTAACATTTTGACAACTATAGATTAATTGGCAGTGCTGCCAAGTACATATAGCCACATTGTCGTTTTATTTAAATCTATTTCTAATCTTTGTAACACTGCCGCCCACTTAAGCCTGTTCGACCCGAATAGGCATACAATCACCTCTTCCATAGTGCGCCAATCGTTCGAAATGTACTATCTTCATTTTCGACCTTGGGCTATTGTGCTTCTGTATCCGGTATACAACGTCATTCACTCTCTTAATCACTTTATACGGGCCATCCCAGTGAGTCTGTAATTTTGGGGACAATCCTTTCTTCCGTTGTGGGTTATACAGTAAAACCAATTTTCCTTCCATAAATCCCTCCGAGTTTGCTGCGCGGTCATACCTAGCCTTCATCTTGTCACTGACCATCTTGATTCTATTGCGCACGAACTCATGCAGTTCGTTTAAGTCCTCCTTCTCCTGGGACGTAATAGCTCCTTCCTCTACAGTTGGCTTAATACCAAATTCCAAATCACCAGGTAGTTTTAATTCCGTCCCGAAGATAATTTTGGCTGGCGTTCTCGATGTTGAGTCGTGTACAGCTGACCTATATGCCATCAAAAATTTGGGGATGTGCTCGTCCCAATCCCTCTGATGGGTGCTTACTACTTTTCGTAGGTACTCTTCTAAGGTGCGATTGAACCTTTCTACCATGCCATCAGACTGTGGATGCAGCGGCGTCGTTCTGGTTATCTTTATCCCATATAACTCGCACATTTCCCTGAATGTGGCAGACTCGAAATTCCTTCCTTGGTCGGAATGTAATTCTATTGGGACACCATAGCGATATACCCAGTTGTTGACGAATGCATTTACAATTGTCTTTGCTTCCTGGTTAGGTATAGCATATACCTCTGGCCATTTACTGAAATAGTCCATTACCACAAGTACATAACGATTTCCGGCTTCGGTGACGGGAAAGGGACCTGCTACATCCATTGCGATCCGCTCGAATGGTGCTCCTGAGTTGTACTGTTGCAGCTGTCCCCGGCTTCTTCTTACTGGGCCTTTGGCTGCTATGCACTGTGGGCAGTTTGCTATCCAGTCAGCTACGGCTTGTTGACATCCAACCCAATAAAAACGCTGCTTCAGTTTCTCAAGTGTTTTTGTTACTCCAAGATGACCGCCACTGGGTCCATTATGAATCTCCTGAAAAACTTTGCTTATCTTGGAGTATGGCACAACTATTAAATTTGAAGTTGTTTTGCCATCTACACTTTCCCATACGCGGTATAAATACCCTTTTATCACCTTAAGGCTGTTCCACTGAGCCCAATAAGATTTGGCGAGTGGGCTTTCAGCCGAAATTTCATTCCGGGATGGTGGTCTGTCCTCTTCTTTTAGTATATCGTCGTCCCTCTGTGCCGCTGACCAGTCTTCATCAGGGCCGATGTGCATTAGCCGAACATCCACAACGCCTTCCTTTTTCTCGGTTCTAACACAATGTTTACACTCTAAACAGCACGGTCTTCTCGAAAGAGCATCCGCATTGTTATGTTTTGTGCCCCTTCTATGCTCAATGCTGAAGTCGTAGCTCTGCAGGCGCTCAATCCACCTTGCCAGTTGCCCTTCAGGGTTTTTAAACTGCAATAGCCATCTTAGTGCAGAATGATCGGTCCTTAGTGTAAAGTGTTGACCATACAGGTACTTATGGTAATGTTTAATTCATTCCAATACCGCCAGAAGCTCACGTCGTGTCACACAGTAATTCCTCTCAGGTTTTGAGAGTACACGGCTATAGTACCCTATGACCTTCTCAGTGCCATTTACTACTTGGGAAAGCACACCCCCTATGCCATAGCCGCTCGCATCAGTATCCAGCTCAAATTTTTCTCCAGCTATGGGATACGCTAGCACTGGTGACGTACATAATAATTCTTTGAGTTTCTGGAAGGATTTTTCCTGTGGCTCGCCCCAATGGTATGGTCTTGACTTCTTTGTCAGCTCATGCAAGCTTGCAGCTACACTGGCAAAATTCGGCACAAAACGTCTGTAGTATGTGCAAAGGCCCAAAAAGCTGCGCAATTCATGAAGATTTTTAGGTTGATGCCAGTCCCTTACTGCTTTTATTATTATATGTAACACGATGCCCCAAATACTTTACTTCTTTCTGGAAGAATGCACATTTCTTCAAGCTGAGTTTCAATCCAGCTGATGATATTCGTTCAAGAACTTCTGCCATGTTTTTGAGGTGTTCATCAAAAGTTTTCCCCATCACGATTATGTCATCGAGATATACCAAGCATGTCTTCCAGTGAAGTCCTATCAGTACCTTCTCCATTAGGCGTTCAAATGTGGCCGGAGCATTGCAGAGACCAAATGGCATGACTTTGAACTGCCATAATCCGTTGCCGACACTGAAGGCAGTTTTCTCCTTGTCTTTCTCTGCGATCTCCACTTGCCAATATCCGCTTCGCAAGTCCAGCATAGAGAACCATTTGGTACCAGCTAGCGTGTCCAAAGTGTCATCGATCCTGGGGAGCTGATAAATGTCCTTCCTGGTTATGTCATTGAGTTTCCTGTAGTCTACGCAGAATTTAGTACTGCCATCTTTCTTTTTAACTAAGACTACAGGCGAACTCCAAGGATCAGAAGATGGCTCAATTACGCCATCACGCTCCATTTCACTTACAAGCTCTTTTACTTTATCTCGCTTTGCTAGGGGTACGCTTCTGGGTGGCTTTTTAATCGGCCTAGCTTCGCCTGTGTTAATTTCATATTTAACAAATGCAGTTCTACCCTGGCTTTGGCTTCCCATGGCGAAGATACTGGCATGCCTTTTTAGTAACTGTTTGGCTTTATTTTTATCTGTCGCTGATAGATCTGCTACCCATTTCTCTACGTATTCCTCAAATTGTTCACGTTCTTTTGCGGATAAATCAGTAGGCTCTATCTTTTTCTCGAAGTTTATTATTGCCTCTGCTGGAGTACACTGCCCAACATCGGAATTTTCTTTGATGACTTTTTCATGGTCTGACAAGTTAAGCACTCTTATAGGGACTATTCCTCCTTTACTAGTTTTCACTAGAGCTTTCGCTGTTATAAGCTCTCTCTTTAGATCTGCTGGTTCTACAACCCACAATCTCCCTTCTCCTCACAATCTCCCTTCATCCGCGCCCATATGACTGTTTCAGACTGCGGTGGTATTGTCTGACTCTCAATAGCAAATACTCTTGTTACTTGCGGTTTGCTGTCATATCCAACATCAAGGGGTATTTCCACATTACGCCAAATCATCAGCTGTTGTCCCATATATAGATTAATACCATGGTTAATCATAAAATCGGCTCCAATAATAACCTCATCGACTATATCGGCAACAATAAACACATGTCTCACGTTGATGTTGGCTTTAGTCACCTTCACTTCAATCTTTCCATAGACAGTGGAAGGCTCTCCAGTAGCTGTACGTAGCCGTATATTGCTTAACCGCTCGCATTTCCCCTTTACTATATCGGGCCTTATTATTGACTGCGATGCCCCTGTGTCTATGGTAAGTACGTGCTTTTCCCCGTTGATATGTCCGGACGCAGTGAGGTTGCTATTTTTCTGCTGCATCACTGATATGGAGATTGTGGGGCCCTCGTTTGTGAGAGCTAGCTCTTGCCCCTTAGTGCTAGCTCGTTTTAGTTTAACGGGGACTCTTGTGATGTTGTTTGGTTCACCCGTTTGCTGTTTCTTGGTGGCGAAACAGATCTACCTCTCTTCCTTTGTGCTTTGTAGCTGCGCTGAAAATTACCGATCTTTCCGCAGTTAAAGCACTTAGGCTTTTCTTTGATAGCCTTCTCTGCCAGCAGTTGTCGCATTGCCTCCTTAACGCTAGCCACTAGGTTGTTATCCTCCTCAGACAAAACCTCCACATTCCGCACTTTACATATCTGTGGCTTGAAAACCATCCTGGCAGTCTCTTGAGCCAGCGCAAATGACACAGTTTCAGCGAAAGTGGATTTCTGCGTAGCGCACACCGCCAGTTTAACATCAGAGTCGCGAATGCCGTTAACGAAAGCCTCAGTTTTAAAATGGTCCAGGAACGGGTGACTCTCGCCTGGATATGTGAGCTGCACTAAACGCTCGATTTCCATTGCGAAATCTTGTAGAGATTCGTTAGGCTTCTGAACTCTACATCGCAATTCCATTCTGTATAAATCGCGCTTGTGCTCACCACCATACTTGCGTTGCAATGATGCCATTATTTCATTATAGTTGTTTCTGCTGCTTACTGGCACAGTCTCAGTACCTCTGCGGCTGTACCCTTTAAGGACAAGATCAACTCTATGGACTTTTCTTCAGCATCCCATCCATTTCTGGTAGCAACCGTCTCGAACTGGAATTTGAAGATGCCTAATGGTACGCTGCCGTAGAAGCATGGCGCTTCTATCCGCGCAGAAACCTCCGCAACTGCTCGTACTGGCCCGCCACTACACTCCAGGTTATGCATTTTGTCCTCTAGAGCATGCAATTTCTCTTCGAACTCCTTTGCATGCTCCTCCAGCTCTGAAAATTTATTCTCAATAGCATCCACCCTCCTGTTAGTGGCTTCAGAAACCTCTACCAGGGCTTTATTTGACTCCTGTATTTCGGCTACAAGCTTTTCCTGCATCTGCTGAGAGTTCTGTTTTATTTCAGTTATTTCGGCTACAAGCTTGTCACTGTTGATCCTTGATGCCTCCTGCATCTGCTGAGAGTTTTGCTTTATTTTATTTATTTCGGCAACAAGCTTGTCCTGCATCTGCTGAGAGGTTTGTTTTATTTCACTTATTTCGGCTACAAGCTTGTCAGTGTTGATCCTTGATGCCTCCTGTATCTGCTGAGAGTTCTGTTTCATTTCGATCATCATAGCAGCGAACATTGAATTTATGTCCATGCTGCTGGTCGTGGCAGGAGGGCATACCTGCACATCGTCTTTGTCCTCAAACTCGTATGTCCCGATATCCATGCCGCGATTCTTAAACTCATCTATCAGCCTCTTCTGCAGTTCAGCCTTATTACCTGCAGTTGGCAATTCCAGCTTGCTGAGCTCCTTTTTCAGCTGTTCAACTTTTATCTCATCAAATTTCATGATTATTTATTTAAATTTTTTTTTCTAATATCCTTTTTTTCCTTTCTTAAATTGCAATGTCCTTCTAATTATTTTTGCAATCCCACTTCTGACACCAATTGTTACGTTTTTAGACCTTTTCGTAAAAACTGCTTTATTACTTATCCTTCAAGGATTCGTTTTATTGCATCAAATTAAAACACGGACAAATTAATTTAGAAATATAATGTGGCAACACTTTATTTGTTACTTTATTTACACGAGTATTTGTACTACTCAAGACTTAGCGATGTTAACACGTCTATATTTGAAATCACACTGATTATCGCTGAGCTCTGGCAGCGCCTTTATATAGCAAAAATGACGTCGTCTGGTAACCTCGCGAAAGTTCTGGGTATGGTGGTTGTTTTTTTACTTGACATGTGTGTGTTTGTATACATGACAATGCTGACTTGTTTGGTTTGCTTATGGTAACAATGTGTGGTTGAATGTATGAGTGTTCTGTGTGTTTTGCCTATGGTAACTATGAGTGGTTGTATGAATGAGTGTGTGGTTTTGTTTCTTCTACGTGTATATGGCTGTGTATACTTGTGAATCTATTTAGCTTTATTAGCAGCGAATACTTGCATACAAGATCATTAAGAATAACATCTCTTAGCATTTATGTTGCTAGGTTTGTTGTTGTTGTGGTTTACTCTTATTGGCACAGCCTCGAATGATCTTGTATATTCTGGAGTATTCCATTTCCGTTAATTTGAATATTATCTATATAGTGTTGACCAGGGTTGTAACATTTTGACAACTATAGATTAATTGGCAGTGCTGCCAAGTACATATAGCCACATTGTCGTTTTAGTTAAATCTTTTTCTAATCTTTGTAACAATATTTTTAGATTTCAAAATATAAAATCCTTTGCAAATGCTTATTAATAAAAGTATAAACCATGCACATAAACATTCATGTTATATGAATAAATAAAATGAAAAACAACTACTGAATTGCTGGACAAAAATCCTAAGTAAACACAGCAAAATTTCAACAAGCAAAAAATAAAAGCACTAAAAAAATACTGCAATAAAAAACGAGTACATATTGGGGTATCCATATATAACTACAACACTATTCAAATAGTGTACTTCCTAAAAATGTTTTTAAATTTTAATTCACAACGTATACACAGCACAAACGGACATACAGACAGAAATTTCACGCTCACATATGGACGGACATATATTATCTAGGTCACATATGGACAGAGAGAAATTCCAATGCCTACCCCAACATTATAAAAAAATCGTGGCAAAGTATAGATACACACAAACATTAAAGCGTACCGACAAAACAATAAAAAAATGGGCTCAAATTTAAGAATTTTGGAACATACAGTTACTATCTACTCACTATGCTGGAAGACATCATTCGAAATTGAACTTTCTGGGTTGACCACCTCAGATATTATTTATGTTTACAATACAAATCAACTCGATAGCTATCGCCAACAGGTTCATATCATAAAATTGTTTTATCAAAATGTTTGATTCGGGAACGATCCAGGTTATTATCAACTTCTTTTGGCACGAATCCATTGATGTGGAAACAAACGCTATGTCAATTCAATAGGATATTCTGCACGAGCGATTTGAGACTTTTTAGTGGGTTTTCATAACTCGCAGGTGTATGCGAATAAGCCAGAAATCACAACGGCTCATACATGCTCCAGAGAAGCAGCAATGCTATATTCTACATATAAGACACCAATAGGTCTTCAAACGAATTTTAATGATATCTCAGACAATTGTGTTATTTAAAGTAAGAAATAATTATCTTAGATAAGTTAGCACTGTCGTTCTAAACTGAACTGATTTTCGTTCATATTTTATTTTGATAATGCCATTTATAACTCAGTGGAAGTTTGATTGACAAAAACGTGAAATTTATATTCATTTAAAAGTATTTTTTTTATGACGAAATACTTAAAAGGCATTGGCTTTTACTTTGTTCTCTTAAATTTTCAAAATAATTTTTCTACGTTTCCATCAAACATCGATATTTTTGTCCGGCAACGTTATACTGTAAAAAAGAATTTGGTCGTCTATAGTATGATCAAACTGAATTGTGAACGACAATAATTTTAAGGATAAAGATAAAGATTCTCAAACAAATTCGATATATGGTGAAAGGTTAATTGTGAAAGGAACACAAAAAGGGGTAAATTGGTAACTTTGTTTTTATTTATTTATTTATTGTAAAGGAAACAACTGAGCCAAGAAGGCCTTATATAGTTGGTGGTGTAATAAAAATAGATTTGTAATATCAACTACTTTTTCAAAATTTCATATAAGAATTATAAAATAAAGTTTTAATAAAGGATATAAAAGTTTTTAATAAAGGATATAAAAGTTGCGGATTTCTTTCGTTCTGCGAAAATATGACAAATCTCTGAAAGTACTCTGGACAATCGTAAAAAATAATTTTAGAGGCTTATTATGTTAACAAAACTTTAAAATTGCAACCAAAATCACGCAGTTTTAATTGGTATATGAAACGGATTACTCTGTTAAAGAGTAATATGCACTTATATAAATTATATTGACTGCATTCGGCATAAATTTCAATACAGTATAATAAATTGGACATTAGCAATGAATGAGCAATGCCATTTCTAATAGAAAGGGATAGGTATAAATTTCAGGAATATAATGTCCTTCTATTATATAATTATACGTATAATTATATGTATAATTAATTTTGGAGGTTAGTGAGTTAATATGTTTGTAGAATTTAAGGTAATTGTCTACGACGACTCCAAGACTTTTCATACGCTCGATGAATTCAACGACTTGACCATCACTTCTTACTAATAAATTGAAAACAGACATTTGGAGTTTAAAAAGCATAGCTTTCTTTTTAGCTGAGTTTATTTGAAGATTACTACATATCTCTCATCCATTGCGAAGTGTGAGATAAAAGAGTATACAAGCCATACTCAAAGACATCAATTAACTGGAAGTGATCCGAAAATAAGAGCTGTATATCATCTGCAAGTGCAAAGGCTCCACATTCAAAACCATCTAAAATATTAAAGAAATCATTCATGTAAAGCATAAATAACAACGGACCAGTGACACATCTTTGTGGTACACCACTAGTCACAGGCAAACATCTGGAATTACGGTGTCCACAACAGACAAATTGAGCTCCGGATAAATAAAAAAACTAACTTGCAGGCAGATAAAGAAAAATAAGTACATAATATACGTATCAAAACTGCGTGACTGATACTATCAAAAGCCTTGGCTAAATCAAGAGATATTAGCACATCCAAGTCACCTTTATCAACTAAACGTTTAATAGAATCGGTAAGGTCAATTAAAAACGATGTTGTGCTACATCCATCACAAAATCCTGACTGAAACGGATGTAACAATAAGTTGTCATTCAAAAATACCACTATTTGGTCCTTCATAGTATGCCTAACAATTTATGTCTTAAAACTACGACAGATAGACTTAAAATTTTAAAAACATTCAAATAATGCTCAAAAAGATTTCAACATATGTTGTTTACTACTTTGATATATGTACTTTTAGAGGGTAAATGTATAATTTATTCTAAACCATAGTGCATACGTTGTAGAAACGTTATGATACGTTTTATTTTTCTGAAAAATATCTCGTATATGATCTGGCGCTTTCTGAAAAATCCCAGCTTCGAGGAGTAAAGTTGTACCTGTTTTCAGTACTTTTTTGTTAAACTACATATACTTAAGTGAAAAAGGTACATACTTTCTCAAAAAGATACAATTACGGAGACTTTTATTTCAGAAGAGTTTTTTGTGGAAGGTGCTTTTTGGAACAAGTATGTTATAACTTACAAGTCTCACAAAATATCCTATTGTTCTCGGACTTTCTTAGAAACATACGCTAATCAATATGCTGTTATTAAATAAATATCTTCAAAACTTAACGGGTACTACTGGTTTTAATAAAAACAAAATTTCAATATTGCTGGTGCTTCCATTCTTTTGAACTTCAAACTCTTTCGGTTATTCTCTTATTACTGCATATAATTTCAGATGTTTTTAATCTTTGTTAAACTGGGTGGTACTAAAAACAAGAAGTGCAGTCGACTCCGCTTAATGAAAATAACCAAAACCCAATTTTTTTCAATTATCGGATTTTTTCTCTAAAACGTAGTTCAGATTACTGAAATTTGTTACAATTAAGCGTACTGCTTAAAATCGAATATGTCGAGCAATTTGCATTGACAATACAATAGAAAAATAGAATAAAGTACGTAAGAGCGAAAAGGACATATACATTTTGGCATTTAAATTTTTAACGGACAAAACATGCACAATTTTCTCATCCTTAAGTTATGCAATTGATTTCTACTAAATAAATTTGTCATTCTTTATATTTTCACTAAAGCAAGGTAAGTTTCATACAAGTCGTAGTTGTGGGCTGCATTTAAAATCAGGGCGGTGATATGTATCGTTTTCATAATGCGATTTTTTCAGGACAACGTATTGCGCTAAAGCGGATTCGACTGTATTCTATAAAATTTTGTTAAAATTGAAACAAATACTATTTTCTGTGGTAAAACCATACAAATGGGCATCATAGTTTTATAAGATTTCAAAATACGAATACGAACTTTTTCTGGTCTTTATTAATATATGATCAGATTAATTGTTTTTGGCTAGTTACAATACATTATATTCATTGGAATACATCAATTTAATTCCTTTGTCTTTGTTCCACCCTTTGTTGTGAAATACATTTCATTGAAACCAATCAAAATTCAATTACCTTTTTATATAATTCTTTATATTTGAATTATATAACTTTAACAGTAGGACAGTCAGTAGGATTATCAGTAGGATTATCAAAACATTGTCGGCTAATTTCATTCTTCTTCTTACAGAAATCGCACATGGTAGTATTCAATCTACTCAGCAGTACCAGCTTAAATCTGACAATGTGACCATTGCGAAGCCTCCTGTGCATTTGGGGTAAGTTCTTGAAATCTATAAATAATGACTGCGTATATGAATTGCAAAATATTTTTATTCTTAGATTTTTGGTTTCGTTTATGGTGGATGCCCGTGGTGGTTCCATGCGTGGCTGTCGTCACAGTGGTGTACGCATAATTGTACCACCAAAATCATGTGCGCAACCGACACGTATCACCTGTCGTTATGTTAAACCTAACCGTGTACATTATCCGCCGCCACTAATGGAAGGTGAAGCCCTAATAAGCAGAATTTTAGAATTGTCGCCTGTGGAAGCAAAATTTTTGGGGTAAGCAATAAACTGAATGTCAGAAATATTAGTCTTTAATTTATTGCTATTTTATGGGGCTTACGGCTCCCATGGCATAGCGTAATTATAATTGTAGAAGAAAACACGTTCTTACAGAAAGCGTCGTATATTCGTCGTACATAATACATTTACTTATTTGCTCTTAACAATAATGTCTGATATTTTAGACCTGTTATTCTGGAAGTTCCACATTTTGGATCGTTACGTGACAAGGAACGCGAAATTATAATTTTACGCTCTGATAATGGGGAAAGCTGGCGAGAACATACTCTGTTTGAGAAGGAAGAGTCGGTACTTGATGCTTTACAAGATACTATGGAGGCAGAGTTGAGTCCTTTGGAGGACTTGCGCACAAATAGGATAATTCGTATTGTAACCCGTAATTTTCCACATTTTTTTGCTGTAGTGTCTCGTATAAGACAAGAGGTGCATGCCATTGGTTCTGATGGTGGTACTGTATCGTCGCAAGTCGTACCCCAGGTTCAGGCAATATTTCCGCCAAATGCATTGACGAAGAAAATTCGAGTCGGTCTTCAGGCACAGCCAGTTGACTTGAACGGTTGCTGTAAATTGCTTGGCCAAGGTGTAGCTGTATCGCCAGTTGTGACGGTTGAACCGAGACGACGCAAGTTCCACAAGGCCATCACTCTCAGTATACCGGCACCGAAAGCTTGTACCCAGGGTATGGTAAATTCACCATACACCGGTAATGCACCTACACTACGTCTTCTATGCTCCATTACTGGAGGTCAGAACCGGGCTATTTGGGAAGATGTTACCGGTTCAACGCCTCTAGCATTTGTTAAGGACAGCGTTACATTTACAACCACTGTTTCAGCGCGGTTCTGGTTAATGGATTGTCGCAATATTACCGAAGCCAGTCGCATGGCTTCCGAACTTTACTCTTATATGGCGCTTGTACCATTCCGAGCTAAATTTGTTATATTTGCTAAGCGTACCTCTTCAAATGAAGCCAAACTTTCTATATTTTGCATGACCGACGACAAAGAAGATAAAACATTGGAACACCAAGACAACTTCACTGAAGTCGCGAAGAGTCGTGATGTTGAGGTCTTAGAGGATCAGGATATTTATTTAGAATTCGGAGGTAACTTAGCACCTGTACTCAAAACTGGTGAACAGCTCAGTTTAAAGTTCCAAGCCTTCCGTGAAAATCGCCTTTCCTTTATGGTTCATATAAAGAATCCCGATGACCTTTTCGCACGGATTAGTTTTATGAACGAACCCAAAGCTGGACAAGGAGAGGCTCCCAAACAATCCATTTGTACTCTTAATATTCCTCTGCAGGACCCAGGAATCGACATGGCGTCCAATAATGGAAATATGGCTGCTGGTAGCCAGCGTAGCATTAACAGTATTAATTTTTTTGACCGAGGTCTTAACCAACGAGATCAAATCAATGCCGAATACAAGAAGAAATATAATGAACGCGATATACCACAACCACACGATGACACGCAAATACAAGATAATGAAACAATACACAAGGCTGATATGCATCTTTTGGATATATGTCAATTGCTAGAGGACGACTGGATGATATTGGCCAAAGAATTGGGTGTACCCGAGACCGATATCGATCTTATCAATGCGGAATATGCGGACGACACGAATCAAAATCAGTGTGCAATGGTTATGTTGCGGCTATGGCTACGCCTACAAGGCATCGAAGCAACTGGCAACAAATTGCAGCAGGCTCTTAAAAAAATTGGCCGCGATGATATTGTTCATATATCGATCGGTAATGTTGAGCTTGTTACAGATGATAAAGAACGTACAAAAGCCGAGCAACAATTACTCGTAGATGGACTGCAAGGTATTTCCAGTTTCATAAATGATATGTCGTTAACACCTCAACCGATAAATGTAACGGAAGCTGTACAAATTGCGGGAACCCAAATTATTAAAGAAACGGCTATCAAGAAAGCCGTTACGACTCCTGTTTCAAACAAATCACAACATATTCCACATGACCAAATAGGTAAGATTTCACTTTTTTATGTAGTCGTACAACTAAAAGTGGACTTGAATTGAAAATTTCAATGGCGTAACCTAATGAAATTTTTTTAATATAGTCGATTTGACTACCAAAAACAATTTATGGAATCTTTTTTCTCTTGATTTGACGAACTATATGCATAAAATAGAAATTCACCTCGTATATGCTCATATATTACCAAATACATTTTTCTACGGCTTAGTATTTTTCATACGTTATGAAGAAAATCCGCAGTTATATCCCTTAGTTTGACGAAATCTAGTGAGTAGCTAAGTTTTGTTATGTAGTTGAAATCTTATCTAAGCTACTAGATTTCATTCAGGTGGAAATTCCGTAAGGCATACTACTGCAAAAATTTCAAAAGGAAATATTCTTAAATAAACATAAAAGATGATATTTTTATAACTTAAAATGTATGTATTAAACACACTCAGTACAGCAGGCCACAGGTTACAACCTTTCAAAAATATAATACACGCATATATATGGGAATAACTACTTTCTCTACTACAGGCAATACGGCTACTCGTTGTTGTCCATACTGTGTTTGAGATTGTAGTCAAATTAAGCTCATTTCTAATTTGCTGAGCGACAATGAATAAATGGAATGTTGACAGTTTCATAAAAACAAATTAAATTATTGTAAACTTGAATATATATTGTTTTATTATACAAACAGCAATAACAAATTTATATATGAACAAATGAATTGATTTCTTGTCATATTTTGTAGGCTTTATATATATATTTTATTGGAATAACACCATTTAAAGATGTTACATACATGAAAGCGGCTATACTGGCGTGTGTAGAAAATTCTACTACAACCAACAACTCATGGTTATAGATTTGGTGGTGAAAATTGTTGCTGACGGCATTTGCAATCATTGTAGTCGGTGGCCTGCTGTGGTGAATATGTTTAATACTTTACTCAGAATGCAACAGCAATTGTGTGTTCCTTTGAATTTTTATGACCGATTTCAAATATTACATGTTTCGTATAATTTGTCATTTTAAAATTTGAGCAAAATTTATTCTCTAGTTGAGAATATATCATCAACCAAGAAATTCCAATTAAAACTTTCCAGTCCTAATTTGTTCAATTGCGGCAGAAAAAACTCGGTTAAAATGGCCTTATAGCGCGTACTTTACACTGTTGTCGTTTGACCAGCGCACAGTAGTTCAGTAGTAGGACATAGTGGTCAAATGACGATGTTCGATTTTTTTCACCGGTAGTTCGCTCTAATACTCACTATTAGAGGTACTACTAAAACATGCAAAAAGATTTGCAATCAGTTGTTTCTTACATTTACTTTTGTGCATCGGAAGTGAACAAATCAAAACAACTTTTCTCATCATTTTCAGCAGTGCTAATAAAGTTAATTTCTAGTGCGTGTTTTTCAAAGAAAAAACATTTTTGACTTATTATTTTACAATGGATATTTAAGTTGAACTAGTTTATCGTTATTATTATGTATTCAATAATATTTTAAGCAAAACGTATTTTGCGAAAAGCGGTTTCACGACAAATCAATTTTCACGTATATTTCTTACGACTTTATTTTTACTTAAGGTATTAACTATGTTGCCGTCTTATGCTGCCTGCAAGTTATATATCAAAATGTTACTCTATATTTGTACTTTTAGTTTAAAAAGAATTTATCTGCGTTTGTTTGCGAATGTGCGTGGTACAGAGGATATTCGTCTCTACAATTAGATTCGTAGCATATACATATTTTCCACATATTTTTTACCGTTTGTTGCCCACTGCACAGTTCATGCTTACGATTTGATTTATTTTTTTATTTCACGGAATCATCTGCCAAAATAGAATTACAATCTTTGCTAGATCATATTACTTCCCGTATACTAGAAAATCAAAATGATGTCCTCAGTATTGCTGACATTAGTAAATGGGATTGGTAAATGGATCTTTGACGGAAGTACGGGGCACAGTGAATATTAACAGGCATTTTCAGATTCCAGTATACAAGATAATACCTTATTTGTTATTTTATATTGCCCACTTTGTTTAATATGTAAATCTAATACTTACGATCCGGACCAAATTATATGGAAAAACCCACGCCCTTCGTCCACTAGGTTTTGTAGACCTATTCGATTTAAGTTTGCTAAAGAAACAAAAAATCTTTCCGTGCAAAAAGAAGCCTATTTTAAAAATAAAATTATCAATTTACCATCCATTTTTAACATCAATAAGAACGAAATTAAAGTTGTAAATTCATTACAATTAACCATGGTTGATGGTAAAGTCTGTAGGGCTTTAAGTAACACAGCGTGTAGTAGATGCTATATTTGTGGTGCAACACCGAAAGAAATTATTGATATTGACATGTGCTTAAGTAAATCCGTTATTGATATTGCTAGATATCAGTTTGGTTTATCTCCTCTGCATTCATGGATAAGATTTTTCGAATATTTTATACATTTATCTTACCGATTAGATTTTAAAAAGTGGCAGGCTCGTTCAACAGATGAAAAGGAGCTTCTTGCACAGAAAAAACTATATGTTCAGCAGCAGTATAGGACACTATTAAGTTTAATTGTCGACAAAGCTCAAAGTGGCGGAAGTGGCACATCCAATTACTGAAATAACTGGCTTAGATCAAGCAGTTATTGATCGGAGTCATCATATTTTGCAATGTCTTTCGTCGGGAAACAAAATTGCTCGTTAGGAACCACGCGAATACTTATTAGTACGTATCCATGGTATAATTTGCCTGCTTCAGTTCATAAAGTGTTAATTTATGGATCGGAAGTAGTTGACCACTGTCTAGTTTCCATAGACGAGCTCTCTGAAAAAGCCGCTGAATTTTGTACTAAATTATTTAAGCAATTCAGACGAGACAACACGCGAAAAATGTCTCATGTTGTCACTAGCATTGATATTTTGTATAGGCTTCCAAATTCCGACCGATTACTGAAATAACTGGCTTAGATCAAGCAGTTATTGATCGGAGTCATCATATTTTGCAATGTTTTTCGTCGGGAAACAAAATTGCTCGTTAGGAACCACGCGAATACTTATTAGTACGTATCCATGGTATAATTTGCCTGCTTCAGTTCATAAAGTGTTAATTTATGGATCGGAAGTAGTTGACCACTGTCTAGTTTCCATAGACGAGCTCTCTGAAAAAGCCGCTGAATTTTGTACTAAATTATTTAAGCAATTCAGACGAGACAACACGCGAAAAATGTCTCATGTTGTCACTATGCTATCACCTGAGGCTTTACGTATGTTAAGTTTTTGAAAATAATGTACAAATGTTGTATTAAATTTCTGTTATAACATTTATTATATATTTTTTAAATTTTTAACTAACATTTTTGGTAAATAAATTACTATAATATTATATAAAAAGACTTATTTTAATCTTATTTTACCTTAATTGGCCCATAAATACCGACGAAACATTTTTCGCGTGTTGTCTCGTCTGAATTGCTTAAATAATTTAGTACAAGATTCAGCGGCTTTTTCAGAGAGCTCGCCTATGGAAACTAGACAGTGGTCAACTACTTCCGATCCATAAATTAACACTTTGTGAACTGAAGCAGGCAAATCATACCATAAATACGTATTAATAATCATTTGCGCGGTTTCTGACTAGTAATCTTAAAAATTCGATACCATTAATTTTATCTCCCTACGAAAGACATTGCAAAAGATGATGACACCGATCAATAACTGCTTGATCTAAGCCAGTTATTTCAGCTGTTATAGCTGAAAAAAAAAATTAAACTTAATAGTGTCTTACACTGCTGCTGAACATATAGTTTTTTCTGTGCAAGAAGCTCCTTTTCATCTGTTGAACGAGCCTGCCACTTTTTAAAATCTAATCGGTAAGATAAATGTATAAAATATTCGAAAAATCTTATCCATGAATGCAGAGGAGATAAACCAAACTGATATCTAGCAATATCAATAACGGGTTTACTTAAGCACATGTCAATATCAATAATTTCTTTCGGTGTTGCACCACAAATATAGCATCTACTACACGCTGTGTTACTTAAAGCCCTACAGACTTTACCATCAACCATGGTTAATTGTAATGAATTTACAACTTTAATTTCGTTCTTATTGATGTTAAAAATGGATGGTAAATTGATAATTTTATTTTTAAAATAGGCTTCTTTTTGCACGGAAAGATTTTTTGTTTCTTTAGTAAACTTAAATCGAATAGGTCTAAAAAACCTAGTGGAAGAAGGGCGTGGGTTTTTCCGTATAATTTGGTCCGGATCGGAAGTATTTGATTTATATATTAAACAAAGTGGGCAATGTAAAATAACAAATAAGGTATTATCTTGTATACTGGAATCTGAAAATGCCTGTTAATATTCACTGTGCCCCGTACTTCCGTCAAAGTTCCATTTACCAATCCCATTTACTAATGTCAGCAATACTGAGGACATCATTTTGATTTTCTAGTATACGGGAAGTAATATGATCTAGCAAGGATTGTAATTCTATTTCGGCAGATGATTCCGTGAAATAAAAAAATAAATCAAATCGTAAACATGACCTGCAGTGGGCAACAAACGGTAAAAAATATGTATGTGCTACGAATCTAGTCGTAGAGACGAATACCCTCTGTACCACGCACATTCGCAAACAAACGCAGATAAATTCTTTTTAAATTAAAAGTACAAATATAGAGTAACATTTTGATATATAACTTGCAGGCGGCATAAGCCGGCAACATAGTTAATACCTTAAGTAAAAATAAAGTCGTAAGAAATATACGTGAAAATTGATTTGTCGTGAAACCGCTTTTCGCAAAATACGTGTTGCTTAAAAAATTATTGAATACATAATAATAACGATGAACTCCTGCAACTTAAGTATCCATTGTAAAACAATAAGTCAACTATGTTTTTTTTTAAAAACACGCAGTAGAAATTAACTTTATTAGCACTGCTGAAAATGATGAGGAAAGTTGTTTTGATTTGTTCACTTCCGATGCATAAAAGTAAATGTAAGAAACAACTGATTGCAAATCTGTTTGCATGTTTTAATAGTACCACTAGTAGTGAGTATTAGAGCGATCTAACGGTGAAAAAATCGAACATCGTCATTTGACCACTATGTCTTACTACTGAACCACTGTGCAACGTAGATAAAACCAAGTTTTGAGTGTATTGCGCTATATATAAACATATTTGATCACAAAGTACGGTGCTTTGTTATTAATTTTATTACTCTTTTATTTAGCCAATGTAAAAAGTTCAAGTACACTGCCTGGGAGCTATATTGCTAGCGATATTAAATTCACTAGTGAAGGTGACGATCATGAAAGACAGCAAATCAAGGAACGTGACATCAAGACAGTACGACGTATTGCCGAGGAACACACACTTCAACTGCTAGAAAAGGCGCAGCAAAATATTGAAAATAGCGGTAAGTGAATAATGTTAGCCTCCTAATGCAAAATATTATTCAGACGGCTAAGTTTTGAATAATTATTTTGGTAGTAAGTCACCAATGACTTTATTTATCACTCATCAATTATAAGATCTTTGCAGCAGTGTCAGATTTCATAAGTCAGACGCATTAGCTAAATATTGATTTTGCGCGAGTTATCCTACAAATGCAACAGCACAGGCTGAATACAATTTCTAAGGGACATATCCTGCTTTTGGACAATTTTTCTTTGTCCCAGATTGTGTTTGATACTTTCGAACTTCTGCAGGCAATCAGAAAACACACAAATGAAAAAGCTATGTTTGTTGACACCTGACGCTAATGAAGTTTTTGAGAGAGCAAGTCTAAAACAAAAACTTTTATTGTAATTTTTATAATTAATGCCCAATATATGAGTGGGACATATAAACGTAGTTTATCTTTAAATTTTGTTAAAATACAAAATTTCGTTTTTCACTGCAAACTTATGGTGTTTTCTTTTCTGCACAAGAAATGTCACCTTGTTAAAAGGTACCTGCATAAAATATCTTGCCAACCCTGTAATAATCCAATTTGTTATTTCACTAGAACAAAACATGTCAATAAATTTAAAATTTCATCCTCATCAGAAAAGGAGGATGAATCTAGCAATTGACTAATTGCCATTTCTGCATATATAATTGATACGGCAATATTAATATTTTTAACTTTTATTAAACGGTTTAGAATTGTTAAAAATTTTCTTTTGTTTGTTTTCATAAACAATACAAACAGTAAAAATTGGTTGCCAGACTGCTAGTTTATCGACCCGAAGCTTTATATAAAAACTTTTTTGAGCGCAATTTCATAAATCCAAATCCTGTAAGATTTAATAACAATTAATGTAATGTTTTCTCATAGTTGTTATATAAAACAGTAAAGATATTAACCTTTAAAATGTAACTTTTTACTTAGTAATTATAGGCGATTTCTTTCCAAATTCTTCTGGTAACACAGAAGTCAATTAATTTTCAGGGCACTATCAACACTGTCGATTTGTATGGGGCATAAAGTGCAATGCCTCGCACGATTATTGAGAGAGATATTTTTTTAATCAAGCACACTATCCTTTTACAGAGCAAAACAATTTTAAGAAACGAACACGAAATTACTCTTTTTACATGGAAATGTAGTATATTTTTGTAGAAAAGAAAACACTATTAAATAAGACGTAAATGCCCCTCATTGTAAATTTAAATATAATTTAAATCGTGCGTAGTAAACATTTGACATTGACTTTTCTTTCTTTTAATAAAAATAAAACATTGTGATGTTGAGAAAAATTTGTTAAAAAAAATTTTAGAAAGCTATGTACATAAAGTTAATTATCAATAAAATAAAGTAAAAAATCAATAGAAGAATATTGTACAAATAGACTCTAACACAATTGAAAAACCTAAAATAATTTTATACACAACACTTGAAATACTTTAAATAATAAGCAAAACACATTTCATGGTGCTACCATATTTTTCGCATAAATTAATACATAGAAGTATTTAAGTCTGACTGAAAAATTGAAATCGTATTTAAATAGAGATAAAATTTTTATGAAAATTAACTCCAACTACATTTAAATATCCACTGATCTGTTGCGCATACATTAATAAATGAAACCGACTTAGTAATGAAGAACTGAGTTGGAACTGAATTGTTACAACGCTTTCAGAACCAACCCGACTTACTCTGTTGTGCTATAATCTCACTATACCTAACGTCTCGGAAATTCGCTGGAGCCAATCTGGAGAAGTCACAACGTACACTGGCTGAACATTATAATTTTCTGGCGAGTCTCTCAAACAACCTCGACCCGGTGAAGTAGGTTTTTTGGTATCTTCGGAAGAGATTCTATGTAGAGGAACTCAAGAACGAGACCACATGTTCCAACTACACCAAACAGTGAAAATAGAGGTGCATCAAACTGAAGATAACGATGTAATAATAACAGCAGTAGCAACGAAAGTGAAGTTCTTAAAAAAAAGATAAGTGACCATACTTATATACCTAAAATAGATAGGAAGCAAGCTAAAGATTCTCTTAATTCCTACATAAATAAGATTATTGTGAGGAAGGAAGCCAGCCTTAAACATCCAGCTTAAACGTATGATAAAAAAAGCACGTGAAAAAACAAACGGAAATGGACTAGAAACTAGTCCATGCTTTTAGGTTTTCAGAACCCCCATCTATTCTGAAAGTTGTTTAAATGAATTTTAAAACCGCTTCAAATCCTTAAAGGTTGTTCTTATATAGCTATCATGTAAATGTTCCTCTCGCGATATTTCAGACATATAAAAAAACCATACCTCTATGGGCAAGAGTTTATTCATGAACACAGTTTCAGGTATCAGCTCGATGATTATCCTTGTAGTGGCAAGGTAGTCTCATAGACTATGAAAATTTTAGTCAATGAAAACTTGACGCTCTTTTACACTTACATAAGGTACACACTTGTGAATATTAGCTTTACCGCTATTTGCTAACGAAAAATTTTTTGATTCACATACGTGTTTACTAAGTAAAACACTTTCACAATTAACTAATAGACGTTTTCATAGAATTGAATATTATTAGAAATATTTGACAAGTAAGAACTTAACTTTACTTTATAACTCTTTTTAACTTTTTTTGAATGATTTATTGAAAATTGTGTAGTTAAAATATTATATTAAAAGAAATTTTGGAAAAAGCATGCACAACTTAATCCTATCCTTCTTATTTGATGACTGTTGCGGGTTATCAAATTAATTTTTAAATGCATTTTAGAATACCTGTTTGATATTAACAACATTTTTTTGTATACGTTTTGTGTTTAATTTCTATTATCATTTTTGATAAGCAAAATATCGCACTCTGCGCAGGGGACGCCCATAACATACCTGGCGACGCCGATTTGAAGTAGAAGCAGCTAATATAAGTTTATGGTGAAATTAAATCTAGTAGTTATAATTTATAGATGGCCAAAATTTTCTTTCTATTGTTCTTGGAAGTAATTTTTTCGCAACTGCCCTACCGTGTTCTATGTAAATAAAAATTCAATTTTTTTTTCATATTTGTCCCGACGTTTCGTGAATTTTATGTTCACTTTTTTAAGGGATCTTCGTCTATTTAATAAAAAAAATATATCAACTATTTTTTACAGTATGTTGAAAATTGTGCTACGTCTAGTAATTTGCCTAATATGATATCTGTAATTGTGTGTGAAAGAGGGTTTCCCATTGGCATGCCGATGATTTGGCTATATATGTATGTCATTCTCGTGTATGAAGTAATTGTTGTCGTGTAGGCAAAATTTCAGGATTTCTAAAAAGTTTGAACGTAGAATTGTTGTGTTTTCTTTAATATCGTCCCATTTATCATTTATGTTGCGTAAGGCAGTACTTATTGGGATGTTAGTAAAAAGGGAAATTACGTCGAAAGAAACCATCAAATCATTATCCGCTATGTCTATTGTTTGAAGCTGTTTTTTCAGCTCAAAAGAGTTCTTAACATTATATTTCGTTGAAATTATATGTTTAAGAATTTGTCCTATGTGTTTACTTAATTGGTAGCAGGGGAGTTGAATTACGCAACATAAATGATAAATGGGACGATATTAAAGAAAACAAAACAATTCCACGTTCAAAGTTTTTAGAAATCCTGAAATTTTGCCAATACGACAACAATTACTTCATATACGAGAATGACATACATATATAGCCAAATCTTTGGCATGCCAATGGGAAACCCTCTTTCACCCACAATGGCAGATATCATATTAGACAAATTACTAGACGTAGCACTAGCTGAATTGCAACTCCAAAACATTCATATAAAATACATAACTAAATATGTAGATGATATCCTAGCCATTATACACATTGACCACAAGGATAAAATATTAGAAACACTCAACAAATTCCACCCAAAGATTAAATTTACCATTGAGATGGAAAAATACGGCGAATTACTTTATCTTGACATGAAATTACACAAAATTAGAAATAAAATAATATTCGACTGGTATGCGAAAAGTTCATCATCCGGTAGAATAATGAACTTTAATACTACACAACCTAAACTACAAATCATAAATACAGCAAAGAATTTTATACAAAGAGTATTGGACATTAGCGATAAACAGTTTCATACCAAAAACATTATTAAAATCACTCAAATTCTTAAATGCAATAGTTTCCCAACAGAATTGATCAAATCCCTTATAAAAGCCTATAAACCCACATTAGATAACAAACAGGACAACCACAACCAAGCAAAACGGTCTTTTGGGATTAAATATACTCCCGGCCTCACTGACAATAGAACAATTAAAACAACAATAGACAAAAATTATATAAATTTTGCATACATAAAACATTAAATACAATATTCACAAAAACCCCAATAGAAAAATTACAACAAAGTAATGTAGTGTATGAAATACCATGCAAAGGTAATGACGCAAACAGCTGTAATATTGGCACAACAAAAAGTAATATAGGAACAAGAATAAATGAACATAAAATTTATATAAATAAAAACAAAGGAAATACAGCTCTCTCACAACACGTAATACAAACACAACACAAACCAGAATTTGAGAATATACGAATATTGGATAAAATAAACAACACCAAGAGAAGATATATAACAGAAAGCTTAAGAATTCAACAAAAATAAACAAAACAATGAACATCAAAGAGAACACGGATAACTTAAGCGCCAGTTATAAGATTGCAATCACACAACATCTATGATTTTTATGTGTTTGCAAAAACAAAATTTTCTAGTTATAAGAAAATTCTTTTAATGTAATATTTTATATAGTATATGTAAGTTAATATGAAAACAATTGTCAATATACTGTAAAAAATAGTTTATATATCTTTTTTTATTAAATAGACGAAGATCCCTTGAAAAGGTGAACATAAAATTCACGAAACGTCAGGACAAATATGAAATAAAAATTGCATTTTTATTTACATAGAACACGATAAGCCAGTAGCTAAAAATTACTTTCACGAAATTAAATCTTGGTGTTATATATAGTAAATTGGAACTCTGTTGTTACGGCCAATACTCTTACGTGTATGGTCGCCACTTTAACTCAAAAGAGGAAAGTATAGTGTCAAGAACCTAAAAAAAATCAAAAGAGAAATCTAATAGCGCAATCGAAAATTTTATATGTTAAAATAAAGTCAGACAAAGAAGTGGAAGAATATTAAATATTCTGTACTATAAGTGCTTTGGACTCCTTGTACCTCTACGATAAATAAACCATTCTCTTCTGGATCATGTGTTATTAAAACTATGGAAAAAAATGTGTTCAATCCTAAATCAGGCTGATAGCCTGACTGACCTATTGGTCAGGCGAAACCACTAAATTTACAAACTTTAAATTTGAATATGGGTTCCATTCCCATGTACAGATCTACTAAAACAAGGTTAAAAATCCACAAAATCGGGTAAAACCGTACATTTTTTATCTCGTAAGCATAGAAATATAGCTCAAAAATAATTTGATTTGTGTTTGGTACATATATCTTTTATATACTTTTAAGAGGTAAAAATCGAATAAGAATTAAGGTTGGTAGTTTTCTTTCACTCCATATATTTTCTAAGCTATAGTACATAAGTTCTGGCACTATTTAAAAATTCGCAGTTAATAGGTACAAAATTTTAACACTTTTTGATACCTCTTTGTTAAAGTTTGCTTACTTAGTTGAAAAGTTTTAAGAATATACTTTTTTGAGAAGATTTTTTAGAAGATGGTATTTTTACACAATTACGTTATAATATACAAGTCACACAAAGATTTTATTTTTTTCGCGGTGGACAAGGCTTTCTTATTTAAATATCCCACAAAGCTTTTTCATATACTTTTTGCGAACTGATTTGATTGTTACCATGATTACAAATTGGAAAATATGAATTTTTACTATTAAAATAAATCAATGGTTGAACAAAATCATCGATTAATTAATTGAGGGTTTAACCGATTCAAACAAAAGTCTGATTAGTTGAACATCCTTATCGCACCTCATCAAAAAATCATTATTTGTAAAACCTTGTTACAAGCCCTTGAGCTTTTCAATGCCACCGAAAATGTTCAACTGTTTGTTTCTTTTTATATATTTTTAGACATGTGGCGTAACAATCAAGCCAAAGTACCAGAAAGCGTCGAACAACTTTCCAATGTTAATGATTCAAATGTCGTCATAGAAACTAGGTAATTCTTTTATATGAGATTCGTTTGATTTTAAAGACTTTAACTTTGATTAATTCGTTATTAGTGATGATGGCAGAGTCATCAATACTACAACAATGACAATTGAGAAGCATGAGATCGAACCGATATATTCGCAACCTGAAGATCACTTGTTGGCCGCTAATGTGGATACTTTAATAACTGGAAATAATATAACCATGATACAGTATCTTTTAAACGAAGAAAGGGGAAATCGTAGCAGTAATGAACATGACGATTCCGTACTAAATAATGGTGATATAATGGAAAACCGAAACGAAAAATGAGAAAAATTATTTCAAACTTTTTAATAAAATTACATACATGTGTGTACAATTAAACATTTCTTTATGAATTTTACTAATAAAATGCAAATAAAAATATTTATATATATATGTATATATCATATATAGTGCATATACAAAGTTATAAAAATATACCAAGTATATATAAAAATAAATAAAAAATATATTGAAAAGTGGTTGAAAGCATTTTAAATATTAGCAAAAAGCAAAACTTAACACATAACTGGGTGGTCCTCGTAACTAATGATTTATGTATCAGGCCTCTAAGCTTCCTGCTGTAATACATTTAAAAAATAAGATGATTAAAACGATTGATTTCGATATGCAGCTGTCGACAATTTAAACGTTTATGTCTTGAAGGAGGACATCTTCAAGGTAGGGAATAATTAAACGACAGCGCGTAATTGCTGCAATATGTTCACGTAAAAGATTATTTTGAAAGCTGCGGTTGTTGTAAAAATTAATTTATATATCAGTAGTGCAAACTTAGATATTTCACTTTTGTTCTCGCAAAATTTATGGTCAAGTCACAGAATAAAAATATTCTCTCTCAAAGATCCTAAAAAGAGAAGACTTAATTTCAGCCATGCCTAGTGTGCATGTGAAAAGTTATAAAATGGTCCGATTGAGAGGCGAGTCCGCTGAACGGTTTATTTCACATTGGGCCCAGTGATTGACTGGAAGCCAATATTAAAGATATTGGCCAATATATTGGTCAGAGTATGCCAAAATTATACCATTTGAGGCGAAAAGAATTTTCCCCTTTTTATGGTCGAGATGTTACCTACCGAATATATCATTGAAAGTCACTGATTTTCCAATAGCTTGAGATATAAACAGAGTTGCCGTTTTTGGTTGTTTCTAAAATAATTTTTGATAATTTAGTATTTTAATGCGGGGATGAGCAGATCTTCCATTCCGTTTTTCCTAATATAGATATATACAATTTTTATATACATATAATCTCTTTAGTTTTCCAGCCACATTTAAAATTTTCAAGATACTCACACACTTCAGCTGCAATCGAAACTATTAGCAGAACATTATGAATTAAAAATTCATATGAAATTTTGAATCTAAAGAATGAATTGATATTATTTGTTTTAAAGCCCTCCAAATGTTGAACTATACAACTTGGCAACATTTAAGGCCCAACTATAATGGGTTTACGCTTAGGCTACTGTAAAAAAAAAAGACAGTAAAATGCGTATGAAAAATAATGAAGACTTTTGTGTGCCTATATTATAAATATTGATTTGAAGTACTTACTTCACTTAGCTGTAAAAAAATATACTTTTGGAAAAACTAAGTTATTATAAATAAATAAAATATATGTAAATCTATTAATGTGCTCATATTTTTATACATATATATATATATATATATATATATATATATATATATATATACATATATATATATATATATATATATATATATAAATGGTAATATGTATATATTACCATAACTGAGTTGATTAGTACCAATTTAGAAAGAAATTAAAAGCAAATTGGAAAATTAGTAAAAAAAATACAACAGTGTGTGGTTGACTATATGTCATTAATTGAGGGAAAATACTCTTTGATATATACACCATTAACATAAACAAACGCTAAACATAAAATATTCTAATTAAAAAATGGATAAAAAGCTAAAGTATTTAAGAACATTATAACCAATGACTTGTGCATTGGATGGAAATAAGTGAGGTAGAAAACGGAGGCAAAAAACTGCTTAATAAAACCCTGCCAATTCTTCCACCTAACGCTTTGCAAATAGTCAGTTATAACTTCACCATTTCTATGGAAGCTATTGCCGGTTGAAAAAAATATTTTTAATAAACGACTGCCGAGGGCTCGCCGAACAATAGAAAATGCTTTCGATATACTAGTTTCCAGATGGCGAGCTTTGCTTACTACTTTACATATGTGCCCCGAAACACAGCAGCTTTCATTTGTGTTCACAATCTTCCATTTAAAAAAAAAATGAAAAAATTAATAAACACATTTGCTATTAAAGAAGTGCATATGTATATACTAAACACTTCTTATGCACGTTTTCCAAATTTCTTTCCACGCCTTCACCTTAACAATACGATTATAACAAAAACCATCCCTTTTAGAGCACTTATAGTTTTTCTCATTATTTCGGCGTTCATTGCGGCTTCTCATGTGTACATGAGAATGCATGGTATTTTATATTTATGATTAATTACTATTCAAAGCATAGTAGACACATTATAATAACATATGTAGCTAGAAATTTTATAGAAAGGGTTCTAAATATAAGTGACAAACAATTTCTATATATCTTTTCACAGTAGTAGTTCGTGATGGCTTGATAAGATTAACAACACAGGTTAGGTTTTATGAAATTCAATTATATCCTTATTGTCAACTTGTGACGCAACCTTATGTTTTAATTCCTTAAAATATTACAAATTAAATTCATTTATATTTTGTATAGTTAAGTTAAGAATATATTTACTTACTTTTTGGTTTCAAACCACCAACTTTTTCACAAACAAATTTTAGGCACGTTGTGCGCAACTGCTTGTGGTTCACAGGACGACTATTTTAAAAACGAAAGTCCCGGATATGAAATATTACAAAATTGACAGATATAAATTACAAGTTTACAATTGTCATATGTATAAGAAAAATAATATAAATAAGAAAGAAGAATATCAGTTGCTTTTCAGAACTGCATATTCCGTACAACACCCCCCGCAGTATGACGAGAAGCTTTCAAAGTCATACTCCTAAATAGAGGTCACATTCAATACCGCCAGTCTAGTAGCAGGCCGTACAATTACTCCACTTGTAGTCAGGATCTTCGCCTTCCGTACCTGACCATCATTTGCCATAGTAGTTTCTAAAATTTTACCTCTTGGCCACACATTTCTTGGACTCGACGGGTCAACCACAATAAGTCGCCAACTTGCAACGGCTTAATCTTCTCATGCCACTTCGTCCTAAGAGTTAAAGACAGCAAGTACTCTTTTACCCACTTACGCCAAAATATTTCTGCATACTGTTGTGCAGCCAGCCAGTTATTCTTTAGTGTCACGCCGCTGTCGTCATATGTCGCTAAAGGTTTCATACGATTTGATGAGTAGACAAGCAGATGGTTTGGAGTTATTGCTTCCGCATTTTCATGTTCAATCGGAACATATACTAATGGTAGAGAATTTATTATGTTTTCTACTTCAGCTAAAATTCCGCGAAGTAATTCATCACTTGGTGTACTAGTATGTGAAATACTATAAAAAACATTTTTAACCGATCTTACGAGCCTCTCCCATATGCGGAGACGAGGGTGGAATAAAGTTCCATTTTTCAGTAGCCGTGGTAAACGTACGTACCAATTAATTTTTATCAACCTCTTCCACAGCTTCTCGGATTTCCCTTTCGGCACTAACAAAATTCGTCCCGTTGTCGCTAAAGAACTCCCTCGGTGTTCCGCGACGACGTATAAAATTTCTAATTGCTATTATGCACGATGAAGTATTTAAAGAGTTGACAACCTCTATATGAACAGCTCTTACCGTAAGAAACGTAAACAAAGCGCCATACCTTTTCTCCGTTCGTCGGCCCACCGTCACTATAATTGGACCAAAATAGTCCACGCCTGTATACGTAAAGGGACGACAAAATGCTGCCAATCGGGCTTCTGGTAACTTCGCCATCTGGGGACAGTTTGGAACAGCTTTCTTTATTTTACACATTTGGCACTGCTTCAACATTTTTTTAAAAACAGCTCTTAACCGAGGAATATAAAATCGCTGCCTCAATTCATTTATCACGGTTTCGTGGTTGAGATGTTTATAATTTGTATGAAAATTCGTAATTAAAAGTTGGGTAACACGACTATTTTTAGGTAAAATTATAGGAGATTTGGTTTCCTCAGAAAAAAAAGCTTTATCTATTCGGCCTTCTACGCGAAGGATTTGATTCTCATCCAATTTCGGAGTAACTCTATACAGCGAACTTGCTTTCGATAACTTTTTATTTGATATTAAAAGCTGTATTTCTTCAGAGTAAATTTAATTTTGAGCAAGACGAAATAATAAATTTTCTGTTCTGGCAAGCTCTGTGGACTCAAGTCCACAGTTACATTTTGCCTTTTGTTGAACTGTATCACAAAAACGTATCACATATGCAGTGGTCCTCAACAGTCTATTCCAGTTGGAAAAACGATTTATGTCAATAACCATTTCTTTGGTGTCATGAACTTGTACATATTCGATATCTGAATCACATGAGTCTAACTCGGTTTCATAGCATGGCCATTCACTTGCATGTGTTAAAAGGAAATCAGGTCCCTTAAACCAACGACTTTCAAAAGAAATGTCAGGTTTTTTAGTCCACTTTGTTGCTTCATCGGCAACATTATGCTTTACGGGAATCCAGTGCCACTCTTGCAAGTCTGTTGTATCTAAAATTTCGCTAACACGCAAAGAGACAAATTGGTGGTATTTTTTATTACCATTTTTTAACCAACTAATTACTATCTTCCAGTCAGACCAATAATATTTCTTATTTATAGAAATCTTGTGATTTTTTATTACGTTGTTGGTAAAGCGACAGCTGATGAGTGCAGCTATTAACTCCAGACGAGGTATTGAGGTAATTCTACAAACGTATGGAGCTCTATCTAATCAACGATTGATTTTAAATAGCAACGCTGAATGCTAACTTTTTGTAAATTGGGACGATATTTTAACCACTTTTTCCATTTAACGAGTTGTTCTTCTTTAATTGACTCATCCCAGTTAATACCGCTTCTCCAAATTTCTTGTAAAATAATTTTAAGATACACAACGAAGTTACCAATTAGACCCAGGGGGTCGTAAACTGTCATTAAAATTTTTAAAATTTGTCGTTTTGTGGGAGGTTTATTAAAACGAATAATATCGTTGCTTAGTATATGGGGTGAAATCTTAAATACGATTACATCTTCTGTTGGATCCCAAAAAAGTCCTAAAACTTTTTCGGTTTCCTTATCTGACCCCATATTTAACTGCTTTTCATTCGCCTGATTTGGTTTTTCTATTTGGTTGACTACTTCGGTTTTATTCGAAACCAAATTTCTGAGGTTAAAACAAGCTTGCATTTGAATATACTTAACTTCCTTTGCTATATTAACGGCTTGTTCTACTGTATCGACAGAGTACAGAAAATCATCCACGTAATGGTTGTTCTTCACTGCTGAAACTGCTTGTGAAAATTTACTTTCATACTTGGAGGCGTTTGTGTTTTTCACATATTGGGAGATACTTGGAGCACATGAGGCTCCAAATATCATAACGTTCATTAGGTAAACATCAGGTTCCTTACTAGCATCGCAATTACGCCACAAGAAACGTTGAACATGTCGATCTTCTTCACGCATGAAAACCTGATGAAACATTTGCT
This sequence comes from Linnaemya vulpina, assembly GCA_963675445.1. Lineage (NCBI taxonomy): Eukaryota > Metazoa > Arthropoda > Insecta > Diptera > Tachinidae > Linnaemya > Linnaemya vulpina. Next base: position 44,646,778 of record OY776281.1, on the reverse strand, counting down.
TTATGTCACCGCATATGGCTATAGACCTTTCTCTAAATTGAAAAAGAATTGCTTGTAATGAAGCTAACAGGTCTGGGCCTTTGTATAGCATGGAGTTTAAAGAAATTCCATTAAACTTTGCGGCAGCGTCCCATACGATTCGGCATTTTCCTGGTTTATTTTTGTAGTGTACTGGAAACGTGGGAAGATACCAGATCCTTTCAGCTGGTGTATTTATATCAATTTTGGTAATATAACCTTTGTTGAGATATTCGTCAATGGTTTTAGCACAAATTGTAAGAAGGTCACTATTTTTTTCTCACTTGCTTTTCAAGACACAAAAGTCTATTTTTTGCCATTTGATAATTATTTGGTAAAAATATTTTATAATTTTGCCACAACAGACAAGTTTCATAAAGACCATCATCACGTTGTTTGGTAAAATTATTTAAAAGTTGCAACGATCTTTCATGCTCTTTGGTGGCCTTCAAATTTTGATAATTGATACCTAAACTTTCAATACTAAAAAAACCATTTACCAATTGATTCATGTGACTATCTGTCTCCAAACACTCACAAATATGTAGATTGTACTGTATAGGTTGACTGATGCCACAAGGTCCAAAAACTGTCCAGCCCAATGCAGTTTTAATAGCAATTGGTTAATTTCTTCCCCCTTCTTTAATTGTGTTTGCCACTGTAATATTTATGTTGTTAAGGCCATTAAGAATTTTTGGCGTAACAGCAGAATAACTTTTAACTGGCAATCCTTTTAAATGACTAAATTTTCTGTTGAGATTTTCGCAATCAAGTGTTTGCTTAGGCAGAAAAAATCCCTTTACTGTACGAACATCGATACCAAACTTCTTGCTGTTATTACCAGACACCTGCACTCTCTACATTTCTAGTCCATTTCAAACATAATTGTTCAGCTTCCCCTTCTAAATCCAATTGCTTTACTATTTCTTCATCTATTAAACTAATTGACGAGCCGTCATCTAAAAATGTATATGTAGAAAAGACTTTGTTGTTGTTTCCATAAATTCTTATTGGAATTACTTTAAAGAGAATTTGTTGTTTTTGAGTATCATGTGCATTTACATTTTGTACACTGCTGTTGTTCTGTTCTTTCTCATTGTTTTCTTTCGTTGTATTGTTGTTTTCGTATTTATGAAGAAGATTATGATTTTTAAATTGACAGCCGTCTACATTACAGTTTTTGTCTTTGTTGTAACAGACACCCGAATGTTTTCGTAAGCAGTGCTTGCACAACTCAAATCTGTTAACATAATTCCATCTGTCTTTGCGATCAGCTGACAAGAACTTTTTACAGGTTGAAACATTTTTACAATCACTGCTGCAAACCAAACATTTCTTTTTATTAGTTTCTGTGTGTGTATTGCAAAACACATTCTTTTGTTTACGATTGTTAACAGATTCAACTGTCATATTATTTTCAACATTAACAGTGCTGGCTGACAATCCAATATCAAATATCCAATTAGAAAACTCAGGTAAGTTTGCTTTTTTATTATTTTGCAGATTTAATATAGTTGAACCCCAAATTATTTGGTAATACGGTGGCAATTTTGAGACGAGTTCCTGGAGTAACGATGAATTATTTAATTGATCAATGAGGCCACAAGTTGCAATAGTTGATTGTAGACCTTTTACTTGGATGGCAAAGTTGGTAATTGTTTCCATTTTATTGGTATTAATCTGTGGTAATGTTTTTATTTAATTTTTTAGAGAAAACAATCTTATCTGGCTGACCGTACAATAATTTCAAAGTGGAAATAGCGTGTGGTACACATGATGGGTGAACCAGAATTCTTTTGACAGCTTCTAATGCTTCACCACGGAGAGATCTTTGAAGCCTTATTAAATTTTCTGCATCCGTGAGCCCGCAGAAACAAAGGCCATTCCTCAGGACAACCAGAGAAAGTGGGCAAATACTTAGGCACAGTTTGACGAGCATGTAGTTGGTCAGCTCTTAGTCTTTTTCACAGGGTTGTTGGCTGCAATGCTGTTGGCTGAGATGCTTCCGTCTGTTCCGTGTGAATAACCGAGATGCATTTGGTTGAGATTTTGATTTATTGTAGAGTGTAGTGAAAAATTTGGATAAATAAATGTATAGGGTTGTGAACTTGTTATATTATTTTGTTCATTTACATAGTTTACAGGCGAACTGTATGCGACAGTGGTTGTAATAGGGGCGCTATTTGATACGACCGGCACATGTACTGATGTATTATGTGAGGTTCGGTTCGGCGGTGGGACTATGGCATTTTGCTTTTGGGTAATTTGATTCGAAGCTGTTGGAAATTTATTATCGGCATCTTCTTCTTCAATTTCATGAAGAATTTCATATTTTTATGCAGATATTCCTGATCGCGTCTCATGGATAGCTCGCATTCTTCTTCTAACCTTTTTAGTTCAAGGGCCTTTCTTCTGCTAACAGAGTCTTTTGACGCCAATGACGAATGTGTGCTAGAAGCAGAATGCGTTGCGTTTATGTTACACGATTGACACAACCATGACTCTTGTGGGCTTGAGACTTTTGCGCAACTGATATGGTATGATTTTTGGCATAAGTTACAACTTACCACTACATCATCAAGTTGTTCGTGACAAAGCTGACATATTTGTTGGACGTTTTGTGGCAAGACGCCTGTTTTGTGTGGTTGACCGTGTTGTAATGAAGAGTCCATATGGGTACTTACGTGTGACTGAGGTTATGTTGAATTTGGCAACTATATCCACTTTCGCTGGCAAGGGCAAACTCCAGAATCAGTTAAATTCACAAGGTAGAAAAGTATTCATCAAAAAGAATTAAAAATTTGTTCACAGTAGTAGTTCGTGATGGCTTGATGAGATTGACAACACAGGTTAGGTTTAATGAGATTCAATTATTTCTTTATTGTCAACTTGTGACGCAACCTTGTGTTTTAATTCCTTAAAATATTACAAATTAAATTCATTTATATTTTGTATAGCTAAGTTAAGAATATATTTAACTTACTTTTGGTTTCAAACCACCAACTTTTTCACAAAGAAATTTTAGGCACGTTGTACGCAACTACTTGTGGTTCACAGAACGATTATTTTAAAAAGGAAAGTCCCGGATGTGAAATATTACAAAATTGAGGTATAAATGACAAGTTTACAATTGTCATATGTATAAGAAAAATAATATAAATAAGAAAGAAGAATATCAGTTACTTTTCAGAACTGCATATTCCGTACTTTAACAGTGGTGGCAACAATATCAATAAAAAGAAGGTTGTAAATATATTAGAAAATAACTATTTTCCTAATCATATTGTTACGTTTTTAGACCTTTTCGTAAAAATGGTTTTATTACTTATCCTTCAAGGATTCGATTTATTGCATCAAATTAAAACACGGACAAATTAATTTAAGAAATTTAATGCGGCAACACTTTATTTATTACTTTATTTACACGAGTATTTGTACTACTCAACTCTTAGCGATGTTAACACGTCTGTATTTGCAATCACACTGATTATTGCTGAGTTCTGGCAGCGCCTTTATATAGCAAAAATGACGTCGTCTGGTAACCTCGCGAAAGTTCTGGGTATGGTGGTTGTATTTTACTTGGCATGTGTGTGTTTGTATGACAATGCTGACTTGTTTGGTTTGCTTATGGTAACTATGTGTGTTTGAATGTATGAGTGTTCTGTGTGTTTTGCCTATGGTAACTATGAGTGGTTGTATGAATGAGTGTGTGGTTTTGTTTCTTCTACGTGTATATGGCTGTGTATACTTGTGAATCTATTTAGTTTTATTAGCAGCGAATACTGGCATACAAGATCATTAAGAACAACATCTCTTAGCATTGATGTTGCTATGTTTGTTGTTGTTGTGGTTTACTCTTATTGGCACAGCCTTGAATGATCTTGTATATTCTGGAGTATTCCATTTCCGTTAATTTGAATATTATCTATATAGTGTTTGTAACATTTTGACAACTATAGATAATATTTCCAGTGCTGCCAAGTACATATAGCCACATTGTCGTTTTATTTAAATCTATTTCTAATCTTTGTAACAATATAATAAATAAATTAGTATCACAATATAGAAATACAAGAACAGAAAATACTAACAGTAATACAGAACAAAAATTATTTAAATCTTTAACATTCCAGGAATATCAGAAAGGTTGACAAAATCTAAGATTTACGATACAGATAAATATAGAATAGCTCATAGGACGTGTAATACATTAAACAGACTATTTAGTAAAAATAAAGATAAAATTAAAAAATGGGATAGATCAAATTTAGTATACAAAATACCATGCAAGGGTAATGATATAGAGAATTTTAATAAAGTGTACAAAGGTACGACCAAGAATAAATTGAAGACTAGGATAGCAGGTCACAAATCAAATCAAAAATATAGGGATATAAATTCACAAAAAACAGCTTTATCTTCCCATTGTTCTAAATCATATAATTTTCTAGTTTTTGAAAATGTTTCAATATTAAATACAGAAAATAACTATAAACGTCGATTAATGTTAGAAATAATAGACGTACCTTCATCACACGGAATAAGTTTTAAAATAGATACAGAAAAGTTAGCACAGAATTATAGACATTTAGTTAGTAAGAAATGCAGATTTATATAATATAATTGTTAATATTGACTATTATTTGCTAGGAATTATTTATTATATTATTGTTATTATATATTAACTCATACTAATTGTTACAATTATTGCCTATGTGTATGTAGATGTATATACATGTATATGTGTGTGGATGTGTATGTAGTTATATATGTACATGTATTTGTATGTGTGTGTATATATATATGTATGTATATACACACATATATATGTGTATATATATGTATATATATATATATATATATATATATATATATTTGTTATAAAAATGTTCATTATAATTTGTTAATGTTGAAAAAGTTTGTTTTACTGTAAATTGTTAATGTTGAAAAAAATATTTTATATGTTATTGAATTCGAAAAACAAACAAATATTGTGAATAGTTTTTTATGTCATGTTTCAAAACCGTTTGTCTATAAAATTTTAATAATTTTTATTTCCTGAAGAAGTTAACAAGCTGTTAACGAAATATCGACATATATATATATATATATATATATATATATTATCGACATATATATATATATATATATATATATATATATATATTAACATACATATACATATACATATATATATATATATATATATATATATATATATATTAACATACATATATATGTATATATATATATATATATATATATATAATGTCGTTATGATGTTATCTAGTGTTTCCTCAGGGATCGGTAATTGATAGATTGACTTTGCCTTCTGATAGGTCAGCTTGTAATTTCATCTTTAAATTTGCTCGGTGAACCTTTGCCGTGGAGCAGGTAATGGTCCTGGGCTATTGTTTTGGGATTGTGTAGTGTCTCTTGATGGCTGTGCTTCTGGAGTTGCCTGAGCATGGTTAGACCTATTACATCGTGCACGTTTAACTAAAACAATGATGACGACTATCGTACTGATTGTTAATGCGACGTATGCGATGGAGACACTATGTTTAGATGAGGATTCACGTTGGAATTCTGACTCCAGCTTTTGTTGTAGGGTCTTTAACTTAGTGAGTTGTCCTGCTATCTCATCTGCTACTAATGACTGGTTACTATTGTTGATGTGTTTAGTTCTTGCTACGTGTTGGTATTCTAGTTCTGAAATCTTTCCAAGGCGTGTGTAAGATGAGACTGATTTTGTTGCGGTGAATTGTTGTCCAGACATATAGATGAAGTCATGCTTGAGGATGCAATTGGGGTTAATGGTAAGTAGACTAGATCCTACCACTTATTTTTCTGGATTAACGGAGTCCACGTTAAGTTGGTTGGAGTGTTTCTTAACACGCAATGTGGTACCGAGATGTTATTGAATAGATTGATTTCGCATGAGCACATGTCTGCTCCAAAGTGATACTGGAGTTGCACATCGTAGCATATATATACATCCTGGCCGATGATGTCACATTCTTTGAGTTGTACTGGTAGTAATGCAAAGTACTGTCGCAGATTTTAATTTATTGCTATTGTCGCACTGCATGTGTCTATCATTAGCATACTGTTGTTTATGGCAGTTGGAACGGGAAGCAAGTGGAAGAGTTCAAACTTTTCATGGTCTATTAATGGCAGGGTTATGCTAAATACTACGTGCTCCTGTGTGAGTCCGCCCCTTACTTTCATTAGTTTGTAAAATTCTAGTAAGTCATTTTCTAGTATTGGTAATTCCAGCTATTGTGGTATGTGTGTTTTAATCTTTTGTATTTTAACTTCTAACTGAGTTGGAGTTAATAGCAATGGATTGATTTTTCCATGATGGGTATCTGTCAGTGCTTCCAAAATGTATGACTGCATTCTCTGTAAATTGTTGGCGGTGAATGATAATTTGGTCACACTCATTGTGAACAATTGAGTTAAGTTGATTTATCTCTTGAGCAAGGGCTTCTTCAGATTTCATGATTTCATTTACTTTTGCTAAAAGATAGTCAAACTTGTACTTAGACACGAGTACATTTTCTTTGATGATATTCAGGGTTGAGTTGATGACCGAGGTGTGATCTTTTATAAGACAAAGCATGTATGAATCGTTGTCTTGCAAGCTGGTCTGGTTATGGTCTTTGACATTTTTTCTGCAAACTCGGAATTAAGTATTCCAAACAATGAGTTTGCAACATTTCCTATGAAACCAACAGCTCCTCTTTTCTGGCGGCCTTTGTTCAACAATTTGTTGTCAAGTCTTAGATCCATCTCAATATGTCGAAGATGTTCTATAGTGCTGGAGCATGATGAGTTATACTCAATTTTATCACATAGTCGGCTTATCGCATTCGTTCCTTGTCCTAGAAAGGCTGTGTCAGTCCAGTACGCTGAAAGATCATAATATACCACTAAACTCCATTGACTTGTTGAGATGTACGTTGATCCCAATTCTTCGAAATGAATTCCCAGTCTGGAGCCGAAACGTTGATTGTCAATTGCTGCTCCAAGAATCATTGGGAAAATCAATAGAAGTGTCAAGAGCGTGAGAGTTAACGTGTTGCCAAATGTTTTCAGTTTCTTTTTCTTGGGTTCAAGGCTCTCATCTGCGGAGGTGTTGTATTCTTCTTCTACTGGGGCTCTTGGAAGTGGTGCCATGTAATGGACTGCTCTATTCAGAACTCCAGAGGCGGTTTTGACGTCTGCCACTTTTACTATATTATTTTCCCCCGTATAGGTTTTTATTACTCGCCCTAAAGGCCATTTCATTACGGGAGTGTTATCTTCCTTCAGTACGACAATAGTTCCGGGCTTTAAATCTTTCGATTCTTCTTTCCATTTGTGACTAATTCGTTGAGATAGTCACGGGACCATCTTTCCCAGAAGTTATGCTTAAGCCGAGACACCAGATTCCAACGGGTTGCTAAGCTTGAATTTCTTGGTTCGGCTAGTTCATCCACTTGTGCTATGAGTGGTTCACCAATTAAAAAGTGTCCGGGAGTCAATGCACCTATATCATTGGGGTCATTCGATAAAGGGGAAATTGGTATAGAATTTAGAATTGCCTCGATCTCAATAATCAATGTTTCTAGCTCTTCATATGTCAAAGATGCATTCGCCAGGCTTCTGATTAATAGGTGTTTGGCAGATTTTACCGCGGCTTCCCATAAACCTCCGAAATGCGGTGCTCGAGGAGGGATGAAGTTGAATTGAATATCCTTCTTGTTGCAGGCATTTCTAATTGCTTCTTTCGCTTCGTCACTGTAAATTGCAGATGATACTTCTGGAAATTTATTTTTTGTACCCACGAAGTGAAGTTTGTTGCATTGTCACAAAATAGGTTTTGACAGTGTCCACGGCGACCGATAAATCGTTTGATTGCCTCAATGAATGCATCAGTGGTTAGATCACTGACGACTTCCAAGTGCACTGCTTTCGTAGCAAAGCAGCAGAATACTGCAATGTATGCCTTTTGTGGACGCTTTCCCCTTATCTTGTAGTGAACTGCTATTGGACCGCAGTAATCCACTCCAGAGTTAATGAATGGTCTTGCTGGTGTTACTCGTGTGGAGGGTAGGTTTCCCATTATTTGATTGTATAGTGCTGGCTTTGCTTTCCTGCATATGGTGCAGCGATGGACTGTTGCCCTTGCCATGATTTTGCCTTTTATTGGCCAAAACTGTTGTCTCATTATTCCCAGAAGGGTTTGTGCACCACAATGCTTGTTGTTTTTGTGAGTCATTTCAAATATAAGTCTTGCGATTGGATCATTATATGAAATGAGCATCTGGTGTTTGAAATCGTATTCCAATGATGTTGCTTCAAGTCGACCTCCCACTCGTATTATGCCCTCTGCGTCCACAAAGGGTGAGAAGTTACTTAGATTATTACTTCCTCTTAATTTCTTGTATTTGGTGAGGTGTTGAATTTCTTCTTTGAACTCGGATGCTTGCATTTGTTTTATTATTATCATTAGTGCATTTCTTAATTCAGTTGTTGATAATATTCTCTCAAGCTGTCTACATTCCCTTTTGCATTTATTGTTGTTGACAAACCGCAAAATGTATCCAACAATGCTTTGAAGACGCCAAAATGAGTTTTTATGGTTGAGTTGATATATGAAATCAGGTACCGATGACGTCATCACTAACGATTGTTTTACTTTTCTTTCCAAGTTGGTTGCAGTAGCGAGGCTTGGATTGAATTTTCTTTTCCATGCAAAAATAAAGGACCATAGAACCACAAGGAACATTCTATGAGATTCCTGGGTGCGATCCCTCGAGATAAAATATCTGCTGGATTGCATTTGGAGCTGACGTTGCGCCATTGCTCTGCTCGAGTGTTCTCAAGAATTGTCGAAATCCGGTTTCCTACGAAACTGTTGAGTGACGATGCTGAGTTAATCCATGACAGAACAATTTCTGAGTCGGTCCAACACCAAACTTGGCCCGTTATTTGCAGATCAGCTGCGATTCTTGTACACAATTGTGCGGCAAGTACAGCTGCGCAAAGTTCCAATCGTGGTATGGTTTGAGTTTTCAGTGGAGCTGCCTGAGATTTAGCGCAAAGAAGTTGTGTCATTTTTTATAGTTGCTCGAAGGTAAGCCGCAGCCCCATAAGCTTCTTCTGAGGCATCAGAAAAGAATTGCAGCTAGATGCAATTTGGGAGTCCTCCTTTGAAAATGTGCCTTGATATTTTCGATGTTTGTAGTTCAGTCAGTTCTTCCCGAAAGGTCATCCATTTGGTATGCATGGACTCAGTCGAGTTTTAGTTCCATAGTTCCTGAATGAATATCTTTGCTTTGACAGCTATGGGAGACAGAAGACCTAAGGGGTCGAAAATCCTTGCAAGGTCCGACGTGACTGTACGTTTGGTGATTCTTTTACTGTTGGCATTGCTCACCTTTATGCACAACTGATCTTATTTTGGAAGCCACGTGAGTCCAAGTGTGCCAATAGCATGTGATCTAGTGCTCTCGAAATCCAAATTCAGTTCCAGATCACCTGGTGGAACATTTTTGAGTAGTTGCGGGTGGTTCGCACACCATTTTCGTAGGGTGAAACCGCTTTGCTTCATCATCTGTTGAAGCTGCTCTTGTATTTGTATAACAGTGCTTAAACTATCATTTCCGCCTAAGCCGTCATCTACATAAAAGTTGTCTTTCAAAAATTGAGACGTGTGGCATTTTCTTTTGCCAACTGTTGTAGGCATTTGGTTGCCAAATATGGTGCTGACCTCGTTCCATATGTTACAGTGTTGAGCTGAAAGTAGGTGAGTGGTTTTGAAGCTTCTGTCCGCCAAATGATGAGCTGAAATTTACGGTCCTCTGGCGCAACCAGAACTTGGCGATACATTTTTTCCACATCGGTGGAGAAAACGAACCTTGGAAGACGAAATCGTAATAGGATTGAGAAGAGTTCACTTTGCACGGTTGGTCCTGTGTACATCATGTCCTGATGTTGTCTTTGCTGATGCATCGAACACAACACGCAATTTGGTTGTGGAGCTTTCAGGCTTTAGCACGCAATGATGTGGGATGAAGTAGTGTGGTGACTTAATGCGCTCGTATGGTATCTCCGTCATGTGCTTCATAGCTTCATATTTATTCATAAATTTTGTATATTCAATCTTGAGCTCTGGATTTTTCCGAAGTCGATGTTTTAATGACAGAAATCGATTAAGAGCATTTCTGTAGGACTCACCAAGTGCTTCGGGGTTTTGATGGAATGGAATTCTCACTACGAATCGATTCTCTTTATTTCGGGTGGTGTTCCGTGTGAACAATTCTTCACATTGTCTTTCTGTCAATGATAGGTGTTTTTCGGATGTATTTATTTCATTCAGTTCCCAAAGTTTTGCAATGGACGCTTCAAGATCATCGTTAGTCGTGAACACTCCGCAAGCAAGGCTTGTTGTGTTCTGATTTTTGATTTTTCCTGATACTATCCACCCAAGCACAGTGTTTTGAAGAATTGGCAATTACGGAGATAATTCGATCTGCCCCACTGACAGCAGATGAAGAAAGTGTTCTGCCCCTAGTAAAATATCAATTTTGTCCGGTCGGTTGAAATTCGGATCAGCTAGCACCAAGTTTTTGGGTAGTGACCAGTCACTTGTGTCGATGAATTGTGACGGTTGAGGTGAAATGATGCGTGGAAGTACAAATGCTTCTAACCGCGTTGAAAAACAGTTGAGTCTGGAATGCAGTACTACATTAACTCGATGTTGTGTTTTGGTGTTGGTGCTTCCAATTCCACTGATATTTACTGATGACGGGTACATTGGGATACCAAGCCGTTTGACTAACCGCTCAGTTATACAGTTTACTTGCGATCCGGAATCAAGTAATGCACGACATTCAATTTCCGACGAATGATTCTTGATTTTCACCATCGCCGTTCCAAGGATCACAACCAAAGATGATGGTTGCTTGTGTGCTGTAGTTAATGAATCAGATCCTGATTTCGTTGAATGTGTCGATGTGGCGTCGGTTATTGTCGTTGAAGAAGATGACGTCGTTTGTAGGTTTTGTTCAGTTAACCACTTCGATTTTGGTGGATAGGTTTTGTTTTCCAGATGTAGCAGTGAATTATGTTTTTTTTTGGTGCATTTTGTGCACCCCCTTAAAGTACATTGTTGTGCTGTGTGACTGTTTTAAGCAATTCACACATAATTTCTGTTTTTGTACGAAATTTAAGCGTTCGTGGGGTTTGAGTTTTAGGAATCATTCGCATCGAAAAAGTGGATGCGATCTCGTCTTGAAAACTGTGCAGTTAATATCAATTGTTTTGTCGGATGCACCAGAAGCACATACTTTAGTTGATTGTCGTTCTTTTGAACCCATTGCTTCCATTGACTGAAAGCGAGTTTCTAAAAAGACTAGAAGGTGATTGACTTGCTGCAACTCTTTTGGATTTGTAATTGATCATTCATATTGGTTATGAATGTTCCGATCAAGTGTCTTTATGAGAATGTGCATCAAAAGGGGGTCCCAAGAGGTAGTGTTAATTCCAATGTTTTGCAGTGCATGAAGACATTCTTTAGTAGTATCATGCAGCTGCTTCATGGAGGTGGCTGATGTTCCGATTGCTGGTTGCTCAAGCAATTGTTGTATTAGTGATGCGACTAGAATTCTTTTGTTGTTGTATCGCTCTTTTAATAGTTGCCATGCTGTGTCATAATAATCTGCAGTAGCTGGTAGATGACTAATGAGTCTCTCAGCCTCGCCTGTGACGTTAACCTTAAGGTACCACGTTTTTTGTACCGAAGGAAGTCGCCGGTTATGTACAAGCTGCAAAAACAGGTCGTAGAAGGTTCTCCATTTTAGGTAGTCGCCATCAAACCTCGCAATAGTTATTTTAGGCAATAGAAATCCGCAATCTTGCTCATAAGTGGAGCTTGATTTTAGAGTGGGTTGTAAAGCTATTCGAAACTGATCGACCATTCTTGCTTCCAACATGGTATATGCATCCATATCATAACCTGCCAGCAGAGGATCTTGGCTGTTTTCAAAAATTGAAAAGTGTAGATCCTGGATTCGATCCCACAAGGCTTGTTTTAGTTTCATGCTGTCTGCTGTCGGATCTATTGTCAGTAATCGCTGTAGAGATCCTATCATGACATTTTGTCGTCGTATTGCTGACGCAACTGTCGCTGGGACCACTGCACAGCCGATGTCACCATCTGTTTTGCTGATGATTGATTGTATTTTGGTGGGTCTTTGTTGACCTACCTCCCTTGAAGGTTGTGATTGTGTGCTTGTCAAGGCTGCTTCAAATAGGTTCCTATATTTAACCACTAGATCAGATATGAACTGGTAATACTCCTTGCTGAAGTATTCGTGCTCCATTGGAATTTTTTCAAGGCATCGGATTTTGGTGTCAGTATTTTCGAATTCTGACCATGCCGTGTCTAATCTTTGAATGCGTTCCTCATAATAGCTAATAGTTTTCCTAATGGCGGAGTCTTTTTTGAAGTTTCGAACTATCGTTTCTATGATTTCGCCTGTTGCCTGTTGAGCTTCAACCAATTCAGTGAATACACTCGTGTCTGAGTTGTCGCTATACAAAGCCATCTTCAGGGTTTTCTGATGTTTAACCTTTATTGTGAAGATTTGCTCCTAGCTGCCGAAGGAGAGATTACTGTCTTCAGTGTAGGAACCTTGAAAGTTAATCCTGTTATGGATTACGTTGGGGTCACCAATGTTTAACTCAAAATATTGATTCTGAAAAAGGATGAACTAGTTTGTTTATCCTGGCTAAAAATATCTTCAAGGCAATGACACAAGAAGATTATATATTGCAACACAAGCGCTTGAAATCTGGTTGCTGCGGAGATCAAAATGGTCTTTGGAAGAATAAACTAGTTTGCTTATTTGCTTTTCCAATTATGACACTGTTTTTATTAATTTGGTTTCTTATGTACTAATTTAATTTTAATATTATTATACAGTTCATTGCATAAATATCACTTATGCTGACTAAGAATAAACGGTTTTTTATTGGAACAATGTACGTAACTGAAATATTATATTACTTTAGCTGATGAAGCAATGAACTTCGAAATCGTATGTAAATAAAAATAAACCATTAATTTAGGTAATAGTGCAATGGACTTTACATTTTATAACAAAAAATACATTAATGCAATTAAATCTATAAACACAACATAAGCAAAAATATAAGTTTCTTTTTTAATGCAAGCACTGAACTCTACAAGCGTAATATAAGCATAATCTAAATTGATTGTTATGTGAAGGTGTGAACATATATATATAAATGATATTCATAGTAATAATAGTAATAAAATAACATAATAATAGTAATAATAATAATAATAATAATAATAATAATAATAATAATAATAATAATAATAATAGTAATAATAATAATAATAATAATAATAATAATAATAATAATAATAATAATAATAATAATAATAATAATAACAATAGCAATAATAATAACAATAATAATAATAACAGTATATAAATGAAAATATTGATATGAAAATTTAAAAAAAAACACGTTAATTTTCCATATTTCGACTAAAAAAATCAAACTTTTTACCATTCGGGCCTTGAATCTATTAATTGCAGACATGCAAAAGAAACAACAGGAAAACATATTTGCTGTTTAATCCAAAGTTTTCATTGATCAGGTTAAGGTTTGTAACTAGTGTTTTCACTTGAATAAAATTTATACGAATATTAGAAATTTTTTTTATATATGTTTTTATAGAACATTCGAATATATCTTTAGCACTTTTTATAAAACTACTAGCTTGTGTGACCCGGTATTGCCCAGGTATTTAGCAGAGACACAAACAAACAGTTATCACAGGTACCATTCACTTGGTGAAGACACAAACCCATTTTGGAATTCCATAAAATTTTGGAAAGTCCCCGAAATCCCAGACTTCCGGATTTTTAACCGGAAAAACGGCAACATTGCTAACACAAAACCCGCAATTGTAACACTGTTCGACAAATCGACGCTGATATGTGCAAAATAGTGTTTAGATGTTTTTCAAGTTGTTAGTAAGAGGATGGTCAAGTACTTGCGTAAAACTGAATATACACCCAGATCGTCAAATCTCATTGATATCTGTAGCTCGTTTCTGTAACTCTCGCATCGTAAAATGTCTCACATGAAGCGTGTTGTGTGCACCCTGTTTGTCATAAAATAGGGTAAGGCAGTGCCGTAAGTGGCAACCTCTAAACATCAGCTGTTTAACACCAGCTGTGGGCGAACAGCTGATAATACAGGGACACCACTGGAAGGTGAGGAAAAATGGAAGCTGTTTTTTTTTTGCGGGAAGGAATCTATGAAAGGAATTAAGGGAATGTAAGGAATTTTAGGAATCCGTTTTGTACGGATTTAAATTTTGTTTTACGCTGAGTATAAAAGGCAAGGTTTGGTGTTTCAGAGAAAAGAAAAAAAAGGAAAGAAGAAAAAAAGAAAAGAGATCCGTTTTGAACGGAAGTTTTAAGTTGGGATTTGGCTGGTGCATAAAAGAAGTTTTGAAACGAAAAAAAAAGAGGAGAACAAAAGTTTTTTTTGAGAAGTGCTTGAAAAATAAAAGAAAGTGCAGAAATTCAAA
>OY776281.1:44614634-44617134 GCA_963675445.1 Linnaemya vulpina | reverse complement strand
TTAATATATATAAAAAAGAAAAAAGAAAGAAAAAATTAAATAAAAAAATAAAACAAATCAGCAATTAAAAACACAAATTACAAATAGAAATGAATGATATCATAACTAAAACAATTGACAGTTTTAATGTTATAAATTCAGATTACTTAAGTTATCCCTATTCACTCATATATCTAAACATTCGATCAATGCGTAAAAACTTTAACTCATTTTTAGCCACAATAAATAAAGTAATAAATAAAATTAAAATAATTGTGCTGGTAGAGACAAATATAAAAGATGAAGAAAACATGTTTTATGGAATAAATGGTTTTGAAACTATATTTATGAACAGAGATGTAAGATGCGGTGGAGGTATTGCAATATATATAAGAGAGAATATGCATTATACAACAAGCACAACAAACACATTATTCTTCGAATCAATGCAAATAGATATACAAACAACGCATGGATCACTATCTCTGGTAGCAATATATAGACCTCCTTCTCTTAGTGTGATAAATTTCATAAAGGAATTAGATGAACTACTAAAAGCAATAAAGAGACAAAACAATGTAGTTCTAGTTGGTGACATTAATATTGATATACTTAAAGAGAGTTCTTTACTTACTCTTTACCTTGATGTACAAGCAACAAACGGAATGCAATGTATTGTTAATGACTATACAAGAGAAGATATTAATGCAAATACAAGATCATGCATAGATCACCTTTTCATGAGAAACAGGCATATAAACACTCAAATAATTGCAAATATAATAAAAACAACAATATCTGACCATTACGCTCTGTTTTTCTGTATTTCAGAAAATATAAATATAAACAAAGAAAACAAAACCCCATCAAAATATGCAAAAATTTGTAATATTAAAGTCAATATGCAGATATGTGCAACAAACTGGCACGAAATATTAAACCACACAAACCCAAATGTAATGTACAACGAAATCTGTAATATTTTTAACAATATATAATTACAATGACTCAGAAAGAACAACCCAAAAAAAGAAAAACAGAACATCTAGTCCTTGGATAAGTGAAACATTAATAAAAAACTGTGAAATTAGGGATAAACTTTATAAAAAATGGTATAGAAACAGAAATAATAAGTTATATGAACGAGAATATAAAACATACAGAAATATATTAAACAAACAATTAAATTATGCTAAAAACCAATACTACATAGCAAAATTTTATGAAAATAGAAATAATATCCGCGAATCATGGCAGATTATAAATGAAATAATAGGTAAAAAAACAAGTAGCATTGATGATTTCATACTACGAAATTTCAAAAACGATACAATTACCAACATATGTGACAACTTCGCACTTAACTTTAAACAGAACGTTGAAAAAATACTACATAAATGCAGCATTAAAACTAGTAGGCACGCCACAAATACACTTCCAAACTCAATGTACATACATATATACTAAACACAACGAATACTGAAATAAAAAATATTTTAAGCACTCTGAATGCTAGAAAAAGTCCTGGATTTGATGGAATTAGGGCCATCGATTTAAAAAATAACGCAAACATACTGGCACCAGTCGTGACAAAATTAATAAACTTAGTAATTGACACAGCGACCATCCCCGATGTCATGAAAATAGCATTTATACGTCCAGTTCATAAAAATGGTTCTCGTTCGGATGTTAACAACTTCAGACCGATTGCAATACTTTCTGTGTTAGAAAAAGTAATGGAGGAAGTAATATGCAGAAGAATAACTGATTTTATTAAAAAAAACAATATATTAAATACAAACCAATTTGGATTTCAAAAAGGCAAAAATATTAATCAGCTCATCGGCAATTTCTCAAACTATATTAACGAAGAATTGAGTAAACATCATCATTGTCTTACAATGTTTATTGATTTTAGTAAAGCTTTCGACACAATACCACATGATAAATTATTAAACGTACTGCAGAAAATTGGCATCAGAGGACATGGCCTAGAATTAGTGAGAAACTATCTAACACTCAGAAAATATCATGTTAAAATATCAAGTAACATTAGTAGTGAAACTAGTCTAGACTTTGGAGTACCTCAGGGCTCAAAACTTGGACCCATACTTTACGTAATATATACAAACGAATTAATTAATTTACTTGGGGTAGGTAAAACATTTGCTTATGCAGACGATACTGCGATTGTAAATGCACACAAAAACCTGAATGAGGCAACTCTTATCATGCAGCAACAACTGAATATTGCTACAATGTGGTGTCATGATCACGGGTTAATAATCAACGCAACTAAAACTAAATTAATGCACATCAAACCCAGTCATTTCCGGTATGAAGAAATCAATATAAAATTTCACAATACAAATTGTCTTCACAACAACAGGTATAATACCACTGCACCTCACGCAGACGCATGTACGACAACAATTGATATGGTACAGTCATAGAAATACTTAGGCGTGATCGTTGACCACAATTTTAAATGGGATATGCACGTGGAAGAAGTACGTAAAAA
>OY776281.1:44609634-44612134 GCA_963675445.1 Linnaemya vulpina | reverse complement strand
TTATTATTATTATTATTATTATTATTATTATTATTATTATTGTTGAAATTCCACTACAATTCAAATGTGTACTGTTTTAGTATATACGTTTTTAATTGTCAAAGTTAAATTATTAACTTAATATTTTTTCCATTCATTCCTTTTTCTATTCTCACTTGAACAAGAACTTTTTTGTTTTCTTTAAATAATAAATATATTTATAGTCAAATAAATTGCATTGAATATAACTGTGTATTCTTTTAAATTATTGGAGAAGATAAGTCTGGGATTCACGCATATGTTCACTGTGCATTGATCTATGAAAGCTAACAAAGGTTCTGGGCCCAGATCTCCTAGTACTTAGTGTATGGAATTTCTAAAATTTTTAACTGGAAAAGTATTGTTATATTTGACTGGAAAAGAATAGAGAAGAAAATGGCAGGCGCTGTCGCGAATATTGAAAAATTAAATTCTGAAAATTACGCGTCATGGTGTATACAAATGAAGAGTTTGCTTATAGCTTTGGATTTGCATCATACCATTTTGGGAAGACGTCCTGAAGATAGTGAAGAAAAATGGAAGGCAGATGACAGCAAAGCTCTGGCAATGATAACCTTAAGTGTAAAGCCAACTGAGTTGATATATATAAAGAATTGTGTTTCAGCTGAAAGTGCCTGGGATATTTTGAGTTCGCTATATAAAGGAAACACTCCATCCAGAAAGGTAAACTTGTTTAAAAAGTTGGTACGTTTTAAATTGAGTTCAAGTGAAAGATTTTCCCCACAAATTAATGAATTTTGTTGTACGGTGGATGATTTGAAAGAAATTGGAATCACTCTAAATGATGACCTATTGTGCATTTTGTTGTTGTGTAGTCTTCCTGAAGAATTAGAATCGTTTGTTGTTGCTATGGAAAGCAGGGATAATCTGCCAAAATATGAAAATTTAGTCTCAAAAATATTAGAAGAAGAACTGAGACAAGGTAACAAAGGTAATGTACCAGCTGAAACTGTGTTTGCAGCGGCTCCAAGAAATGAGTATAATAAAAGGAATAAAAAGTATTTTAACAACAGCAACAGTAACAGAAGTCTTAATAGCATTAAACAAGTGAAGTCAAAATATAATCATCACCAAGAAAAAAAGAACGATAACATAAATGCATATAGCAATAACATTAAATGTTATCGGTGTGGTAAAAAAGGACACATACGATCTCAATGTAAGGAAAGTGAAAAAAGAGATAGTGATTTCGCTTGTTCTCTTAATGAAGGAAAAATAAATTTAAAGCAATCGTGGATAGTCGACAGTAGTGCGACGTCACATATGTGCAGAACAAAAGAATACTTTGAGACGTTGACAGAAACAAATCAAAAAATTGTTTTAGCATCTGGTGAAAGTATATTTGCAGAGGGCATTGGCGAAGTAAAATTAAAAACTAATTTTTGTACGCTGACTTTAAATAAAGTATGGTATGTACCTCGTTTACATTCAAATTTTATATCAATAAACAAAGTAGTTAAGGCTGGCCATATTGTTCAATTCGACAAGAATAAGGCTGTAATGAAAAGTAACCAAAATGAAAAGATATTAACAGCTGAACTTGTAAATGATATTTTTATTGCAAATCTGGAAAAAATAGATACTTGTGAAATTATTAGTGCAGCTATAGATGAAAAGGTGGTTCGAAAATGGCATCAAAGATTTGGTCATCTAAACATGAACGATTTAAATAAATTAACGACCAAAAATATGGTAAAAGGCTTAGATGTTAAATGGCCTAAAACTATTGAATGTTTTACTTGTGCAGTGAACAAAATATCTGCTACTTCTTATAAAAATTACGCGAATGTGCAAACAAAAAATATTTTGGAATTGGTGCACACTGATTTATGCGGACCAATTGGTGTGAAATCTGTTGGTGGATCATCGTATTTTATTACATTTATTGATGATTATTCACGGTTTATTTCAACATATTTTTTGAAAAATAAAAGTGATGCTTTTGATGCTTTTATAAATTTTGATGGGCTCGCGGAGAAGCAGACAGGCCGCAAAATAAAAACCGTTCGCAGTGATAATGGTAAAGAATTTATTAATTCTAAATTTAAACAATATTTTGCTGAAAAAGGTATTGTTCACCAGACAACAGTTAGCTACTCGCCTCAACAAAATGGTGTTTCGGAAAGGGCTAATAGAACCCTTGTCGAAATGGCAAGGTGTTTACTGGAATCGTCAGCATTACCACAAAGTTTATGGGGTGAGGCCATAAATACAGCTACGTACTTGAGAAATCGAGCCCCAACAAAAGTCCTCGAAAATGTTACGCCTTATGAGAGATGGTGTGGTAAACAACCGTCTGTGTCACATTTGAAAACGTTTGGTTGTGATGCTGTAGTTATGAAAAAAGGTCCAAAGCCGAAAGGTAGTAAATTTTTACCTAAAGGTACAAAAATGAAATTTGTTGGCTACCAGCCTTATACAAAGGGGATATCCCTATATAATCCAAATTCAAGGCAAATTA
>OY776281.1:44579634-44587134 GCA_963675445.1 Linnaemya vulpina | reverse complement strand
TCTGTGTCACATTTGAAAACGTTTGGTTGTGATGCTGTAGTTATGAAAAAAGGTCCAAAGCCGAAAGGTAGTAAATTTTTACCTAAAGGTACAAAAATGAAATTTGTTGGCTACCAGCCTTATACAAAGGGGATATCCCTATATAATCCAAATTCAAGGCAAATTATAATCGCTCGAGATGTTATATTTTTCGAACAATCTTTTGAAAAATTAAATTATGATAATGATGTTCATAATGTTAATGATACGTTTTATGTTCGAATTTCCAAAGCTGATGATGATGCAGTGGGTAGAGAAGGTGGAGAAGAAACATGCAGTGATGGTGATGAAAATAAAAAGCAAGCAGAAGAGATGAGTGATGAACCTGAAACTGAAAGAGAAGATACACCTGTTGGTGACAAAAAACGAAAGCGTGGAAGACCTAAGTTCATAAAATCTGGTGGAAAAGGCAGACCAAGAAAAATCTATTGCAGTGAAGATGGACCCGTTATGATAAATTCAATTATTGAAAGTCCGAATACCGTTGCTGAGGCATTGAAATCAGAAAATTCTGTGAAGTGGACAGAGGCAATGCAAAATGAATATAATTCATTAATGAAAAATAAAACATGGGAGTTGGTAGAAAAGCCCAGTGGTAAGAATATAATTGGTTGCAAATGGGTTTTTGCAATAAAACGCAAACCTGATGGTTCTATCGAAAAATTTAAAGCTAGGCTTGTGGCACAAGGTTGTTCACAGAAATACAACGTGGACTACCAAGAAACATTTTCACCTGTGGTGCGGCACTCAACAATAAGATTATTGCTGGCTTTATCTGCTAAACACAAACTATTGGTAAATCATATTGATATTGTGGCAGCTTATTTAAATGGGAATTTAGAAGACGATGTTTATATGGTACAACCCAAAATGTTTGAAGACGAAAATTATCCCAATAAGGTATGCAAATTAAAAAAGGCCTTGTATGGTTTAAAGCAAGCTGGACGGGAATGGAACAAAAAAGTAAACGATATTTTGTTAGAAATTGGGTTTATGAGGTGCAAATCTGACACTTGTGTCTATATGAAACGAAATGGTCATGAAGTCAGTCTTATTGCCATCTATGTAGATGACATGTTGTTAGCATGTTCTAGGGATCTAGAGATGAATAATATTGTTTCAACTTTAAATAAGTACGTTGAAGCTGTTAATCGTGGTCCGGTCTCATTTTATCTGGGGATGGAAATTCACCGGGATGGTTTGAGAGGTGACATTACTATACACCAAAAGCAGTATACCGAAGAAATACTGGAACGATGGAGCATGACTGAATGTAAACCAGCGGCAACTCCATGGTCAAGTGGTACCATTTTAAAGAAATGTGAAGATCAATGTACAGATCTGAACACGAAAAATTATCAAAGCTTAATTGGTGCTTTGATGTATCTGGTGGTGATTACGCGACCTGATTTGATCCATGTAGTGTCGAGATTATCCCAATTTAATTCTCACCCGCATAAAGAACATTTTCAAGCGGCGGAACACGTGCTCAGATATTTGAAAAAGAATCCTATAGGTAAAATTACTTTTTCTAATAAAGTGGAAAATTTTGAATGTTTCACAGATTCAGACTGGGGTTGTGACTCTTTTGATCGAAAATCGTATTCTGGTCATGTGCTGTTTATGTCAGGTGGACCAATTGCTTGGGAGTCCCGCGAACAATCTGTGGTAGCGTTAAGTACAATGGAGGCCGAATATATTGCTTTATGTCAAGGTGCAAAGGAAGTAGATTTTCATCGTAATCTGTTGCAAGAGATCGGCTTCAAGGATCTTGTCGTGAATCCTACTCCTGTTTTCTGCGATAATCAAGGTGCTATGTTTATGGTAAAAAATCCTACAGTTCAGAAGAAAAGTAAACACATTGACATACGTTATTACTATATTCGAGAAAAATATGATGAGAAGGCTATTGATATATACTACGTTACATCGGAAGAAAATGCGGCAGATATACTAACCAAATGTCTAGCTAAGCAAAAACATATTCATGGTTGTAATCTTTTAAAACTGAAATGTATTTCATAAATTTAAAACTGTTCATATGATTTTTATATTGCATTTGACTTGAGGGGAAGATTGTTGAAATTGTTGAAATTCCACTACAATTCAAATGCGTACTGTTTTAGTATATATGTTTTTAATTGTCAAAGTTAAATTATTAACTTAATATTTTTTCCATTCATTCCTTTTTCTATTCTCACTTGAACAAGAACTTTTTTGTTTTCTTTAAATAATGAATATATTTATAGTCAAATAAATTGCATTGAATATAACTGTGTATTCTTTTAAATTATTGGAGAAGATAAGTCTGGGATTCACGCATATGTTCACTGTGCATTGATCTATGAAAGCTAACAATTATTATTATTATTATTATTATTATTATTATTATTATTATTATTATTATTATTATTATTATTATTATTATTATTATTATTATTATTATTATTATTATTATTATTATTATTATTATTATCATTATTATTATTTTTATTATTATTATTATTATTATTATTATTATTATTATAATTATTATTATCATTATCATTATTATTATCATTATTATTATTATTATTATTATTATTATTATTATTATTATTATTATTATTATTATTATTATTATTACTATTATTATAATAATAATAATAATGATTATTCTTATTATTATTATTATTATTATTATTATTATTATTATTATTATTATTATTATTATTATTATTACTATTACTATTATTATTATTATTATTATTATTATTATTATTATTATTATTATTACTACTATTATTATTATTATTATTATTATTATTATTATTATTATTATTATTATTATTATTATTATTATTATTATTATTATAATTATTATTATTATTATTTTTATTATTATTATAATTATTATTATTATTATTATTATAATTATTATTATTATTATTATTATTATTATTATTATTATTATATATATTCCTGAAGACTATTGTATTGACATGTAGAGTGAAAGTAATATATCTAATCAGCAAGAATTTGCGGAACCATTAAGGGAAGCCTTTCGCATCCGCGATAGATTTAAAACTAGATTTTGTAATTTAAATTAATATTTTAATTTTATTTATTAGGTTTGGCAATATATTATTACTATTATTATTATTATTATTATTATTATTATTATTATTATTATTATTATTATTATTATCATTATTATTATTATTATTATTATTGTTATTATTATTATTATTATTATTATTATTATTATTATTATTATTATTATTATTATTATTATTTTTATTATTATTATTATTATTATTATTATTATTATTATTATTATTATTATTATTATTATTATTATTATTATCATTATTATTATCATTATTATTATAATAATAATAATAATAATAATAATAATAATAATAATAATGATTATTATTATATATAATAAATGATAAATATAATAAATGATTATTATTATATATAATATTATTAATAATAATGATTATTATTTGAGTAGTCATTGTGAACGGACGTGCTTTTCAAACTGCGCTTAGAAAATTGTCGAATTATTTACTAAATAATCATCAATTGCTGATAAAGTCACCATTTATTTAACCAATTACATTGAACAAAAAATAAAGTATATTTCGCCAATTAGTTTAAAGTATAACAAGTGGAAATAAATCAACATTTGCATAATAATTAAAAGATACCAAAAAAATCTTGAAAAGGATTAAAAAAAAAAACTATACATTTGCTCACATAAAATATACAAAGTTTAAACCCTCTTCTCTTGTGTTAAAGAGTCTTTATTTTCTGCCATTCGAACAAAAAAAAAAAAAAAAAAAAAAAAATAAAAAAATTAAAAAAAAAATAAAAAATAAAGTAACAAATATGAGTAAATCTCAGGACTACCTCTCATATACGAGTACCAATTGTTTCACATGTAAAAAAACTTTACCTATATCAGGTGAATTCATTAAATGTAATAACTGTGCTAATAAATACCATTTCTCACCGTGCGCTACACTTTCTGAGTCGACATATAATGGTATGACAATAGAAAAGAAACTAGCATGGAAATGCAAAAATTGCAGAGAAGAACGTAGTAGAACCAAATCGCTTAACCTCCCACAAGAAAACATACAGAGTGGATCACAAAAAAACTCAAACAGTGACCAACATTTAACAGAACAGACTGAAAAGGATCGAAATGGAAATATAGAAAAAGATGTCAACAGCAATGTGTCCGAACTCAAAGCGGACTTTCTTAAATTTAAATGTGGAATCACAAACGATTTGAGTGATATAAAAGCCAGCATAATGCAGGTAAACACGAATATAAATAATGCAAACAATACAGTAAAAGAAGAGATGTCTAAAGCATTTTTAAACCTTACTGAAGCAATGGCTAATATTGCATTGCAAGTCAGTGACCTCGCCAATGATAATAAAGAGAAAGAAATACGCATACAGAAAATGGAAAAAAGAGTAAATTACCTTGAGCAACAACTTATAAGTAAGAACATAGAGATCAAGAATGCTAATGATAACGATATGACCACAACAGAAATAATAAAAACAATAGCGTCTTCGGTAAGTGTTGACATTAAAGAGTCCGATATAGCAAATGCGTATAAGCTGAAAAAACAAAATAAGATCATAGTTGAGTTTTGCTCCATAAACAAGAAAAAAGAGCTGATGGCAAAAGTTCGTGGACATAAGGTTAGAGGAGATCTCTTTAAAAATACTTCTGAAAAAGCAAATATAAATAATGAGAATGTAACAAACAATAACAATAACATCATATATATAAACGATCAGCTGACTTCTGAAAATCGCCGTCTTCTATGGATAGCAAAAACTAAAGCTAGAGACTCTGGTTGGAAATATGTTTGGGTCAAAGATGGAAACATATATGCAAAGAAAAATGAAGATGCTAACTTATTCCAAATCCATAGTATTAATGATGTAGAAATTTTCAATAATTGATGAAAAATAAACAAGTTAATTAATTATACCCAAAGCGTAATAAAAAATTTTTAACATTAGATAATAAAAGATATATGAAAATGAATAATTTAACATTTGAAACGAATGAAAGTTTCAGACAAATCAAAACACAACTAATAAGTTATCCTTTTTCCAATATATATTTAAATATTCGTTCTATGCGTACTAACTTTAACTCTTTTTTGGCAACAATCGGAAATGTGATTGAACAAATAAAAATAATTGTATTAGTGGAAACTAATATAACCGATGATGAATGCTCGTTCTACGGAATTAATGGTTTTGATAATATATTCATGAATAGAAAAGATAGAAGCGGAGGTGGAATAGCAGTATATTTTAAAAGTAACATACCGTTCACTAATTTAAGTATGAATACAAATTATTTTGAGTCGATGTGCATAACCTTTGAAATGTCTGAGAACGTTACAATTTTTGCAGTATACAGACCTCCATCCCTGAACGTGAATAATTTTATAAAGGAGCTGGATGAAATGTTACAAAAACTGAAGAAGCAAAAAACGCTTATTGTACTTGGAGACATAAACATAGATCTATTAAAAAATACATCAATAACAAACACATATCTTGATGCAATAGCAAGCAATGGATTGAAATGTATGATCAAAGAGTGTACAAGAGAAGATGTGACTATGAACTCACAAACATGTATAGATCACCTCTTCGTTAGATGTAAATATTTGAATGCACATGTATATACCTCAATAGTTAAAACAAAAATCTCTGATCATTTTTCATTACTATGCTCTATCTCAAGTAACATCCAAGCAAACAAAACTGAAGGCAATAGCACCCAACAAACAATAATATGTAACAACAAAGTAAATCATCAAATTCGCTATGCATCTTGGGATGGCATACTGCTACATACGAACCCCAATGACCTTTTAAGAGCATTAATTGATAAATTCAATAATATCTATGAGAAGTCAACTAAAACTGTTCCAAAAAATAAAGGAAGAATAACTAAGCCATGGTTAACAGAATCTTTAATTAAGAAATGTGAAATAAGAGATAAACTTTATATGAAATGGCGCAATAATCGTCATAATAATATTTTTGAGAGTGAATATAAAAAATACAGAAACGCCGTAAACAAAATTATAATATATACAAAAAATCAATATTATAAAAATAAATTTTATGAAAACAGAAACAATATGAGAGTAACTTGGCAAATTTTAAATGAAATAATTGGAATAAAACCCAAAAATCTGGATGAAACAATATTAAAAAATTTTAAAAATGTAGACTTAAATGAGATATGTAATAAATTCGCACAAAACTTTAAGCAAGCCGTTGAAAAAAATTTGCATACATGTGACATTAGAACTATAAACCAACCCCCAAACGTACTATTAAATTCTTTTCACTTACGAAACACATCTGAAGAAGAAATCTTCAACATAATAAACACTTTAAATGTTAAAAAAAAGCGCGGGATTTGATGGTATCAGGCCTATAGATTTAAAAAATAACTCCGTTATAACCACACCAATTCTAACTAAATTGATTAACCTAATACTTGAAACATCAGTAATACCTGATGTACTAAAAATATCATACGTAAGACCTATATACAAAAGTGGCATAAAACTAAATTACAATAACTACCGCCCAATTGCAATATTATCAGTCATCGAAAAAGTAATGGAAGAAATAATCTGTAGACGTTTGACTAACTATACTGAAAAATACAAAATTATCAACAATAACCAGTTTGGGTTCCAAAAAGGGAAAAATATCAATAAGCTTATTGGCAACTTTTCCACCTACATAAACTCGCAGTTAAGCAAAAAACACCACTGTCTGACTCTGTTTATAGATTTTACCAAAGCTTTTGACACATTGTCACATAAAAACATTTTAAATATGTTAGAAAGACTTGGTATAAGAGGTCAGACGTTAAAATTATTCGAAAGCTATTTGGAGTGTAGAAAATATAGTGTTAAAATTGGTAACAAATTAAGTGATTTAACGAACCTAGAGCACGGAGTACCTCAAGGCTCTAAACTTGGCCCAATACTATATATTCTATACACAAACGACCTAATGAATATGTTAACGGCATGTAAAGCATACGCATATGCAGACGACACCGCAATAATAGTAGGTCATAAAAATCTAGAAGATGCGTCAAGGATATTGCAAGATCAATTAGACATTACAGCAAAATGGTGCCATGACCAGGGATTAATAATAAATGCTACTAAAACTAAGTTGATGCACATTAAACCCCCACACATCACTTATGAAGATATAAAAGTTAAATTCCACGAAATTGATTGCATGCATAAAACAAAATGTATGAACTTCAACTACCAAACAGACACATGCAAAACGACAATAGAACTCGTAAATACTTATAAATATCTAGGCGTACATATCGACCATAACTTCAAATGGAAAACACATATAGATGAAGTACATAAAAAACTTAGAAAG
>OY776281.1:44572134-44574634 GCA_963675445.1 Linnaemya vulpina | reverse complement strand
GAACGTCGGAAAACTGAACAAGATCTTGCTAACTGAGGAAATAAACCGCAGACTGGATGCCGAAAACATAACAGGAAGTGCAGCGACGATAGTGAATCGTGTTATGAACGAGATTCGACACTGCTGTAACAAAGCGATGCCAAGGGTTAATGGAACTGGACCAAACAGAAGAGCAGTATACTGGTGGAGCGAGGAAATTGCTGAGCTAAGGGCTAATTGCCTACGGTGCAGGCACCGGTACACAAGAGCAAAACGACATGGAACTGCGAACGCGGAGGAGCAAGCGTATAAAAACGCTCGAACTGCTCTTCGGAAAGCCATTGCGGACAACAAGCGCAGGTTATGGGAGGAATTGAGAGCCGACATCAACCAGAACCCCTGGGGGATGGGCTATAAAGTTGTCATGCGGAAACTGGGCAAAAGAGGGCCTCTGACAGAAATGGATGAGGAAACAATGAAAAACATTGTGACAACTCTGTTCCCAACCCACGAAACCCGCAGTGAAGAGACCTTCAGCGGCGGTGACCAAGTAACCGAATTCACAATAGAGGAACTGCAAATCGCAGCGTCAAGCCTAAAAAATAATAAGGCTCCCGGCCCTGATGGAGTACCAGCGGAAGTAATGAAGGAAATCGCGAGCAAACGTCCTGAAATACTCCTCAGAATGTATAATAGCTGCCTGAGAGAGGGTACGTTTCCTAGAGTGTGGAAAAGGCAACGGCTGGTACTGATAGACAAGGGCAAAGGGGATACAACGTCGCCATCTTCGTATAGGCCCCTGTGCATGCTCGACACGGCAGGAAAGCTTTACGAGAAGCTGATAAAGCCACGCTTGCAAAGGAGCCTCCAATTAAATGGAGGACTTTCGGATCGACAGCATGGCTTTCGCTCCGGAAGATCGACTATAGGAGCCCTACGAGAAGTAACTGACACTGCTTATACTACACAGCGAAGGAACCACTACAGTAGGCCAGTAGTTCTGTTGGCGACACTGGACGTTAAGAACGCCTTTAACAGTCTGAGATGGTGCGATATCATGCATGCCTTGGGCCAGAAATTCGCCATACCACAGTACCTTAGAAGAGTAATAAATGATTACCTTAAGGAAAGAGTGCTTATCTACAACACAAGCAATGTGATACGAAGAGTCAACGTGACGTCGGGAGCGGCACAAGGCTCCATATTGGGCCCGGACTTATGGAACATTACATACGATGAGATACTGCGCATTGAAATGCCACCAGATGCATTTCTAGTTGGCTATGCGGACGACATAGCCGCAGTCATTACGGCAAGAGATGTGAGTGAAGCAGAACGCAGACTCAGACAAGTCATGATCAGAGCCAGCACATGGTTAAACGAGCACGGACTACAGCTGGCGATGCAGAAGACGGAGCTTCTGCTGCTCACTACACGCCAAATACCAACAGAGGTGAACATGAGGATAGAGGATGAGGTTATACGCACGAAAGCATACATCGAGTATCTGGGCGTTCGGTTGGATTCAAAGCTCACATACGCGGAGCAGCTGAAACAATCAACGACAAAGGCAGCGAAAGTAACGGCACAGCTTAGCAGACTAATGGCGAACACTGGAGGACCAATTTCCAGCAAACGCAGGCTTCTTATGGAGATAAACAACAGCATACTTCTCTACGGATGTGAAGTATGGGCTGACACGCTAAAAGTGAAGCAGAGGGCTAAGAGTCTGCTGGCCGCGCAGAGGACAGCCGCACTTCGGGTATCATCCGCATATCGTACGGTATCAGGGCCCGCTGTGTTGGTAATAGCCAGCATGATCCCCATAGATCTACTGGCACTGGAGCGCAAGCGAATATGGGAGATGAAATCGAACTATTCCGGACCATCAGAGAACGCGAGAGAAAGTACTATTTTTGAGTGGAACAGACAGTGGAACAGACAGTGGAACGTGGCAACGTGTGGAAGATGGACGGCAAGACTTATCCCGGACATTAGCAGATGGATAAACAGGAAATACGGCGAGCTAAATTATTACCTAACCCAGCTGCTATCTGGCCACGGTTACTTCCGCAAATATCTTCACAGAATGGGCAAATGCAACACGGTCTTTTGTGTGTATGAAGGCACAGAGGTTGCTGACGATGCGGAGCATACGTTCTTTGCCTGTACGCGCTGGGCGACCGAACGAGAAACGCTGAAGGAACAAGTAGGCCAATTCACTGCCGAGAACTTGATAGAAAAGATGATCACTGATCAGACCCATTGGAACGCCGTGGCTAACTACTGCGAACGGATCCTATGGGCTAAGAAGATAGATCTGGATGATGTGATCAATGTGGAGAGGGCTACCTTTGCCAATGCGGAACCTGGACGCAGGACAACGGAGAATACGGCCTAATGCCGAAAATGGGACCACCCCGAAGTAATGCTGACGCGGTTCCGGGGTGGATTTGTTCCCAGACGAGGAAAGAAGGCGGGTTTTTGGTCGGTATGCCAATGGCGAATCCGACATATTACG
>OY776281.1:44567134-44569634 GCA_963675445.1 Linnaemya vulpina | reverse complement strand
ATAGACTTAAATGAGATATGTAATAAATTCGCACAAAACTTTAAGCAAGCCGTTGAAAAAAATTTACATAAATGTGACATTAAAACAATAAACCAACCCCCAAACATATTATTAAATTCTTTTCACTTGCGAAACACATCTGAAGAAGAAATCTTCAACATAATAAACACTTTAAATATTAAAAAAAGCGCGGGATTTGATGGAATCAGGCCAATAGATTTAAAAAATAACTCCGTTATAACCACACCAATTCTAACTAAATTGATTAACCTAATACTTGAAACATCAGTAATACCTGACGTACTAAAAATATCATTTGTAAGACCAATATACAAAAATGGCTTAAAAATAAATTACAATAACTACCGCCCAATTGCAATATTATCAGTCATCGAAAAAGTAATGGAAGAAATAATCTGTAGACGTTTGACTAACTATACTGAAAAATACAAAATTATCAACAATAATCAGTTTGGGTTCCAAAAAGGGAAAAATATCAATAAGCTTATTGGCAACTTTTCCACCTACATAAACTCGCAGTTAAGCAAAAAACACCACTGTCTGACTCTGTTTATAGACTTTACCAAAGCTTTTGACACATTGTCACATAAAAACATTTTAAATATGTTAGAAAGACTTGGTATAAGAGGTCAGACGTTAAAATTATTCGAAAGCTATTTGGAGTGTAGAAAATATAGTGTTAAAATTGGTAACAAATTAAGTGATTTAACGGACCTAGAGCACGGAGTACCTCAAGGCTCTAAACTTGGCCCAATACTATATATACTATACACAAACGACCTAATGAATATGTTAACGGCATGTAAAGCATACGCATATGCAGACGACACCGCAATAATAGTAGGTCATAAAAATCTAGAAGATGCGTCAAGGATAATGCAAGATCAATTAGATATTACAGCAAAATGGTGCCATGACCAGGGATTAATAATAAATGCTACTAAAACTAAGTTGATGCACATTAAACCCCCACACATCACATATGAAGATATAAAAGTTAAATTCCACGAAACTGATTGCATGCATAAAACAAAATGTATGAACTTTAACTACCAAACAGATACTTGCAAAACGACAATAGAACTCGTAAATACGTATAAATATCTAGGTGTACATATCGACCATAACTTCAAATGGAAAACACATATAGATGAAGTACATAAAAAACTTAGAAAGGCATCATATATGATGCACCAATTGAGTTATTGCTCCAACGATAAGGTACTGAGACAAGCCTATTTTTCCTTTGTGGAATCACACCTGCGGCATGGCATAACAGCGTGGGGTCAATCGACTCACTGTGGCAAACTCCAACAAATACAGAATAGAATTCTTAAAATTCTAAGACCATACACACAGCCCCAAAATAACAATCATCATAATACAAACAACCTACTAAGTACTTTCACAAACACGTCAACGGGGAATGAAACAACAAATTACCCAAAAGATAGAAATGTCCTAAGCGTCCGAAACATATACCACACAACTCTAGCCATTGAATTTTATATGGATAACACATATTTACAAAAAATTAATCATAACCATCAAACGAGAAGAAACGTTGAAGGAAGATACTGCATCCCTAAGTTCAGGAATGAATATGGCCGAAGCACTCTACAAGTCGCGTTACCAACTGTATTTAATACAATACCAATTGAAGTCCTCAAAAGATGCAACAACAATAATGCAAGAAAAAAAATACTAAAATCTTATTTCATAAGCACACAATAATTAAAAATTTATAAAAATTAAATTTAATATATTTAATAATAACACAAAATTTTTTAAAAATTTAAAAATTACACAATGGTTACTCTACACTCTCTCACTTTTAAAAAATCTAGTAAAAATTTTTTAAATATAATATCAACACAAACTTTGTAAATACATTTTATGTTAATTATACCTGCAGACAAGCCGAAATGGCTTCGCAAGGTTTTATAAACAATGAATTGTACTACACAGAATTTTGGAAATAAATCAAACTGAATTTAAAAAAAAAAAAAAAAAAAAAATTATTATTATTATTATTATTATAATAATAATAATAATAATAATAATAACAATAATAATAATAATAATGATTATTATTATTATTATCATTATTATTATTATTATTATTATTATTATTATTATTATTATTATTATCATTATTATTATCATTATTATTATTATTATTATTATTATTATTATTATTATAATAATAATAATAATAATAACAATAATAATAATAATAATGATTATTATTATTATTATCATTATTATTATTATTATTATTATTATTATTATTACTATTATTATTATTACTATTATTATTATTATTATTATTATTACTATTATTATTATTATTATTATTATTATTATGATTATTATTATTATTATTATTATTATTATTATTATTATTATTATTATTATTATTATTATTACTATTATTATTATTATTATTATTATTATTATTATTATTATAATTATTATT
>OY776281.1:44554634-44557134 GCA_963675445.1 Linnaemya vulpina | reverse complement strand
TAATAGCATTAAACAAGTGAAGTCAAAATATAATCATCACCAAGAAAAAAAGAACGATAA
Organism: Linnaemya vulpina; assembly: GCA_963675445.1. Taxonomy (NCBI): domain Eukaryota; kingdom Metazoa; phylum Arthropoda; class Insecta; order Diptera; family Tachinidae; genus Linnaemya; species Linnaemya vulpina. The sequence continues at coordinate 44,557,074 of OY776281.1, read as the reverse complement.
CATAAATGCATATAGCAATAACATTAAATGTTATCGGTGTGGTAAAAAAGGACACATACGATCTCAATGTAAGGAAAGTGAAAAAAGAGATAGTGATTTCGCTTGTTCTCTTAATGAAGGAAAAATAAATTTAAAGCAATCGTGGATAGTCGACAGTGGTGCGACGTCACATATGTGCAGAACAAAAGAATACTTTGAGACGTTGACAGAAACAAATCAAAAAATTGTTTTAGCATCTGGTGAAAGTATATTTGCAGAGGGCATTGGCGAAGTAAAATTAAAAACTAATTTTTGTACGCTGACTTTAAATAAAGTATGGTATGTACCTCGTTTACATTCAAATTTTATATCAATAAACAAAGTAGTTAAGGCTGGCCATATTGTTCAATTCGACAAGAATAAGGCTGTAATGAAAAGTAACCAAAATGAAAAGATATTAACAGCTGAACTTGTAAATGATATTTTTATTGCAAATCTGGAAAAAATAGATACTTGTGAAATTATTAGTGCAGCTATAGATGAAAAGGTGGTTCGAAAATGGCATCAAAGATTTGGTCATCTAAACATGAACGATTTAAATAAATTAACGACCAAAAATATGGTAAAAGGTTTAGATGTTAAATTGCCTAAAACTATTGAATGTTTTACTTGTGCAGTGAACAAAATATCTGCTACTTCTTATAAAAATTACGCGAATGTGCAAACAAAAAATATTTTGGAATTGGTGCACACTGATTTATGCGGACCAATTGGTGTGAAATCTGTTGGTGGATCATCGTATTTTATTACATTTATTGATGATTATTCACGGTTTATTTCAACATATTTTTTGAAAAATAAAAGTGATGCTTTTGATGCTTTTATAAATTTTGATGGGGTCGCGGAGAAGCAGACAGGCCGCAAAATAAAAACCGTTCGCAGTGATAATGGTAAAGAATTTATTAATTCTAAATTTAAACAATATTTTGCTGAAAAAGGTATTGTTCACCAGACAACAGTTAGCTACTCGCCTCAACAAAATGGTGTTTCGGAAAGGGCTAATAGAACCCTTGTCGAAATGGCAAGGTGTTTACTGGAATCGTCAGCATTACCACAAAGTTTATGGGGTGAGGCCATAAATACAGCTACGTACTTGAGAAATCGAGCCCCAACAAAAGTCCTCGAAAATGTTACGCCTTATGAGAGATGGTGTGGTAAACAACCGTCTGTGTCACATTTGAAAACGTTTGGTTGTGATGCTGTAGTTATGAAAAAAGGTCCAAAGCCGAAAGGTAGTAAATTTTTACCTAAAGGTACAAAAATGAAATTTGTTGGCTACCAGCCTTATACAAAGGGGATATCCCTATATAATCCAAATTCAAGGCAAATTATAATCGCTCGAGATGTTATATTTTTCGAACAATCTTTTGAAAAATTAAATTATGATAATGATGTTCATAATGTTAATGATACGTTTTATGTTCGAATTTCCAAAGCTGATGATGATGCAGTGGGTAGTGAAGGTGGAGAAGAAACATGCAGTGATGGTGATGAAAATAAAAAGCAAGCAGAAGAGATGAGTGATGAACCTGAAACTGAAAGAGAAGATACACCTGTTGGTGACAAAAAACGAAAGCGTGGAAGACCTAAGTTCATAAAATCTGGTGGAAAAGGCAGACCAAGAAAAATCTATTGCAGTGAAGATGGACCCGTTATGATAAATTCAATTATTGAAAGTCCGAATACCGTTGCTGAGGCATTGAAATCAGAAAATTCTGTGAAGTGGACAGAGGCAATGCAAAATGAATATAATTCATTAATGAAAAATAAAACATGGGAGTTGGTAGAAAAGCCCAGTGGTAAGAATATAATTGGTTGCAAATGGGTTTTTGCAATAAAACGCAAACCTGATGGTTCTATCGAAAAATTTAAAGCTAGGCTTGTGGCACAAGGTTGTTCACAGAAATACAACGTGGACTACCAAGAAACATTTTCACCTGTGGTGCGGCACTCAACAATAAGATTATTGCTGGCTTTATCTGCTAAACACAAACTATTGGTAAATCATATTGATATTGTGGCAGCTTATTTGAATGGGAATTTAGAAGACGATGTTTATATGGTACAACCCAAAATGTTTGAAGACGAAAATTATCCCAATAAGGTATGCAAATTAAAAAAGGCCTTGTATGGTTTAAAGCAAGCTGGACGGGAATGGAACAAAAAAGTAAACGATATTTTGTTAGAAATTGGGTTTATGAGGTGCAAATCTGACACTTGTGTCTATATGAAACGAAATGGTCATGAAGTCAGTCTTATTGCCATCTATGTAGATGACATGTTGTTAGCATGTTCTAGGGATCTAGAGATGAATAATATTGTTTCAACTTTAAATAAGTACGTTGAAGCTGTTAATCGTGGTCCGGTCTCATTTTATCTGGGGATGGAAATTCATCGGGAT
>OY776281.1:44529634-44532134 GCA_963675445.1 Linnaemya vulpina | reverse complement strand
ATACGGAAGACAAAAACCGGAGCAATACTGCTTGTAATGGGAAGAGGAGGTAAGAAAGACGAGTTTTATAATTCTATCAAAGGAACTCTCAAAGAAGCAGCCACAGTGCAAGACTTGAGGCCCAAAGTCACAATAGAGATTCAGGACCTTGAGTCCCTATCTACAGAAGAAGAGGTTATTGCTGCAGTACGTAAGGAAACAAATGCAGCGGAAGAGGATATAACCGTTCGCCTAACAGCCATAAATAGTAGAGAGCAAAGGAAGGCCTTTGTCTGCCTACCAACATCAGTTGCGAATAATCTTCTGAAGACCAGGAGGATAAAAATCGCAGTAACAAACTGCCGAATAAGATACCTCGAGGAAACAAAACGCTGCTTCCGATGCTTCGCAAATGGTCACATGCAGTGGGAATGTAAGGGTCCTGATAGGAAAGGTATGGGATTATGCATCAGGTGCGGAGAGAAGGGTCACAAACTGAAAGAATGCAAAAGACCACCAAAGTGCTGCATTTGCTCCGAAGAAAAAAAAAGAGTATGGCAAATCACCTGCCAGGCTCAAGAAGTTGTAAAGTAAATAAATCAAAGGCGCAGTGAAAATATTACAAGCAAACATGCATCGAGGAAAAGTGGCACATGCTCTACTACCGCAAATAGCCATAGAACAAAAAGCAGATATCGTACTCATAAGTGAGCAGTACTGCCAGATGAGTACTGGACTATGGTTCGAAGATGAATCAAAAACAGCCGCAATATGGATCTCAGCCAATGGAAATGTAAAATCAAACAAAAATGGAAGAGGAAACGGGTTCGTATGGATACAATTCGAAAACGTTGCAATAATTAGCTGCTACCTCACACCCAGCGATAGCACAGCTGACTTCCAAGAGAAGCTTGATGGTATAGAAGACACTGCACGAGAGTTCGCCGGACACCTCGTAGTGGCGGGAGACTTCAATTCACAAGCCGTAGAATGGCGAATGCAAACAACCAATTCGAGAGGAAGACGAGTGTTAGAAATGCTAGCTAGAACTGGGCTGATCATTGCTAACAGAGGAAATGTACCCACCTTCAGACGTCCCGGGTGCAATGGCACCATTCCCGACATAACTCTGGTATCTGAGAGCGCAGCAAGCAGAATAGAAAGCTGGAACGTCCTTGAAACATACACAGCCAGCGACCATCACTACATATCTCTCTCCCTCAATTGCAGCGATAGTACTTTAGCAAGAAAAGCAAACGCATCCACCCGTAAGTGGAATGTAAATAAACTAGACTCCTTAGCCCTCCTGGCAGAAATCAATAGGCAAACAGAAGCAACAGAAATATATGGAGATGCAAACACTATCGTCAGACAAGTTATGAACATAATCACGAAGGGATGCAATAAAGCAATGCCGAAGATGAAGAGGCCAAAAAACAAAGCTGCAGTGTACTGGTGGAACCACTCGATAGATGAACTCCGACGAAATTGCATTCGACAAAGGCGAAAATACACAAGAGCTAAGCGAAGAGGAACAGCAGAGATTGACCACATGAACTATAAAGAGGCCAAGAAACAACTCCGGAATGCGATAAACAGCAGCAAAAGAGAGAAGTGGGAGGAACTGAGAGATGACATAAACCGAAACCCCTGGGGTCTCGGCTATAAAATTGTTATGAAAAAATTAGGAATGACAAATACAGTGAGCGAAATGGATGAAGAAACCATGCTAAACATCGTCGAAACGCTCTTCCCAAAACATGAAGGGAGAGAAGAAGAAGAGGAAACTGGAATAATTACAAACTCCCCCCCCTTTACACTGGAAGAAATCAAAACAGCCGCTCGTGGCCTTCAGAATAAGAAAGCGCCCGGACCTGACGGAATACCAGCTGAAATAATCAAAGAGATTGCAAACAACAAACCCAGACTGTTATTGGAAATGTATAACAGCTGTTTAAGAGAAGGTGTTTTTCCAAACGCTTGGAAAAAACAAAGTCTGGTACTGATCAGCAAAGGGAAAGGGGACCCTGAATCGCCATCTTCATATAGACCACTCTGTATGCTGGATACGGCAGGCAAGTTGTTTGAGAGACTGATAAAACCTCGGCTTGAAGAAGCTATCATTGCAGGTGGAAATCTCTCCAGGAGACAACATGGATTCCGATCAGGAAAATCCACAGTAGGCGCCCTAAAAGACGTAGTAGATGCAGTCAACGCCGCTCAACAAAGAAATCACTACTCTAGACCAATAGTTCTACTGGCAACTCTAGACGTAAAAAACGCTTTTAATAGCCTCAGGTGGTCTGATGTTTTATACGCCCTCAAGAGAAATTTCCAGTTACCAGAATAGCTTACAAGAATGATTGGTAACTATCTGAAGGACAGAATACTCATATACAACACGAGCGCAGGAAGGAAGAAAATACAGGTTACTTCAGGGGCAGCGCAGGGCTCCATTCTGGGACCCTCCCTGTGGAATGCCACCTATGATGAAATACTCAAGCAAGAAATGCCGCAAGAC
>OY776281.1:44492134-44494634 GCA_963675445.1 Linnaemya vulpina | reverse complement strand
ATGTTTGGGTCAAAGATGGAAACATATATGCAAAGAAAAATGAAGATGCTAACTTATTCCAAATCCATAGTATTAATGATGTAGAAATTTTCAATAATTGATGAAAAATAAACAAGTTAATTAATTATACCCAAAGCGTAATAAAAATTTTTAACATTAGATAATAAAAGATATATGAAAATGAATAATTTAACATTTGAAACGAATGAAAGTTTCAGACAAATCAAAACACAACTAATAAGTTATCCTTTTTCCAATATATATTTAAATATTCGTTCTATGCGTACTAACTTTAACTCTTTTTTGGCAACAATCGGAAATGTGATTGAACAAATAAAAATAATTGTATTAGTGGAAACTAATATAACCGATGACGAATGCTCGTTCTACGGAATTAATGGTTTTGATAATATATTCATGAATAGAAAAGATAGAAGCGGAGGTGGAATAGCAGTATATTTTAAAAGTAACATACCGTTAACTAATTTAAGTATGAATACAAATTATTTTGAGTCGATGTGCAAAACCTTTGAAATGTCTGAGAACGTTACAATTTTTGCAGTATACAGACCTCCATCCCTGAACGTGAATAATTTTATAAAGGAGCTGGATGAAATGTTACAAAAACTGAAGAAGCAAAAAACGCTTATTGTACTTGGAGACATAAACATAGATCTATTAAAAAATACATCAATAACAAACACATATCTTGATGCAATAGCAAGCAATGGATTGAAATGTATGATCAAAGAGTGTACAAGAGAAGATGTGACTATGAACTCACAAACATGTATAGATCACCTCTTCGTTAGATGTAAATATTTGAATGCACATGTATATACCTCAATAGTTAAAACAAAAATCTCTGATCATTTTTCATTACTATGCTCTATCTCAAGTAACATCCAAGCAAACAAAACTGAAGGCAATAGCACTCAACAAACAATAATATGTAACAACAAAGTAAATCATCAAATTCGCTATGCATCTTGGGATGGCATACTGCTACATACGAACCCCAATGACCTTTTAAGAGCATTAATTGATAAATTCAATAATATCTATGAGAAGTCAACTAAAACTGTTCCAAAAAATAAAGGAAGAATAACTAAGCCATGGTTAACAGAATCTTTAATTAAGAAATGTGAAATAAGAGATAAACTTTATATGAAATGGCGCAATAATCGTCATAATAATATTTTTGAGAGTGAATATAAAAAATACAGAAACGCCGTAAACAAAATCATAATATATACAAAAAATCAATATTATAAAAATAAATTTTATGAAAACAGAAACAATATGAGAGTAACTTGGCAAATTTTAAATGAAATAATTGGAATAAAACCCAAAAATCTGGATGAAACAATATTAAAAAATTTTAAAAATGTAGACTTAAATGAGATATGTAATAAATTCGCACAAAACTTTAAGCAAGCCGTTGAAAAAAATTTGCATACATGTGACATTAGAACTATAAACCAACCTCCAAACGTACTATTAAATTCTTTTCACTTACGAAACACATCTGAAGAAGAAATCTTCAACATAATAAACACTTTAAATGTTAAAAAAAGCGCGGGATTTGATGGTATCAGGCCTATAGATTTAAAAAATAACTCCGTTATAACCACACCAATTCTAACTAAATTGATTAACCTAATACTTGAAACATCAGTAATACCTGATGTACTAAAAATATCATACGTAAGACCTATATACAAAAGTGGCATAAAACTAAATTACAATAACTACCGCCCATTTGCAATATTATCAGTCATCGAAAAAGTAATGGAAGAAATAATCTGTAGACGTTTGACTAACTATACTGAAAAATACAAAATTATCAACAATAACCAGTTTGGGTTCCAAAAAGGGAAAAATATCAATAAGCTTATTGGCAACTTTTCCACCTACATAAACTCGCAGTTAAGCAAAAAACACCACTGTCTGACTCTGTTTATAGATTTTACCAAAGCTTTTGACACATTGTCACATAAAAACATTTTAAATATGTTAGAAAGACTTGGTATAAGAGGTCAGACGTTAAAATTATTCGAAAGCTATTTGGAGTGTAGAAAATATAGTGTTAAAATTGGTAACAAATTAAGTGATTTAACGAACCTAGAGCACGGAGTACCTCAAGGCTCTAAACTTGGCCCAATACTATATATTCTATACACAAACGACCTAATGAATATGTTAACGGCATGTAAAGCATACTCATATGCAGACGACACCGCAATAATAGTAGGTCATAAAAATCTAGAAGATGCGTCAAGGATATTGCAAGATCAATTAGACATTACAGCAAAATGGTGCCATGACCAGGGATTAATAATAAATGCTACTAAAACTAAGTTGATGCACATTAAACCCCCACACATCACTTATGAAGATATAAAAGTTAAATTCCACGAAATTGATTGCATGCATAAAACAAAATGTATGAACTTCAACTACGAAACAGACACATGCAAAACGACAATAGAACTCGTAA
>OY776281.1:44472134-44474634 GCA_963675445.1 Linnaemya vulpina | reverse complement strand
GACTTATCAAAGGATGACATGCACGTTCGACTTACAGAGGCAAATGATCGCGAACAAAGGAGAGCGTTCGTATCGATCCCCGCATCTACCTCCAGCAAAATTCTGGAGGCCCGCCGGATAAGAATCGGTTGGACACGATGCAGGGTTAGGCTAGCTGAAGATGTCAAGCGCTGTTATAGGTGCTTCGCAACTGGCCATGTGCAATGGCAATGCAAGGGACCAGACAGGAAAGGAAAAGAGATTTGCATCCGGTGTGGAGAAACCGGCCACAAAATGCAGACATGCGTGAAATTACCGAAGTGCTGCATTTGCTTGGAGAGCGGAAGGACGACGCTAGATCACCTACCCGGATCGAAGAAATGTCCCAACGGTAAACCACAAACGCGATGAGAATATTACAACTCAATATGCATAGGGGAAAAACTGCGAACGATCTGTTACCACAGATGGCCATGGAATTGAAAGTGGACGTAGCCATCATAAGCGAACAATACGGCGAAATCTTGAACGGATACTGGAATGAGGACGAAACGGCAACGGCGGCAATATGGCTACCATCGATGACCAGACCCCATCGCAGCGGTCATGGCAAAGGGGAATGTTTTGTATGGGTACAGCTCGACGATATTACTGTTATTAGTTGCTATCTCACACCAAGTGATGCCATCAGGGATTTTGAAAGGAAGCTCGGCGAATTGGAGGACAGAATAGTGACCATAGGTGGCAAATTCATCGTTGCCGGCGACTTCAACGCGAAGGCGATGGAGTGGGGTATGCCTTCAACGAACTCCAGAGGCAGAAGAATTCTTGATATGGCGGCAAGAACCGGCCTCGTCATTGCAAATGTTGGAAGTACCCCAACATTTAGACGCCTGGGCTGTGATGGAACCATACCCGATATAACACTTGTATCGGAGGGCATCCTAAACAGGATCCTGAACTGGCAAGTACTGGAGGAATATACGGGTAGTGATCACCAATACATCTTCTATACCTTTGAAACCGCGGGTACAAGGAACATTGGACGACAAAGAAAGCATGCGTGCAGGTGGAACGTAGGAAAACTGAACAAGATCTTGCTAACTGAGGAAATAAACCGCAGACTGGATGCCGAAAACATAACAGGAAGTGCAGCGACGATAGTGAATCGTGTTATGAACGAGATTCGACACTGCTGTAACAAAGCGATGCCAAGGGTTAATGGAACTGGACGAAACAGAAGAGCAGTATACTGGTGGAGCGAGGAAATTGCTGAGCTAAGGGCTAATTGCCTACGGAGCAGGCGCCGGTACACAAGAGCAAAACGACATGGAACTGCGAACGCGGAGGAGCAAGCGTATAAAAACGCTCGAACTGCTCTTCGGAAAGCCATTGCGGACAACAAGCGCAGGTTATGGGAGGAATTGAGAGCCGACATCAACCAGAACCCCTGGGGGCTGGGCTATAAAGTTGTCATGCGGAAACTGGGCAAAAGAGGGCCTCTGACAGAAATGGATGAGGAAACAATGAAAAACATTGTGACAACTCTGTTCCCAACCCACGAAATCCGCAGTGAAGAGACCTTCAGCGGCGATGACCAAGTCACCGAATTCACAATAGAGGAACTTCAAATCGCAGCGTCAAGCCTTAAAAATAATAAGGCTCCCGGCCCTGATGGAGTACCAGCGGAAGTAATGAAGGAAATCGCGAGCAAACGTCCTGAAATACTCCTCAGAATGTATAATAGCTGCCTGAGAGAGGGTACGTTTCCTAGAGTGTGGAAAAGGCAACGGCTGGTACTGATAAACAAGGGCAAAGGGAATACAACGTCGCCATCTTCGTATAGGCCCCTGTGCATGCTCGACACGGCAGGAAAGCTTTACGAGAAGCTGATAAAGCCACGCTTGCAAAGGAGCCTCCAATTAAATGGAGGACTTTCGGATCGACAGCATGGCTTTCGCTCCGGAAGATCGACTATAGGAGCCCTACGAGAAGTAACTGACACCGTTTATACTACACAGCGAAGGAACCACTACAGTAGGCCAGTAGTTCTGTTGGCGACACTGGACGTTAAGAACGCCTTTAACAGTCTGAGATGGTGCGATATCATGCATGCCTTGGGCCAGAAATTCGCCATACCACAGTACCTTAGAAGAGTAATAAATGATTACCTTAAGGAAAGAGTGCTTATCTACAACACAAGCAATGGGATACGAAGAGTCAACGTGACGTCGGGAGCGGCACAAGGCTCCATATTGGGCCCGGACTTATGGAACATTACGTACGACGAGATACTGCGCATTGAAATGCCACCAGATGCATTTCTAGTTGGCTATGCGGACGACATAGCGGCAGTCATTACGGCAAGAGATGTGAGTGAAGCAGAACGCAGACTCAGACAAGTCATGATCAGAGCCAGAACATGGTTAAACGAGCACGGACTACAGCTGGCCAAATACCAACAGAGGTGAACATGAGGATAGAGGATGAGGTTATACGCACGAAAGCATACATCGAGTAT
>OY776281.1:44434634-44437134 GCA_963675445.1 Linnaemya vulpina | reverse complement strand
CCGGAGCGAAAGCCATGCTGTCTATCCGAAAGTCCTCCATTTAATTGGAGGCTCCTTTGCAAGCGTGGCTTTATCAGCTTCTCCTAAAGCTTTCCTGCCGTGTCGAGCATGCACAGGGGCCTATACGAAGATGGCGACGTTGTATCCCCTTTGCCCTTGTCTATCAGTACCAGCCGTTGCCTTTTCCACACTCTAGCAAACGTACCCTCTCTCAAGCAGCTATTATACATTCTGAGGAGTATTTCAGGGCGTTTGCTCGCGATTTCCTTCATTACTTCCGCTGGTACTCCATCAGGGCCGGGAGCCTTATTATTTTTAAGGCTTGACGCTGCAATTTGAAGTTCCTCTATTGTGAATTCGGTGACTTGGTCATCGCCGCTGAAGGTCTCTTCACTGCGGATTTCGTGGGTTGGGAACAGAGTTGTCACAATGTTTTTCATTGTTTCCTCATCCATTTCTGTCAGAGGCCCTCTTTTGCCCAGTTTCCGCATGACAACTTTATAGCCCAGCCCCCAGGGGTTCTGGTTGATGTCGGCTCTCAATTCCTCCCATAACCTGCGCTTGTTGTCCGCAATGGCTTTCCGAAGAGCAGTTCGAGAGTTTTTATACGCTTGCTCCTCCGCGTTCGCGGTTCCATGTCGTTTTGCTCTTGTGTACCGGCGCCTGCACCGTAGGCAATTAGCCCTTAGCTCAGCAATTTCCTCGCTATACCAGTATACTGCTCTTCTGTTTGGTCCAGTTCCATTAACCCTTGGCATCGCTTTGTTACAGCAGTGTCGAATCTCGTTCATAACACGATTCACTATCGTCGCTGCACTTCCTGTTATGTTTTCGACATCCAGTCTGCGGTTTATTTCCTCAGTTAGCAAGATCTTGTTCAGTTTTCCTACGTTCCACCTGCACGCACGCGTTCTTTGTCGTCCAATGTTCCTTGTACCCGCGGTTTCCAAGGTATAGAAGATGTATTGGTGATCACTACCCGTATATTCCTCCAGTACTTGCCAGTTCAGGATCCTGTTTAGGATGCCCTCCGATACAAGTGTTATATCGGGTATGGTTCCATCACATCCCGGGCGTCTAAATGTTGGGGTATTTCCAACATTTGCAATGACGAGGCCGGTTCTTGCCGCCATATCAAGAATTCTTCTGCCTCTGGAGTTCGTTGAAGGCATACCCCACTCCATCGCCTTCGCGTTGAAGTCGCCGGCAACGATGAATTTGCCACCAATGGTCACTATTCTGTCCTCCAATTCGCCGAGCTTCCTTTCAAAATCCCTGATGGCATCACTTGGTGTGAGATAGCAACTAATAACAGTAATATCGTCGAGCTGTACCCATACAAAACATTCCCCTTTGCCATGACCGCTGCGATGGGGTCTGGTCATCGATGGTAGCCATATTGCCGCCGTTGCCGTTTCGTCCTCATTCCAGTATCCGTTCAAGATTTCGCCGTATTGTTCGCTTATGATGGCTACGTCCACTTTCAATTCCATGGCCATCTGTGGTAACAGATCGTTCGCAGTTTTTCCCCTATGCATATTGAGTTGTAATATTCTCATCGCGTTTGTGGTTTACCGTTGGGACATTTCTTCGATCCGGGTAGGTGATCTAGCGTCGTCCTTCCGCTCTCCAAGCAAATGCAGCACTTCGGTAATTTCACGCATGTCTGCATTTTGTGGCCGGTTTCTCCACACCGGATGCAAATCTCTTTTCCTTTCCTGTCTGGTCCCTTGCATTGCCATTGCACATGGCCAGTTGCGAAGCACCTATAACAGCGCTTGACATCTTCAGCTAGCCTAGCCCTGCATCGTGTCCAACCGATTCTTATCCGGCGGGCCTCCAGAATTTTGCTGGAGGTAGATGCGGGGATCGATACGAACGCTCTCCTTTGTTCGCGATCATTTGCCTCTGTAAGTCGGACGTGCATATCATCCTTTGATAAGTCCATCGCCTCTTCCAGGGCAGCTACTATTTCCTCTTTTGTGGAGAATAGATCCAGATCCCGTACCTCAATAGTGACTTGTGGTCTCAAGTCTTTCACCTCCGCTGTATCCTTGAGGGAACCCTTGATGGCGTCGCAGAATTGTGCTTTCTTTCCTCCTTTTCCGATTTCCACGAGGATAGCTCCCGCTTTTGTTTTCTTTATGGCTCGAACCTCTACGTCAGTCTCTTCTGGCCTTACCACGCATCTCATATTCCTCAGGACTTTTGCAAAACTATGGCCTTCTGCAGGACGAATAATTATAGCCTCTGGCCGTACCCTTACATTAGGTCCTCTTTTCTCCCGCTTCGTCGTGTTTGTTTTGGCCGATTCTTTTACCACTGGGGCTACTTCGTTAGGGGTCTTTTTAGCTGTGGTCCGGCTCGTTTTACTTCTCGGCCTCTTCTCGGGCCTTTTTTCAGCTGGGCTCGTAGCACTGCGTTTTGCAGATGTCGCATTTATATCCATTGTTTTGGGTTTCTGCGCCTCAGATTCGACTGTCTTCCAGTTGCGTCGGTA
>OY776281.1:44419634-44422134 GCA_963675445.1 Linnaemya vulpina | reverse complement strand
GGTTCGTTAAATCACTTAATTTGTTACCAATTTTAACACTATATTTTCTACACTCCAAATAGCTTTCGAATAATTTTAACGTCTGACCTCTTATACCAAGTCTTTCTAACATATTTAAAATGTTTTTATGTAACAATGTGTCAAAAGCTTTGGTAAAATCTATAAACAGAGTCAGACAGTGGTGTTTTTTGCTTAACTGCGAGTTTATGTAGGTGGAAAAGTTGCCAATAAGCTTATTGATATTTTTCCCTTTTTGGAACCCAAACTGGTTATTGTTGATAATTTTGTATTTTTCAGTATAGTTAGTCAAACGTCTACAGATTATTTCTTCCATTACTTTTTCGATGACTGATAATATTGCAATTGGGCGGTAGTTATTGTAATTTAGTTTTATGCCACTTTTGTATATAGGTCTTACGTATGATATTTTTAGTACATCAGGTATTACTGATGTTTCAAGTATTAGGTTAATCAATTTAGTTAGAATTGGTGTGGTTATAACGGAGTTATTTTTTAAATCTATAGGCCTGATACCATCAAATCCCGCGCTTTTTTTAACATTTAAAGTGTTTATTATGTTGAAGATTTCTTCTTCAGATGTGTTTCGTAAGTGAAAAGAATTTAATAGTACGTTTGGGGGTTGGTTTATAGTTCTAATGTCACATGTATGCAAATTTTTTTCAACGGCTTGCTTAAAGTTTTGTGCGAATTTATTACATATCTCATTTAAGTCTACATTTTTAAAATTTTTTAATATTGTTTCATCCAGATTTTTGGGTTTTATTCCAATTATTTCATTTAAAATTTGCCAAGTTACTCTCATATTGTTTCTGTTTTCATAAAATTTATTTTTATAATATTGATTTTTTGTATATATTATAATTTTGTTTACGGCGTTTTTGTATTTTTTATATTCACTCTCAAAAATATTATTATGACGATTATTGCGCCATTTCATATAAAGTTTATCTCTTATTTCACATTTCTTAATTAAAGATTCTGTTAACCATGGCTTTGTTATTCTTCCTTTATTTTTTGGAACAGTTTTAGTTGACTTCTCATAGATATTATTGAATTTATCAATTAATGCTCTTAAAAGGTCATTGGGGTTCGTATGTAGCAGTATGCCATCCCAAGATGCATAGCGAATTTGATGATTTACTTTGTTGTTACATATTATTGTTTGTTGGGTGCTATTGCCTTCAGTTTTGTTTGCTTGGATGTTACTTGAGATAGAGCATAGTAATGAAAAATGATCAGAGATTTTTGTTTTAACTATTGAGGTATATACATGTGCATTCAAATATTTACATCTAACGAAGAGGTGATCTATACATGTTTGTGAGTTCATAGTCACATCTTCTCTTGTACACTCTTTGATCATACATTTCAATCCATTGCTTGCTATTGCATCAAGATATGTGTTTGTTATTGATGTATTTTTTAATAGATCTATGTTTATGTCTCCAAGTACAATAAGCGTTTTTTGCTTCTTCAGTTTTTGTAACATTTCATCCAGCTCCTTTATAAAATTATTCACGTTCAGGGATGGAGGTCTGTATACTGCAAAAATTGTAACGTTCTCAGACATTTCAAAGGTTATGCACATCGACTCAAAATAATTTGTATTCATACTTAAATTAGTGAACGGTATGTTACTTTTAAAATATACTGCTATTCCACCTCCGCTTCTATCTTTTCTATTCATGAATATATTATCAAAACCATTAATTCCGTAGAACGAGCATTCGTCATCGGTTATATTAGTTTCCACTAATACAATTATTTTTATTTGTTCAATCACATTTCCGATTGTTGCCAAAAAAGAGTTAAAGTTAGTACGCATAGAACGAATATTTAAATATATATTGGAAAAAGGATAACTTATTAGTTGTGTTTTGATTTGTCTGAAACTTTCATTCGTTTCAAATGTTAAATTATTCATTTTCATATATCTTTTATTATCTAATGTTAAAAATTTTTATTACGCTTTGGGTATAATTAATTAACTTGTTTATTTTTCATCAATTATTGAAAATTTCTACATCATTAATACTATGGATTTGGAATAAGTTAGCATCTTCATTTTTCTTTGCATATATGTTTCCATCTTTGACCCAAACATATTTCCAACCAGAGTCTCTAGCTTTAGTTTTTGCTATCCATAGAAGACGGCGATTTTCAGAAGTCAGCTGATCGTTTATATATATGATGTTATTGTTATTGTTTGTTACATTCTCATTATTTATATTTGCTTTTTCAGAAGTATTTTTAAAGAGATCTCCTCTAACCTTATGTCCACGAACTTTTGCCATCAGCTCTTTTTTCTTGTTTATGGAGCAAAACTCAACTATGATCTTATTTTGTTTTTTCAGCTTATACGCATTTGCTATATCGGACTCTTTAATGTCAACACTTACCGAAGACGCTATTGTTTTTATTATTTCTGTTGTGGTCATATCGTTATCATTAGCATTCTTGATCTCTATGTTCTTACTTA
>OY776281.1:44387134-44417134 GCA_963675445.1 Linnaemya vulpina | reverse complement strand
GTGGGAAAAAACTTTATGCTTGATACGCGGATCGTCATCCACGCCGTATGCCGGACTCCGTTCTAACGGTTACCGGCTAAAAACCCGCCTTGTCGCTCTTTGGGATATGTTGCCCACCTGGGAACTGTCTTAACATTACTTCCAGGTGGCTCCCGATGTTTGGTGTGTTCCACCACTTCCTCTTGTAGTGCCTGCGTCCAGGCCCCCTATTTTATACCAATTTAAATTTTATGGTATTTTAAGCTGCATCTAGATCGAGTTTTTTTGAGCGGAGAACGTGCTCAATATATCCTGCAATTGCCTTCCAGTTTTCGTCACTGCTTATCATCTTATCGACGATATTTTCGACCTTTAGTTCGGACGTTAGGTTTTCTATTCTTCTGCGGCTCTCATTCCAGCGGCAGCATTTGAAGAAAGTGTGTTCGGCGTCGTCTATTACTTCTTTTTCCTCGTAAATGCAGAAGGGTGTGCTACATTTGCCCATTTTGTGCAGGTACTTCCGGAAATATCCGTGCCCGGATAACATCTGTGTTATGTAATAGTTTACTTCCCCGCTTTGCCGTTCTGTCCATTTTTGAATATTGGGAATTAGTTTGAAAGTCCACCTGCCGGGAGTGTCGTTTTCCCATCGCGTTTTCCATTTCACTATAGTTTGCTGTTTAATGGCTTCTATTTCTTCCTCTGGTTGGGGGTTGTTTACTTTGGCATTGTATATATTCAACCGTTCAGCTGCATGCAGATCTATAGGCTTCATTCCTGCTATAACCAGAACTGCGGATGCGGATACGGTGCGATATGCTGACGTAACCCGTAGCGCTGCTACCCTTTGCATGGCCAGGAGTTTTTTCGCTCTGCTTTTGGTGCTTAATGTTTCAGCCCATATTTCGCATCCGTATAAGAGGATGCTATTTGCTGTCTCCATTAGTAGCTTACGTTTTTTTGGGAGTGGTCCCCCGATGTTTGCCATTAATCGGCTTAGCTGCATTGTTGTCTTTGCGGCTTTTTGTGTTGCGTACTGGATCTGATTTGAGTAGGTCAGCTTTGGGTAAAGTCTTACTCCGAGATACTTGACCATTTTTTTAGT
This sequence comes from Linnaemya vulpina, assembly GCA_963675445.1. Lineage (NCBI taxonomy): Eukaryota > Metazoa > Arthropoda > Insecta > Diptera > Tachinidae > Linnaemya > Linnaemya vulpina. Next base: position 44,416,050 of record OY776281.1, on the reverse strand, counting down.
GGGTAGTAATATATCACCTATGTGCATTTCCATCTCGACTGGTATTTGTCGCCTGGTAAGTAACAACAACTCTGTTTTATGCATTGCAAGCTGTAGGCCATGTGAATCTAGCCAGTTTTTGGTTCTTATCATCACTTGACTCAATTTGCGTTGAGCGTCCTCGGTGTTTCTTGCTGTGATGACAGCTGCTATGTCATCGGCGTACCCCACAAGATATGTGTCTTGCGGCATTTCTTGCTTGAGTATTTCATCATAGGTGGCATTCCACAGGGAGGGTCCCAGAATGGAGCCCTGCGCTGCCCCTGAAGTAACCTGTATTTTCTTCCTTCCTGCGCTCGTGTTGTATATGAGTATTCTGTCCTTCAGATAGTTACCAATCATTCTTGTAAGATATTCTGGTAACTGGAAATTTCTCTTGAGGGCGTATAAAACATCAGACCACCTGAGGCTATTAAAAGCGTTTTTTACGTCTAGAGTTGCCAGTAGAACTATTGGTCTAGAGTAGTGATTTCTTTGTTGAGCGGCGTTGACTGCATCTACTACGTCTTTTAGGGCGCCTACTGTGGATTTTCCTGATCGGAATCCATGTTGTCTCCTGGAGAGATTTCCACCTGCAATGATAGCTTCTTCAAGCCGAGGTTTTATCAATCTCTCAAACAACTTGCCTGCCGTATCCAGCATACAGAGTGGTCTATATGAAGATGGCGATTCAGGGTCCCCTTTCCCTTTGCTGATCAGTACCAGACTTTGTTTTTTCCAAGCGTTCTCTTAAACAGCTGTTATACATTTCCAATAACAGTCTGGGTTTGTTGTTTGCAATCTCTTTGATTATTTCAGCTGGTATTCCGTCAGGTCCGGGCGCTTTCTTATTCTGAAGGCCACGAGCGGCTGTTTTGATTTCTTCCAGTGTAAAGGGGGGGAAGTTTGTAATTATTCCAGTTTCCTCTTCTTCTTCTCTCACTTCATGTTTTGGGAAGAGCGTTTCGACGATGTTTAGCATGGTTTCTTCATCCATTTCGCTCACTGTATTTGTCATTCCTAATTTTTTCATAACAATTTTATAGCCGAGACCCCAGGGGTTTCGGTTTATGTCATCTCTCAGTTCCTCCCACTTCTCTCTTTTGCTGCTGTTTATCGCATTCCGGAGTTGTTTCTTGGCCTCTTTATAGTTCATGTGGTCAATCTCTGCTGTTCCTCTTCGCTTAGCTCTTGTGTATTTTCGCCTTTGTCGAATGCAATTTCGTCGGAGTTCATCTATCGAGTGGTTCCACCAGTACACTGCAGCTTTGTTTTTTGGCCTCTTCATCTTCGGCATTGCTTTATTGCATCCCTTCGTGATTATGTTCATAACTTGTCTGACGATAGTGTTTGCATCTCCATATATTTCTGTTGCTTCTGTTTGCCTATTGATTTCTGCCAGGAGGGCTAAGGAGTCTAGTTTATTTACATTCCACTTACGGGTGGATGCGTTTGCTTTTCTTGCTAAAGTACTATCGCTGCAATTGAGGGAGAGAGATATGTACTGATGGTCGCTGGCTGTGTATGTTTCAAGGACGTTCCAGCTTTCTATTCTGCTTGCTGCGCTCTCAGATACCAGAGTTATGTCGGGAATGGTGCCATTGCACCCGGGACGTCTGAAGGTGGGTACATTTCCTCTGTTAGCAATGATCAGCCCAGTTCTAGCTAGCATTTCTAACACTCGTCTTCCTCTCGATAATAATAATATTAATAATAATAATAATAATAATAATAATAATAATAATAATAAAAATAATAATAATAATAATAATAATAATAATAACAATAATAATAATAATAATAATAATAATAATAATAATAATAATAACAATATTAATAATAATAATAATAATAATAATAATAATAATAATAATAATAATAATAATAATAACAATAATAACAATATTAATAATAATAATAATAATAATAATAATAATAATAATAATAGTAATAATAATAATAATAATAATAATAATATTAATAGTAATAATAATAATAATAATAATAATAATAATAATAATAATAATAATAAAAATAATAATAATAATATAAATAATAATAATAATAATAATAATAATAACAATAATAATAATAATAATAATAATAATAATAATAATAATAATAATAATAATAACAATAATAATAATAATAATAATAATAATAATAATAATAATAATAATAATAATAATAATAATAATAATAATAATAATAATAATAATAATAATAATATTAATAGTAATAGTAATAATAATAATAATAATAATAATAATAATAATAATAATAATAATAATATAAATAATAATAATTTTTTTTTTTTTTTTTTTGCGGATAAGGTGGGAAAAGGCTTTATGCCTTCACGATGGCCGTCGCCAATCGTGATATGTCGGATTCGCCATTGGCATACCGACCAAAAACCCGCCTTCTTTCCTCGTCTGGGAACAAATTTACCCCGGAACCGCGTCAGCATTACTTCGGGGTGGTCCCATTTTCGGCATTAGGCCGTATTCTCCGTTGTCCTGCGTCCAGGTTCCGCATTGGCAAAGGTAGCCCTCTCCACATTGATCACATCATCCAGATCTATCTTCTTAGCCCGTAGGATCCGTTCGCAGTAGTTAGCCACGGCGTTCCAGTGGGTCTGATCAGTGGTCATCTTTTCTATCAAGTTCTCGGCGGTGAATTGGCCTACTTGTTCCTTCAGCGTTTCTCGTTCGGTCGCCCAGCGCGTACAGGCAAAGAACGTATGCTCCGCATCGTCAGCAACCTCTGTGCCCTCATACACACAAAAGACCGTGTTGCATTTGCCCATTCTGTGAAGATATTTGCGGAAGTAACCGTGGCCAGATAGCAGCTGGGTTAGGTAATAATTTAGCTCGCCGCATTTCCTGTTTATCCATCTGCTAATGTCCGGGATAAGTCTTGCCGTCCATCTTCCACACGTTGCCACGTTCCACTGTCTGTTCCACTCAAAAATAGTACTTTCTCTCGCGTTCTCTGATAGTAGTAGGGAACTGTATGTGCTGCGACCATTAAAAATATTAAATTTCAGCAATTAAATTTGAAATTTTTCAATTTTAATTGCCAAAATTCTCAAATTTCCCAAAATTCTCAAATTTCATTTTGTGTGTGTTCGTGTGTGTATTTTTTCCCACGGTTTAGTAGGGGCGTTCACATTGTTTTTTTTTAAATAAAATGTTGGGGTAGGCGTGGGAATTTGTGTCTGTCCATATGTGACCTTGAGAATACATGTCCGTCGGTACGTGAGCGTGGGAATTTGTGTGTGTCCATATGTGACGTTGAGAATACATGTCCGTCGGTATGTGAGCGTGGGAATTTGTGTCTGTCCATATGTGACCTTGAGAATACATGTCCGTCGGTATGTGAGCGTGGGAATTTGTGTCTGTCCATATGTGACCTTGAGAATACATGTCCGTCGGTATGTGAGCGTGGGAATTTGTGTCTGTCCATATGTGACCTTGAGAATACATGTCCGTCGGTATGTGAGCGTGGGAATTTGTGTCTGTCCATATGTGACCTTGAGAATACATGTCCGTCGGTATGTGAGCGTGGGAATTTCTGTCTGTCCATTTACACTGTGTACGCCTGGTGAATAAAAAAATTTAGAAGCATTTTTAGGAATTACACTATTTAAAAAGTGTAGTAGTTATATATGGATACCCTTAATGTTTGTGGTTCGTTCCTTCTTGCTGGAGTGAGATTTTTTCTTTTATTTTTTTGCTTATTAAAATTTGGTGTGTTTACTTAAGTTTTGTCGTCCAGCAATTTAGTGTTTTTTTTTTACTTTTTTGCTTGCAATGCTTGAGTCTGGAGGAATAATTTGATTATTCTGATCTTGAAGACGTTGTGAAAGAAAAAAATTACTATTGCATAAATATTGAAACTGATGTTTTGTTTATTTTATACATGACGATCATCGATGGATTTTATTTGGGGATCTGGATGGTGGTGCGATTTCTGTATTTTGTAGAATATGAATATTAATGCTATGTTTAAGTGTGTGTGTGTTTTTTGTGTTCTGAGTGGCGGTTGGAATGTCTGGCTGTCAGACAGTCTGTGTGTGTGACGATTGGTGAGTCTGTATGACAGTCCGCTTTCCTGGTCAGTATAAAATGTGATAAGGTGTACATATTCATGCGTACATAAATATCTACAAATTTATTTCATTTACGCATATACATACAAACAAATAATAAGCGTTTATTCTTTGTGCCCAAATATTCCCTTGACCATTTGAATGAATGAATGAACGATTGTTTAAACATATACATTGTTTTAATTTTTATTAATATGTAATATTTATACATACATTTACATATATTTTTTAATATAAAGCTGCCTCCACTGCGTCAGCTGCCTCTATCAACAATTGATCGTTGGTATCTTCGTATAATGCAAGAAACATTGGGACATCAATTTTTGGGAGCATTTGGACTTCCAATATTTCTATGTGCGGTTTGTTGGTTACCTCACATCTATTGGATTCACTACCAGCTTCGGCAGGCTGAGTATTGATGCTCAAAAATAGGTCATCGTCACCTGTCAGCATCTCTTCATATTCTTCATCTATTTTTTGGAGTGGGTTAGATGAAGATGGTTGCGAAGACAGCTCTAGGAGAAGCTCCTCATCTCCTTCAAGATGTTTCTCCAACTCTTCCTGTCTGGCTTTTCTTAAATACTCCTTCAAATGGTGACGCTGAAGTCTCCGATATAATGGTGTGTACCAGAAGGGCTTCATTGTAGAAATAAAAGCTCAACTTCAAAATTTGATAATTTTGCTTTGAAAACTTGTGAAGCTACAAAAATTTTGTAGTTTATCAGATACCACAATGTTTTGTCCACGTAGCAGTTTCTTTTGCTACAAAATTTTGTGACGTATCTGCATGCATAAGCATGCCTCCGTATCCTGTGTATATCACATATCATAATGTTTGTTTACATAAATTTTGTCCACGTAGCAGTTTCATTCCCGTAAACATTTTGTATCGTAGAGGCATGCATAAGCATGTCCCTGTACTCTGTATATATCAAATTCCGTTCAAAACTTTGTAACGTATCTGCATGCACAAGCATGTCTCTGTACTCTGTAGATATCACTTATCAAAATTTTTGTTTACATAAATATTGTCTACGTAGCACTTTCATTCCCTTAAACATTTTGTATTGTAGAGGCATGCATAAGCATGTCTCGGCATTCTGTGTATAATCAGATACCACAATGTTTTGTCCACGTAGCAGTTTCTTTTGCTACAAAATTTTGGAACGTCTCTACATGCATAAGCATGCCGCCGTATCCTGTGTATATCACATATCATAATGTTTGTTTACATAAATTTTGTCCACGTAGCAGTTTCATTCCCGTAAACATTTTGTATCGTAGAGGCATGCATAAGCATGTCCCTGTACTCTGTATATATCAAATTCCGTTCAAAACTTTGTAACGTATCTGCATGCACAAGCATGTCTCTGTACTCTGTAGATATCACTTATCAAAATTTTTGTTTACATAAATATTGTCTACGTAGCACTTTCATTCCCTTAAACATTTTGTATTGTAGAGGCATGCATAAGCATGTCTCGGCATTCTGTGTATAATCAGATACCACAATGTTTTGTCCACGTAGCAGTTTCTTTTGCTACAAAATTTTGGAACGTCTCTACATGCATAAGCATGCCGCCGTATTCTGTGTATATCACATATCATAATGCTTGTTTATATAAATATTGTCTACGTAGCAGTTTCATTCTCCTAAATATTTTCTAACGTATTTGCATGCATAAGCATGCCTCGGCATTCTGTGTATATCAGATACCACAATGTTTTGTCCACGTAGCAGTTTCATTCCCGTAAACATTTTGTATCGTAGAGGCATGCATAAGCATGTCCCCGTACTCTGTATATATCACATTCCGTTCAAAACTTTGTAACGTGTCTGCATGCACAAGCATATCTCTGTACTTTGTAGATATCACTTATCAAAATTTATGTTTACATAAATATTGTCTACGTAGCAGTTTCATTCCCTTAAACATTTTGTATTGTAGAGGCATGCATAAGCATGCCTCGGCATTCTGTGTATATCAGATACCACAATGTTTTGTCCACGTAGCAGTTTCTTTTCTAATTTTTTAATCTTAACCGTTTCTATCAGCAGATACGCTACTTTTGCAAAGTAACGCAAAGCTACTTTGTTGGAATGAAGCGTACTATACCAAAACAAAATTTTCACGAATTTGTATTAATCTAAATTTTTTAGGATAAAATTCAGTACATTTTTGTATCTAAAAGTAACAAGTCGTGACTATTAAAAAATTCCTTGTGTGTTATTAATAAATCTAAGACAGAAAATAAATACATATTCTCAAAAAACATATTATTTGTATATCAAAAAATAAGAGTGTGTCATATAATTTAAGCAAAGACAGAATTTAAATATATATATATATATATATATATATATATATATATAAATCCTTGTAATATTACTTGTTATTCAAGCAATCAATATATTTTTTAATAAAAAAGTACATTATAAACAAAATAATTTTTATAAGTGTAAATAAAAATATAAAAAAAAAAATGAGTTCATCAATTTTCAAGTGCAATATCTGTAATAAGGTATATAAATACCAAAAATCTTATTTAGAACATTGCAAAGGTCATGTTCAACCACAACAAGTGCAACAGTCGATACAACCCCCAACATCTGCGTACAACCCCATAGCAACATATCAACAAATCGCACAGTCCATACAACCCTCAACATATGCATACAACTCAATGGTCCAAAACAATTTGCAGTATCAGTATCCGGCGCAGTATCAGTACCCAGTGCAGTATCAGTATCCAGTGCAGTATCAGTATCCAGTGCAGGTACCAGCGTATCCTTTATATCCGTATCCAGTGTCAACCAACCAATTCACAGCACCTATGGAGATTCCATATCCCATTGAATATAGCGTACCTATACAGTTGGAGCAAAATAATATGCCTAATTATTACCCAAGCTATTTGCCCGTAGATAATCCTTCTCAAGACATGGATATAAGTCAAGTTATTCCACATGATCAGGCAAATACACAAAATAATGAAGTAGAAATGGATATCTCAAATTCTGCGGATGATCTACTGTCTCAAGCTCCAAATGAATGCAAATATTATATAATAAATAGTGCTTTTAAAAATAATATTACAACATTTGGAGTTCCAGTAAATAAAGATTGTATTTTATTTGAAGATGTTACTATGGATAATAAACATATCATCAAAGAAAGACTTGAAAATAGTCTTGCCGTACACAACATTATTAAATTTAATATTACTCTTATTGGAGAGTATATTAAAATTATAAGCGATGATATGGAATTGTGTACTATTTCTCACCGGGCAAAGATGGATCTTCTGTGCATTGGAGATGATGTTGAGGAAATTATGGCAAAGCAATTTCAAGAAATCCACAACAAAATGTCTGAATTTCAAGAACGGGATTCAGGATGGACTTTAATTAGAATCGTTCGCCTCGAAATCGCTATAAATAAGTCATCTTTGGTGAGAGGATCGAACTGGATAAGTACGCCGGAGAACTTAAAAAGTAAAAAGGCATGTATAAATGTTGAAAATAATGACATTTATTGTTTTAAATGGGCAATAATATCTGCACTGGATACATCTGATATTAAAAGACCACAACGTTGCTGCTCATACAACATTGCAGACATCAGCGCTGATATCATATGTTTGCAAAACGGAATTGAGATTGACTTCAAAAATTTAAAGTTTCCGTTGGCGTTAAAGAGTATCAGGATATTTGAAGAAAGCAATCCAAATATTAGCGTCAATGTGTTCGGATACAATGATGAAAGCAATGAGATTGTTGGACCATTCTATAACACCAAGAATGAAAAAGCTAAACATATTAATTTGTTATTATTAGAAAATGCTGAAGGATATCAGCATTATATTCTTATAACAAATATATCAAAGTAAGTAATAAAACATACATCTATTTACGTAAATATATTAATATATATTCTTATAACTTTTTTCTTTCCACAGACTTTTAAAATCTCAGACTACCAAGCACTGCAAAAAACTTGTCTTCTGTAATAGCTGCCTCCAATACACCCACAATGAGAGGACGTTAGAGCGACATAAAGAAGAATGTGGGCAAATTGTTGCGGAGCTGCCGTCTGAGGAAAATGCCGTGTTGCAGTTTAAAGACCACCAACGACAAATGGATGTACCATTTGTTGTGTATGCAGACTTTGAATGCATACTGGAGGAGGTTAATATTAGAGTAAGTGACAAAAGTAGGTATCGCAAAAAGCACATTCCTTGTGCTTTTAGTTATTATATTAAATGTAAGCATAATGATAGTTTAGATAAGTTTAAATTATATACGGGGAGGGATGCAGCAGAAAAGTTTGTAGAAAATTTGATTGAAGATTGTGAAGATATTTATAATGAATATCTAGTAAATAAAAGGGAAGTGGATGCTTTAACTCCTTTCGAAAATTTTAATTTTCGAAATGCGATAGATTGTCATATTTGTCATAAATATCTAGGCAATGATAGAGTGCGAGATCACTGCCACATAAGTGGTAAATTTAGAGGAGCAGCTCATAATAGATGCAATTTAAAATTTAAAATTCCAAAATTTATACCAATCTATTTCCACAATTATTCATCTTATGACGCGCATCTTTTTGTTAAAGAGTTGGGTAAAAAATCTGACAATATAAAAGTCCTTCCGCTCAACAAAGAATTATACATATCACTATCTAGATTTTCAAAAATGACCGACAACTACAACCTTGAACTTAGATTTTTAGACACAATTCGCTTTATGCCTGAAAGCTTAGAATCTTTAGCTAATAATCTTTCAGAACAAGACTTTCACATCATTAAGAGACAATTTAAAACAAAAAAAGAGTTTGATCTAGTGAGAAGAAAAGGTGTCTTTCCCTATGATTTTCTTAATTCTTTTGAAAAATTGAATGTTGGTGAACTTCCAGCAAGGGAAAATTTCTTCAACCATCTCAATAATAAGGAGTGCTCTATTGAATACTATGAGCATGCAAAAGAAGTTTGGAATGCTTTCGGCTGCAAAACCTTGCAAGATTACATGGAAGTATATTTAAAAACGGATGTTCTCTTACTTGCAGATATATTTGAAAGTTTTAGAAAGGTTTGCAAGAACATCTACCACTTAGATCCATGTCAATATTACACTGCACCAGGACTATCGTGGGATGCTATGCTAAAGTACACAAATATAGAACTAGAGCTTTTGACGGACATAGATATGTACAATTTCTTCAAGAAAGGAATACGTGGTGGACTTGTACAATGCAGTAACCGATATTCAAAGGCTAACAACAAATATCTACCTGATTTCGATAGAGAAAAGCCCTCAGAATTTATTGTGTACTTAGACGCAAATAACCTCTACGGTTGGGCTATGTCTGAGTATTTACCTTATGGTGGATTCAGATGGCTGTCAGCTGAAGAGCTAAATCTGGATCCTAAAACCATAGGTGATAATTCAAGTGATGGATATGTCTATGAAGTTACTTTAGACTGTCCTTCTCATTTGCATGACTCTCACAATGACCTACCTTTCTGTCCAGAAAATAAGAAAATTTTGCAAACAAAGCACACTAAATTAGTTGCAGATTTTTCAACAAAACAAACATATGTCATACATTATAGAGTTCTTAAACAATGTTTACAGTATGGTCTAGTTCTAAAGAAAGTGCATCGAATTCTCACCTATAAGCAATCAACCTGGTTGAAAAGTTATATAGACTTGAATACCAAACATAGGGCTACTGCAAAAAATACTTTTGAAAAAAATTTTTTCAAATTGTTAAATAATGCAGTATACGGTAAAACTATGGAGAATGTGGAAAAGAGAAAAGATGTACGAATAGTTACGAACTGGAAAAGGACAAACTGTAATCATTTAGGAGCTCAAGATTGGATATCTAAACCTAATTTTCATAGCTTGTCAATATTTTCTGAGAATATGGTAGCGATTCAAATGAATAGAGTGAAAACCTATTACAATAAGCCTATATATTTAGGGTTTTGTGTATTAGAGCTTTCCAAATGGAAAATGTATGATTTCCATTATGGGTACATGCAACCCAAATTCAAGTCAAACTTATCACTGAATTATATGGACACTGACTCTTTCATTTACACAGTAAAAACAGAAGACTTTTATGCTGACATAAAAACTGACCTCGACCATAAGTTTGATACATCAGATTACCCAAAAGACAATGTATATGGATTTCCTCTGGTAAACAAAAAGGTATTGGGTATGATGAAGGATGAAAATTGTGGAAAGGTAATGAAGGAATTTGTAGGATTGCGATCAAAAATGTACTCTTTTAGTGTGCAACATCAAAGTGATATTACAAAATCGAAAGGAGTAAAGAAGTGCATTCTTAATAATTATAGTATAGCTTCATATAGAAATTGCTTATTCAATAAGTCGACTGTGTATGATGATATGCTAACATTTAAATCAAAAATTCATCAAATTTATACAAATGAAATAAATAAAGTAGTATTAAATTATGCAGACGATAAAAGAAAAATAAGAAGTGATAAGATGAGTACATATGCATGGTATCATTTTCGAATCGAGGAAACTAATCCTGATTATGAACTTGACATGCTACTGTGGGAAATTTCAAGACTAGAAGAGGAAGAAGCAGTGCTATAACTGTATCCCTATTTTTAAGTAATAATTTTTATGTTTATTTAAGTAGTTAAATCTATTAATAAGTAAAAAAAATTGTTGTATTGTTAAGAGAAATAAACAAAAAAATTGTACAAATATATTTAAAATGAAAAAACATTCAGAATTTGTTTTATTTTGTTTGGTGATTTATTATTTAGTTTCATCGAAATATTGCATAATATGAATTAATTAAATGATTTATCATCATTTTTCTTAAGTAAAATACGGAGCACCGGCAGGTATCTGGCCCCTCCTCACAATCTGGATGGCTCCATGGACAAGACTTAAAGTGACCATCGTCCTTGTCCTCATCTTCCATTATACCAAAATCATCATTTTCATTCAACATATCGAGAAACATTTTCACCATTTCCATGTGTTCGTATATTACACATCTCTCAAAATCAACTAAGAATTGTGCGAGCTTGTTTCTAATGTCACTCATGATTTTATGAAATATTTTATAGTATTACTAAAATTTACTTCCGATCTTTTTGACTGTTAGTTCTCTACTAATAATTGTTTTCAACGAACCAGTACTAAGGTGTATGTTATGAAATTAAAAAAAAAAACGATGTCAGCGTTTTTAGTCCAGAAAGTAATTTAAAGTTCGACTCAAAAAAATGAATACGTATATATGACATCTCTCTATCCTTTTCCAACTACTTAGTTTTAAATACTTATATATATATATATATATATATATATATATATATATTTAATTTTTCCTCACTTCGTCTTTTGTCAAAAATAAAACAAAAAAATCATTGTATAATGATTTTCTGTTAAGCTTCTTACAGTCTAGAAAGCTAAAATCGAGATTAGTTTGCAATAAAAGTTCAAAGCTATAAGTTGTGAAAAATTTCTACCGCAATGGATCGAGTGGAAAAATTTAATTCGTACAATACAAAATCCTTAATCCATATAAAGGATCTAGATGAATTATCCAAACACACTATCGTACGTGCAAAGCGAGTAACAACAAAGTATGGGGAAACAGTTCAACTTGAGCTGGAAAACCACATAATGTTTCTCCCCAACCGATACAATGCATTGACCAATGCAGAATTAGAAGATCTTTCCAATAATAAATATCGACTACAAAGAAAAGGAGAGCGAAACCTGATCTTAGAAAGCGAGATGAACGAGTTTTTAATACCAAACTCTCAGTACCCCGTTTGGCAGTAAAAAATATGTTATGTTCATATATTTTGTACTTAACAAGAAAAAAAAAATAATAATAATAAAAAAGAAAATGTTTTTAAATATGTATGTATATAAATATATATGATTGTGTTTTATTTAATATCTTTGGTTATATCATAAAGAAATTTCAAACATAAGTGACCGCAATTATATGTATTAAAGTTTTGATATTGATTGTAGTTGTATTGAATATTTCTACCTAAATATTTGATTAATTCTAGAGGAGGTTGTAAATTTCCAAAGCTGTCGAAATATTGTTTTTCATTCTTGTTTCTATAGTATGCTACCCAATGAGTACCTGGGCCTGTTGATAAATCCAAATTGATTATTCCACACTCTACAGTCTTTGGTCGTTTTGGTAGTGAATCCAACATATAAACTCCTCTAAATTGTGGAATATATTTTGAAAATTTTCTTAGATCAAATTCTGATAATGGTCTGTTGGGTAGCATTTCTAATAGTTTTTTGAATGATCTTTACAAACAAGTCCATAACCGTTTTTATATGGTTTAAGGTACAGTCCTTCTCCCACAGCAATAGACTCCATTGCCTTATTGTGTCTGGTGGCTTCCTCAAGTTGTTTTTTTGCATTCTTTGTTGCATTTACAGCTTTAGCTATAGAGGCACCTCCAGTTGCTAGACTACCAAGTGCACCTAGAGCAGTTAGAATCGGTATTATGGGCAAAAAACCACCAATTTTTGGAACATTTATAATACGCGGTATTATAACACGAGCTTTTTTCCCCTTAAGAGATTTACTGATAGCTTTACGAGCAATCTTAATGGCTGAATTAATATCTTGTGGTTTTTCCTTCTTCAATATCTTTGTTGCTGATTTAATTGTTTTATGAAACAGATTTTTGTCATTTATACGAATTCGTGGTGATGGTCTTTTCACTGTATTCCTTTTCTTTGCTTCAACACCCATACCAAGTTTAGTTTTTGCTTTCATTGCGTTGGTGACTATATATGAAAATGTTTTTTCTGCAAGATCACTATCTTTTGAAAGAACTCTTTCCCAAGCCGTATTTTCAAGAATTTTGTCAGCTTGATGTCTGCTGTTTAAGTCTTTATTTTTCGAGTAAGCAATATCGTGATTTTTGCAACCAGCATCCAATAAGTTAATTCCTTTATCTCCTCTATCTAAACGCTTTTGTAATCTTGTGCCAGGTCCACAATACTGGTATCCAGGAAGATGTAATTCAAAAGGTAGAGAATTTATTGCTTTATTTAGTAAACCTTCTCCAACGATAGCTTGTTTGAGACTAAAACTTTTGTTATAAAGTACAACCATATTAATTTAATCTACAATAAAAGATATTGTTCGCAAGTTTAGCAAGTAGTTATTAAAATGCGCTTCATAAAACAACATAAAAATATTTTAGTTCGTAATGCTGATATTTGTTCAAATGACAGTAAAAAAATAAGACATAGTTCCTTGTTACCAAATTCTATTCGAGCATTAATAGTTGGTCCTTCAAATTGTGGAAAAACTAACATAATGATTAGTTTGCTGGAAAGTCCTAATGGTCTCAAGTTTGAAAATATTTACTTGTACTCAAAATCTTTATATCAACCTAAATATGAATACCTAAAGAAATTAATTTCACCAATTAAAGGAATCGGATACTACACATTTGCAGAAAACGAGGACGTTGTTCCTCCTAGTGAAGCTAAAAGCAATTCAATTATGATTTTTGATGATGTTGCATGTGAAAAGCAAAACAATATACGTGCATATTTTTGTATGGGTCGTCATAAGAAAGTAGACTCATTTTACTTGTGTCAGACTTACACGCGGATTCCAAAACATTTGATAAGAGATAATGCTAATGTAATTATTATGTTTAAACAAGATTCGACAAATATGAAACATGTATATGATGATCACGTTGCCAACGACATGAACTTTGAAATGTTTCAACGAATTTGTAGAGAATGTTGGAAGGAAAAATACGGATTTTTGGTGATAAGTAAAGATAATGAACTAAACAATGGTCGTTATAGAAAGTCATTTGATTACTTCATCATAATATAATTTACTGTTCATCAAATGCACCCTGCAGTATTTAATCTGACTTCAAACTTTATACATGTGATTATTGTAACTGATCAGATAAGCAGATCTGATACCTGATAAACTGACCTGATACCTGTTAAACTGACCTGATAAGCTGGTCTGATACCTGTTAAACTGACCTGATAAGCTGATCTGGTACCTGATAAACTGACCTGATAGCTGTTAAACTGACCTGATAACCTGATCTGCTTCCTATTGAACTGACCTGATAGCTAAAATGAATGAACAAATTCTTAAAGACTTGGTGGCAACAAGAAATATCTTGAAGAAAAAGCTTCGTAGTATAAAAACTGGTGAAATAGATACACATCAGCAATTAACAGATACATTCAAGCCTATCACAGAACCTTTAAAAGAATTTATCAATAGCTCTAAATACGTTGGTAGACCAGTTAAAAAAGAACCGAGTGATAAGGAAACTGGAATTGATGACAATGAAAGTTTTCATCCTCAGAATTCAACAATAAAATTGGAAACGAGTACGCCCAAGAAACTAAGTGAAGAAAAAATTTTTAAGCAATCTAATAGTAAAAGTAGCAGTAATTATGATGAAGATGACTTTTACTCACAAAATTCGAATAATGAAGAAAGTTATTCTGACTTATCACTATTGCAATCGAGAAACGAACTAGATACTAACTATGGTCCACATAAAGATAATAATAACGAATGGAGATTTGGTAATAGCACCATCGAGTTAAATCAAGATAAGATACAGGTTGGTGGACAAATATGGGCGCTCACGCCAGGACTTTTTTCTTTAATGTTTCATAAAGCACCAAAAAACTATGATAAATTCGAGCTTGAAATCTATAAAAAAAATATTACTTGCTACCAATGCCCACAGGAGAGGCTATAAGTCTGATGGTCAAATCAAAGGGAGCATAGCCCATAAGTACAAACATATTATTGGAAAACTTTTCAAAGGAGACGATCATACAGGCTCATCAGATGTAACAAAAAGTAATTATTTAGGAAGGGGTTTGATGCAGTTTAACCCTCATAATCCAAACTATATATACTGGGATGATCCAAACGAGTTGGTAGATCGACTTAGACTACTGCTTGCATCACAGTCTGCAGGCCATACTAATCACAACAACGAAATTGTCTCAATTATTGAAGAACTACGTGAAGCTAATATAATTGTATAAACTATATACATACATAGATTTTTATATAAAACATGTCCGTTGATAAATTTGGGCATTATATTAACGATAGAAGTGAAGTAATTTCAACCAAAAATGCGCCTAAGTTGTTGGGCTTCTTTATGGATACGAACAAAAACATTGATGTCCAATACAAGAGAATCAAAAATGTTGCAAATGCTGTGGATGAAAACGATGTTATCAATAAATTGTTTCTGCAAACTGAACTCAAAAAACAGCAACAAGAAGTAGCTTTCCAGTTAGAAAATCTTAATTCTCATTTGCAGGATATCAATAAGAAAATGGATGGTAATAAATCACTTTTTGATATGGAAATTGAAGAGCTACGAGAAAAAATTTATAGAATAGAAAATTACATGTTCGTATCAATAGGTGCAAGTGCATCAAGTAGATCACAACACACTTAAAACAGCGACTGGAAAAATAAGATGTCTTCAAAGAGAAATGTTGTAAATGAATTGCATAAGCAGGCTCGAAAACGTTTTGTACGTCGTAGAGTTGTGATGAAAGGAATAGATGATCTTTGGCAAGCTGATTTAATTGAAATGGGAAATTATTCCTTAGACAATAGAAATTATCGATTTTTGCTAACTGTAATTGATACATTCTCAAAATTTGCTTGGGCAGTACCTTTGAGAAGAAAGAATGCATTCGAAACAACTCAGGCAATGGAGAATATTTTCAAATTGGGACGAATACCGAAAAACTTGCAAACAGACGATGGTAAAGAATTTTTCAATAAACATTTCAGTCAGTTGATGAATAAATACAATATTAATCACTACTCAACATATAGCACTATGAAAGCCTCAATAGTAGAACGATTCAATAGAACATTAAAAGGAATGATGTGGAAGGAATTTAGCTTAAATGGTTCATATAATGGGATTGATGTGTATAGAGATTTACTTGATGCATACAATAGAAAAATTCATCGCACCATTAAAATGTCACCGATTAAAGTAAATTCAACAAATGAAAAACAGCTTTTAAACACAGTATACAGTCATTTAAAGATGTATAAAATGTCAAAATTTAATGCAGGAGATCATGTACGCATAAGCAAATATAAAAACATTTTTGAAAAAGGTTATACTCCGAATTGGACAACAGAAATCTTTACAATTAAAAGAGTACAAAATACATATCCTACAACATATATATTAGAAGACTATCGCGGAAATCCTATTAAAGGTGGATTCTATGAAGAAGAACTTTCAAAAACCAGATATCCTAATACATACCTAGTTGAAAAGGTTCTCAAAACTAAAGGACATAAAGTGTTTGTCAAGTGGCTGGGCTTTGGTAATGAGCACAATTCTTGGATAAGCAAAGATGAGATATTGTAAATGGAAGAATACAATAAATAAACAACAACAAAAACAACAACAATGGCATCAATATTTAATTTAGTTTAAAATAAGTAAATAAACAATAAATACGAAACTGCTTCTTATAAATCATACTGTGTGTTTAACCTCATTTATTTACAATCAAACAGTCACAATGTCAATAACATTGACTCTGAGCTCCAATTCATCAGAGCTATCTGCTAATTATTTTCCTCCTATTGATTTAAACGGAACCTATGAATGTGCTCTAACTGATTTTCATTCATACAACAGTATCCCGAATGTGGATGTCTACAACAATATATTTTATATCGGTGAACTTGTAATTGAAATACCGATCGGATCTTATGAATTAAATGATATAGTTGACTATATAGAAGAACAATACAAACGATATAGACCAGAAAACAAAATTTTGATTGAAGCTAATAACAATACAATGCAAGTCAAAGTCAGCAGCTCTAAGGAACCAATATATTTTAATAAAGAAAATACAATAGGTAGACTTTTAGGATTCAATAGCAGAATATTAACGCCAAACAAAGAACATTACTCTGATCTTCCAGTGAATATCTTTAAGGTGAATCTCTTGAGGATTGAAAGCAGTATTGTGGTTAATACTTATATGAATAATTCTAAAGCTCATACACTACATGAATTTCCGATTAATGTACCGGCTGGATATAAAATAGTTGAGATTCCCAAAAATCTTATTTATTTGCCAGTAAACTCCAGAGAGATAAGTTCACTAGCTCTTCGCGTGGTTGATCAAAACGGCGACTTAATTAATTTCAGAGGTGAGGAAATTACAATTCGAATACATTTAAGGACAACTAAATAATGATAATATACAACACGAGTATATCGAAGAATACTACAGCAACATCTAATTCTCAAACGTTACAATATAAGCAACAATTGAAAAGATCTGTTCGTCAAAAATCGCTTACAGCAGTAAACAAGAGTTTTCTCAAGTCACTGAACTTTAAATTGAAAACAAAATGAGTTCAATAATAGACGTTTTAGATAAACCAATATCTGACGAAAATATTATCAAAAAGGATTATCACACATACATACCATACCTTCAGTCTTTTAACAACAACGATGAAATAAGAATTTCAATACAAAACCAAGATCTATATGTGTTACCCAGTGAAAGCTATATATATGTGGAAGGACTTGTTGTAGACGAAAAAACATCGAAATCTACACCCAACTTTCAGTTGAAAAATAATTTTGTTGCATATCTCTTTGATGAAATCCGCTATGAACTGAATGGTATTGAAATTGATCATACAAGATATTTGGGAGCCACCAGTACCATAAAAAATTTGGTTTCTTTATCACCTACGGAAAGCGTTGTGTTGCAAAATGCTGGATGGAATAAACTTGATAAAATAGATTTTCAAAATGGAAATTTTAATTTCTATGTACCACTCAAACTTCTTTTAGGATTCGCTGAAGACTACAATAAAGTTTTATTAAATGGTAAACATGAATTGATACTCTTGCGTAATAAGAACGATGAAGATCTTGTACACTCGAATGTTTCCACCGAGAAAGCAAAACTTACAATTTCACTAATATCATGGAGAATTCCACATGGTCAATTATCTGATCATAGTAAATTGAATATGATCAAAATACTTAATAATGGTGCTGCTATACCAATGGCATTCCGTAGTTGGGATTGTCATATGAATCCACACCTTAATAGGGGAACCAATCACATATGGAATGTTAAACTGGCCGCTAATAAAGAACGCCCTCGTTTTGTCTTGATTGCCTTTCAACAAGAAAACAAGTTTGTTCATTGTGATCTTACTAACTTAAAAGTACATTTAAACTCAACCTCTTACCCATATGACGATCTTAATATAAAATTCAAAAATGAGCGCTATGCGATTCTATATGATATGTATCTAAGATTCCAACAAAGCTACTACATGAAACAACCCCAACCTCTTCTAACAGGTCAAGAGTTTAAAAATAACGCTCCAATTATTGTAGTTGATGTCAGTCACCAAAACGAAACGCTCAATACCGGACCAATCGACATAAAAATTGAATTTGAAACAGCAACAAATATTCCAGCAAAAACATCAGCTTACTGCGTTCTTATTCATGACCGCGTAATAGAATACATACCAATAAAAGGTCAAGTCCGGAAGCTCTTATAAATTAAATAACATGGATGGTGATATTGTTTTTGTAGACTTGCAAGGTTTCAAAACTAATTCAAATGACTTCATCGCAAAAGAACTAGCTGTAGTTTTCAGCAACAAGGAATGGTTCAATTTCATCATAAAACCTCCTTTTGATTTCGCATGTTTATCAGCCAAAAAACAGAGAGAAGCAGTTTGGTTAACAAAAAACTATCATCATATTAACTGGAATGATGGATCAGTCTCATTTCAAAGCGTTTGCAAGTTTTTAAAATCGAATATAAGAAATTCACGAATATATGTTAAGGGGGGAGAGAAGAAAAATTGGCTGGAAAAAATTATTCATCAAACAGTTTATAACATTGAAGACATTGGCTGCATTAATTTCAAACAAATGGAAACTAAGCATTCCATATATCCCTATTGTAGCTATCACGACTATGGTGTTTGTGCCTTAAGGAATGCAATTTTACTTAAAAATGAAAGTGTTAACAAACTTTTAAATAAATGCTTATAAAAATTAAAATAAATGTCTTTTTATTTCAAACGAAAAACCTACATACATATTTATTTTTTTCAGAGACCACACAAACAAACATACACAATCGTTCATTCATTCATTCAAATGGTCAAGGGAATATTTGGGCACAAAGAATAAACGCTTATTATTTGTTTGTATGTATATGCGTAAATGAAATAAATTTGTAGATATTTATGTACGCATGAATATGTACACCTTATCACATTTTATACTGACCAGGAAAGCGGACTGTCATACAGACTCACCAATCGTCACACACACAGACTGTCTGACAGCCAGACATTCCAACCGCCACTCAGAACACAAAAAACACACACACACTTAAACATAGCATTAATATTCATATTCTACAAAATACAGAAATCGCACCACCATCCAGATCCCCAAATAAAATCCATCGATGATCGTCATGTATAAAATAAACAAAACATCAGTTTCAATATTTATGCAATAGTAATTTTTTTCTTTCACAACGTCTTCAAGATCAGAATAATCAAATTATTCCTCCAGACTCAAGCATTGCAAGCAAAAAAGTAAAAAAAAAACACTAAATTGCTGGACGACAAATCTTAAGTAAACACACCAAATTTTAATAAGCAAAAAAATAAAAGAAAAAATCTCACTCCAGCAAGAAGGAACGAACCACAAACATTAAGGGTATCCATATATAACTACTACACTTTTTAAATAGTGTAATTCCTAAAAATGCTTCTAAATTTTTTTATTCACCAGGCGTACACAGTGTAAATGGACAGACAGAAATTCCCACGCTCACATACCGACGGACATGTATTCTCAAGGTCACATATGGACAGACACAAATTCCCACGCTCACATACCGACGGACATGTATTCTCAAGGTCACATATGGACAGACACAAATTCCCACGCTCACATACCGACGGACATGTATTCTCAAGGTCACATATGGACAGACACAAATTCCCACGCTCACATACCGACGGACATGTATTCTCAAGGTCACATATGGACAGACACAAATTCCCACGCTCACATACCGACGGACATGTATTCTCAACGTCACATATGGACACACACAAATTCCCACGCTCACATACCGACGGACATGTATTCTCAAGGTCACATATGGACAGACACAAATTCCCACGCCTACCCCAACATTTTATTTAAAAAAAACAACAATGTGAACGCCCCTACTAAACCGTGGGAAAAAATACACACACGAACACACACAAAATGAAATTTGAGAATTTTGGGAAATTTGAGAATTTTGGCAATTAAAATTGAAAAATTTCAAATTTAATTGCTGAAATTTAATATTTTTAATGGTCACAGCACATACAGTTCCCTACTACTTCTGATGGTCCTGAATAGTTCGATTTCATCTCCCATATTCGCTTGCGCTCCAGTGCCAGTAGATCTATGGGGATCATGCTGGCTATTACCAACACAGCGGGCCCTGATACCGTACGATATGCGGATGATACCCGAAGTGCGGCTGTCCTCTGCGCGGCCAGCAGACTCTTAGCCCTCTGCTTCACTTTTAGCGTGTCAGCCCATACTTCACATCCGTAGAGAAGTATGCTGTTGTTTACCTCCATAAGAAGCCTGCGTTTGCTGGAAATTGGTCCTCCAGTGTTCGCCATTAGTCTGCTAAGCTGTGCCGTTACTTTCGCTGCCTTCGTCGTTGCTTGTTTCAGCTGCTCCGCGTATGTGAGCTTTGAATCCAGCCGAACGCCCAGATACTCGATGTATGCTTTCGTGCGTATAACCTCATCCTCTATCCTCATGTTCACCTCTGTTGGTATTTGGCGTGTAGTGAGCAGCAGAAGCTCCGTCTTCTGCATCGCTAGCTGTAGTCCGTGCTCGTTTAACCATGTCCTGGCTCTGATCATGACTTGTCTGAGTCTGCGTTCTGCTTCACTCACATCTCTTGCCGTGATGACTGCGGCTATGTCGTCCGCATAGCCAACTAGAAATGCATCTGATGGCATTTCAATGCGCAGTATCTCGTCGTATGTAATGTTCCATAAGTCCGGGCCCAATATGGAGCCTTGTGCCGCTCCCGACGTCACGTTGACTCTTCGTATCACATTGCTTGTGTTGTAGATAAGCACTCTTTCCTTAAGGTAATCATTTATTACTCTTCTAAGGTACTGTGGTATGGCGAATTTCTGGCCCAAGGCATGCATGATATCGCACCATCTCAGACTGTTAAAGGCGTTCTTAACGTCCAGTGTCGCCAACAGAACTACTGGCCTACTGTAGTGGTTCCTTCGCTGTGTAGTATAAGCAGTGTCAGTTACTTCTCGTAGGGCTCCTATAGTCGATCTTCCGGAGCGAAAGCCATGCTGTCGATCCGAAAGTCCTCCATTTAATTGGAGGCTCCTTTGCAAGCGTGGCTTTATCAGCTTCTCGTTAAGCTTTCCTTCCGTGTCGAGCATGCACAGGGGCCTATACGAAGATGGCGACGTTGTATCCCCTTTGCCCTTGTCTATCAGTACCAGCCGTTGCCTTTTCCACACTCTAGCAAACGTACCCTCTCTCAGGCAGCTATTATACATTCTGAGGAGTATTTCAGGGCGTTTGCTCGCGATTTCCTTCATTACTTCCGCTGGTACTCCATCAGGGCCGGGAGCCTTATTATTTTTAAGGCTTGACGCTGCAATTTGAAGTTCCTCTATTGTGAATTCGGTGACTTGGTCATCGCCGCTGAAGGTCTCTTCACTGCGGATTTCGTGGGTTGGGAACAGAGTTGTCACAATGTTTTTCATTGTTTCCTCATCCATTTCTGTCAGAGGCCCTCTTTTGCCCAGTTTCCGCATGACAACTTTATAGCCCAGCCCCCAGGGGTTCTGGTTGATGTCGGCTCTCAATTCCTCCCATAACCTGCGCTTGTTGTCCGCAATGGCTTTCCGAAGAGCAGTTCGAGAGTTTTTATACGCTTGCTCCTCCGCGTTCGCAGTTCCATGTCGTTTTGCTCTTGTGTACCGGCGCCTGCACCGTAGGCAATTAGCCCTTAGCTCAGCAATTTCCTCGCTCCACCAGTATACTGCTCTTCTGTTTGGTCCAGTTCCATTAACCCTTGGCATCGCTTTGTTACAGCAGTGTCGAATCTCGTTCATAACACGATTCACTATCGTCGCTGCACTTCCTGTTATGTTTTCGGCATCCAGTCTGCGGTTTATTTCCTCAGTTAGCAAGATCTTGTTCAGTTTTCCTACGTTCCACCTGCACGCACGCGTTCTTTGTCGTCCAATGTTCCTTGTACCCGCGGTTTCCAAGGTATAGAAGATGTATTGGTGATCACTACCCGTATATTCCTCCAGTACTTGCCAGTTCAGGATCCTGTTTAGGATGCCCTCCGATACAAGTGTTATATCGGGTATGGTTCCATCACATCCCGGGCGTCTAAATGTTGGGGTATTTCCAACATTTGCAATGACGAGGCCGGTTCTTGCCGCCATATCAAGAATTCTTCTGCCTCTGGAGTTCGTTGAAGGCATACCCCACTCCATCGCCTTCGCGTTGAAGTCGCCGGCAACGATGAATTTGCCACCAATGGTCACTATTCTGTCCTCCAATTCGCCGAGCTTCCTTTCAAAATCCCTGATGGCATCACTTGGTGTGAGATAGCAACTAATAACAGTAATATCATCGAGCTGTACCCATACAAAACATTCCCCTTTGCCATGACCGCTGCGATGGGGTCTGGTCATCGATGGTAGCCATATTGCCGCCGTTGCCGTTTCGTCCTCATTCCAGTATCCGTTCAAGATTTCGCCGTATTGTTCGCTTATGATGGCTACGTCCACTTTCAATTCCATGGCCATCTGTGGTAACAGATCGTTCGCAGTTTTTCCCCTATGCATATTGAGTTGTAATATTCTCATCGCGTTTGTGGTTTACCGTTGGGACATTTCTTCGATCCGGGTAGGTGATCTAACGTCGTCCTTCCGCTCTCCAAGCAAATGCAGCACTTCGGTAATTTCACGCATGTCTGCATTTTGTGGCCGGTTTCTCCACACCGGATGCAAATCTCTTTTCCTTTCCTGTCTGGTCCCTTGTATTGCCATTGCACATGGCCAGTTGCGAAGCACCTATAACAGCGCTTGACATCTTCAGCTAGCCTAACCCTGCATCGTGTTCAACCGATTCTTATCCGGTGGGCCTCCAGAATTTTGCTGGAGGTAGATGCGGGGATCGATACGAACGCTCTCCTTTGTTCGCGATCATTTGCCTCTGTAAGTCGGACGTGCATATCATCCTTTGATAAGTCCATCGCCTCTTCAAGGGCAGCTACTATTTCCTCTTTTGTGGAGAATAGATCCAGATCCCGTACCTCAATAGTGACTTGTGGTCTCAAGTCTTTCACCTCCGCTGTATCCTTGAGGGCACCCTTGATGGCGTCGCAGAATTGTGCTTTCTTTCCTCCTTTTCCGATTTCCACGAGGATAGCTCCCGCTTTTATTTTCTTTATGGCTCGAACCTCTACGTCAGTCTCTTCTGGCCTTACCACGCATCTCATATTCCTCAGGACTTCTGCAAAACTATGGCCTTCTGCAGGACGAACAATTATAGCCTCTGGTCGTACCCTTACATTAGGTCCTCTTTTCTCCCGCGTCGTCGTGTTTGTTTTGGCCGATTCTTTTACCACTGGGGCTACTTCGTTAGGGGTCTTTGTAGCTGTGGTCCGGCTCGTTTTACTTCTTGGCCTCTTCTCGGGCCTTTTTTCAGCTGGGCTCGTAGCACTGCGTTTTGCAGATGTCGCATTTATATCCATTGTTTTGGGTTTCTGCGCCTCAGATTCGACTGTCTTCCAGTTGCGTCGGTACTGGGTGGTCACGTCGATGAGTTCCTCTAGCTCCGAGATACCGTTTTTGACGTCCATACTAATATTCCGTTGCTTCGCCATGGCCTGTCGTATTTTCCTCAAAACAACCTTGCACTTTTCAAGAGCTTCCTCCTCGTTTCTTTTCATTTTCAGGATATACTCCTGGCGTGGTGAACTCTCCGGTAGTCTTAAAATGTTCGCATATGTTTTGGTTCCCTGAGTGCCCTTCGCTGTCGTAAGTGGTGTTTCCACTGCTTCTCCAGACAAGTTGGGAGTGCCCTTGTCAGCCGTGACTATCGTTGGGGTGGCAATAGCTGCCTCCTCCATCAATGTAGGCGACCGGAGAATCCTAGTGCTCTTCTGGAAACACGAGCGCGCGCTTTTTTCTTCTGCTCCTTTTTCGTTTCTTATCGTATTTGTCAACTTTTTTGGGGGTGTTCTTTTAATCATTTCTTCTCTATTTGGGTCCCCGCTCCGAGCCGCTATCCTTCCACTTTTGTACGGTCGCCTCGAACGATCCCCGTGGGTCCCTTTGCAAGCAGTGAGGTCCACGCGAGGGTTGACATAGGTCCTTATGGGAGCCTATGTTCAGAGCCAGGATCTCGGCACAAAAAGCAGGAGTACTCTCAACTGCACCCATACCACCACCTCAGTGGCAATGTGGTCGGAACGTACCCGGAGCCTTGCCACAGTTTTAACGGGACGGAGGCGGTAGCAGCATTGGCCCAACAGCCGTTTCAGCTAAGTGTCGCCCCGCCTACTAAGATGTCAGAATACTGCAACCGTCAGCCCATAGCACCAAGTCCGTATCATAAATCAGTACCGTTTGCTATATTCGGTCCATTTCGATTATCAGCAGCCGCACCAGGCATGATGATCGGCCGTCCAGTTTTGGTCCACGGGTGGTATTTTATTTCCCACCTTCCCTGCAAATCTGATAGATCTGCCGAGAGTTCCCCTATCCGCCACCTGGGGACGCGTCCGATGGGAGACTGGAATAACTCCACTCGGATAAATAATAATAATAATAATAATAATAATAATAATAATAATAATAATCATAATAATAATATTAATAATAATAATAATAATAATAATAATAATAACAATATAAATAATAATAATAATAATAATAATAATAATAATAATAATAATAATAATAACAATAATAATAATATTAATATTAATAATAATAATAATAATAATAATAATAATAATAATGATAATAATAATAATAATAATAAAAATAATAATAATAATAATAATAATAATAATAATAATAATAATAATAATAATAATAACAATAATAATAATAATAATAATAATAATAATAATAATAATAATACTAATAATAATAATAACAATATAAATAATAATAATAATAATAAGAATAATAATAATAATAACAATAATAATAATAATATTAATAATAATAATAATAATAATAATAATAATAATATTAATAATAATTATAATAATAATAATAATATTAATAGTAATAATAATAATAATAATAATAATAATAATAATAATAATAATAATAATATTAATAATAATATTTTTTTTTTTTTTTTTTTTTCAATTCAGTTCGATTTATTTTCAAATTCTGTGCTGTACAATTCATTGTTTATAAAACCTTGCGAAGCCATTTCAGGCTTGTCTGCAGGTATAATTAACATATAATGTGTTTACAAAATTTTGATATTAAATATAATAAATTATTATTAGATTTTTAAAAGTGAGAGGATGTAGAGTAATCATTGTGTAATTTTAAAATTTTAAACATTTTGTGTTGTTATTAAATATATTAAATTATAAGTAGATTTTTAATCATTGTGTGCTTATGAAATAAGATTTTAGTATTTTCTTTCTTGCATTATTGTTGTTGCATCTTTTGAGGACTTCAATAGGTATTGTATTAAATACTGTTGGTAACGCGACTTGTAGTGTGCTTCGGCCATATTCATTCCTGAACTTGGGGATATAGTATCTTCCTTCGACATTTCTTCTCGTTTGATGGTTATGATTAATTTTTTGTAAATATGTGTTATCCATATAAAATTCAATGGCTAGAGTTGTGTGGTATATGTTTCGGACGCTTAGGACATTTCTATCTTTTGGGTAATTTGTTGTTTCATTCCCCGTTGACGTGTTTGTGAAAGTACTTAGTAGGTTGTTTGTATTATGATGATTGTTATTTTGGGGCTGTGTGTATGGTCTTAGTATTTTAAGAATTCTATTCTGAATTTGTTGGAGTTTGCCACAGTGAGTCGATTGACCCCACGCTGTTATGCCATGCCGCAGGTGTGATTCCACAAAGGAAAAATAGGCTTGTCTCATTACTTTATCACTAGAGCAATAACTCAATTGGTGCATCATATATGATGCCTTTCTAAGTTTTTTATGTACTTCATCTATATGTGTTTTCCATTTGAAGTTATGGTCGATATGTACGCCTAGATATTTATAAGTATTTACGAGTTCTATTGTCGTTTTGCATGTGTCTGTTTGGTAGTTGAAGTTCATACATTTTGTTTTATGCATGCAATCAATTTCGTGGAATTTAACTTTTATATCTTCATAAGTGATGTGTGGGGGTTTAATGTGCATCAACTTAGTTTTAGTAGCATTTATTATTAATCCCTGGTCATGGCACCATTTTGCTGTAATGTCTAATTGATCTTGCAATATCCTTGACGCATCTTTTAGATTTTTATGACCTACTATTATTGCGGTGTCGTCTGCATATGCGTATGCTTTACATGCCGTTAACATATTCATTAGGTCGTTTGTGTATAGAATATATAGTATTGGGCCAAGTTTAGAGCCTTGAGGTACTCCGTGCTCTAGGTTCGTTAAATCACTTAATTTGTTACCAATTTTAACACTATATTTTCTACACTCCAAATAGCTTTCGAATAATTTTAACGTCTGACCTCTTATACCAAGTCTTTCTAACATATTTAAAATGTTTTTATGTAACAATGTGTCAAAAGCTTTGGTAAAATCTATAAACAGAGTCAGACAGTGGTGTTTTTTGCTTAACTGCGAGTTTATGTAGGTGGAAAAGTTGCCAATAAGCTTATTGATATTTTTCCCTTTTTGGAACCCAAACTGGTTATTGTTGATAATTTTGTATTTTTCAGTATAGTTAGTCAAACGTCTACAGATTATTTCTTCCATTACTTTTTCGATG
Source organism: Linnaemya vulpina (assembly GCA_963675445.1). Lineage (NCBI taxonomy): Eukaryota > Metazoa > Arthropoda > Insecta > Diptera > Tachinidae > Linnaemya > Linnaemya vulpina. Next base: position 44,388,732 of record OY776281.1, on the reverse strand, counting down.
ACTGATAATATTGCAATTGGGCGGTAGTTATTGTAATTTAGTTTTATGCCACTTTTGTATATAGGTCTTACGTATGATATTTTTAGTACATCAGGTATTACTGATGTTTCAAGTATTAGGTTAATCAATTTAGTTAGAATTGGTGTGGTTATAACGGAGTTATTTTTTAAATCTATAGGCCTGATACCATCAAATCCCGCGCTTTTTTTAACATTTAAAGTGTTTATTATGTTGAAGATTTCTTCTTCAGATGTGTTTCGTAAGTGAAAAGAATTTAATAGTACGTTTGGGGGTTGGTTTATAGTTCTAATGTCACATGTATGCAAATTTTTTTCAACGGCTTGCTTAAAGTTTTGTGCGAATTTATTACATATCTCATTTAAATCTACATTTTTAAAATTTTTTAATATTGTTTCATCCAGATTTTTGGGTTTTATTCCAATTATTTCATTTAAAATTTGCCAAGTTACTCTCATATTGTTTCTGTTTTCATAAAATTTATTTTTATAATATTGATTTTTTGTATATATTATAATTTTGTTTACGGCGTTTCTGTATTTTTTATATTCACTCTCAAAAATATTATTATGACGATTATTGCGCCATTTCATATAAAGTTTATCTCTTATTTCACATTTCTTAATTAAAGATTCTGTTAACCATGGCTTAGTTATTCTTCCTTTATTTTTTGGAACAGTTTTAGTTGACTTCTCATAGATATTATTGAATTTATCAATTAATGCTCTTAAAAGGTCATTGGGGTTCGTATGTAGCAGTATGCCATCCCAAGATGCATAGCGAATTTGATGATTTACTTTGTTGTTACATATTATTGTTTGTTGAGTGCTATTGCCTTCAGTTTTGTTTGCTTGGATGTTACTTGAGATAGAGCATAGTAATGAAAAATGATCAGAGATTTTTGTTTTAACTATTGAGGTATATACATGTGCATTCAAATATTTACATCTAACGAAGAGGTGATCTATACATGTTTGTGAGTTCATAGTCACATCTTCTCTTGTACACTCTTTGATCATACATTTCAATCCATTGCTTGCTATTGCATCAAGATATGTGTTTGTTATTGATGTATTTTTTAATAGATCTATGTTTATGTCTCCAAGTACAATAAGCGTTTTTTGCTTCTTCAGTTTTTGTAACATTTCATCCAGCTCCTTTATAAAATTATTCACGTTCAGGGATGGAGGTCTGTATACTGCAAAAATTGTAACGTTCTCAGACATTTCAAAGGTTATGCACATCGAATCAAAATAATTTGTATTCATACTTAAATTAGTTAACGGTATGTTACTTTTAAAATATACTGCTATTCCACCTCCGCTTCTATCTTTTCTATTCATGAATATATTATCAAAACCATTAATTCCGTAGAACGAGCATTCGTCATCGGTTATATTAGTTTCCACTAATACAATTATTTTTATTTGTTCAATCACATTTCCGATTGTTGCCAAAAAAGAGTTAAAGTTAGTACGCATAGAACGAATATTTAAATATATATTGGAAAAAGGATAACTTATTAGTTGTGTTTTGATTTGTCTGAAACTTTCATTCGTTTCAAATGTTAAATTATTCAT
>OY776281.1:44339634-44342134 GCA_963675445.1 Linnaemya vulpina | reverse complement strand
TGCTTGTGTTGTAGATAAGCACTCTTTCCTTAAGGTAATCATTTATTACTCTTCTAAGGTACTGTGGTATGGCGAATTTCTGGCCCAAGGCATGCATGACATCGCACCATCTCAGGCTGTTAAAGGCGTTCTTAACGTCCAGTGTCGCCAACAGAACTACTGGCCTACTGTAGTGGTTCCTTCGCTGTGTGGTATAAACGGTGTCAGTTACTTCTCGTAGGGCTCCTATAGTCGATCTTCCGGAGCGAAAGCCATGCTGTCGATCCGAAAGTCCTCCATTTAATTGGAGGCTCCTTTGCAAGCGTGGCTTTATCAGCTTCTCGTAAAGCTTTCCTGCCGTGTCGAGCATGCACAGGGGCCTATACGAAGATGGCGACGTTGTATCCCCTTTGCCCTTGTCTATCAGTACCAGCCGTTGCATTTTCCACACTCTAGGAAACGTACCCTCTCTCAGGCAGCTATTATACATTCTGAGGAGTATTTCAGGGCGTTTGCTCGCGATTTCCTTCATTACTTCCGCTGGTACTCCATCAGGGCCGGGAGCCTTATTATTTTTAAGGCTTGACGCTGCAATTTGAAGTTCCTCTATTGTGAATTCAGTGACTTGGTCATCGCCGCTGAAGGTCTCTTCACTGCGGATTTCGTGGGTTGGGAACAGAGTTGTCACAATGTTTTTCATTGTTTCCTCATCCATTTCTGTCAGAGGCCCTCTTTTACTCAGTTTCCGCATGACAACTTTATAGCCCAGCCCCCAGGGGTTCTGGTTGATGTGGTTCCTCCCATAACCTGCGCTTGTTGTCCGCAATGGTTTTCCGAAGAGCAGTTCGAGCGTTTTTATATGCTTGCTCCTCCGCGTTCGCAGTTCCATGTCGTTTTGCTCTTGTGTACCGGCGCCTGCACCGTAGGCAATTAGCCCTTAGCTCAGCAATTTCCTCGCTCCACCAGTATACTGCTCTTCGGTCCAGTTCCATTATTTCTTGGCATCGCTTTGTTACAGCAGTGTCGAATCTCGTTCATAACACGATTCACTATCGTCGCTGCACTTCCTGTTATGTTTTCGGCATCCAGTCTGCGGTTTATTTCCTCAGTTAGCAAGATCTTGTTCAGTTTTCCTACGTTCCACCTGCACGCACGCGTTCTTTGTCGTCCAATGTTCCTTGTACCCGCGGTTTCCAAGGTATAGAAGATGTATTGGTGATCACTACCCGTATATTCCTCCAGTACTTGCCAGTTCAGGATCCTGTTTAGGATGCCCTCCGATACAAGTGTTATATCGGGTATGGTTCCATCACATCCCGGGCGTCTAAATGTTGGGGTATTTCCAACATTTGCAATGACGAGGCCGGTTCTTGCCGCCATATCAAGAATTCTTCTGCCTCTGGAGTTCGTTGAAGGCATACCCCACTCCATCGCCTTCGCGTTGAAGTCGCCGGCAACGATGAATTTGCCACCTATGGTCACTATTCTGTCCTCCAATTCGCCGAGCTTCCTTCCAAAATCCCTGATGGCATCACTTGGTGTGAGATAGCAACTAATAACAGTAATATTGTCGAGCTGTACCCATACAAAACATTCCCCTTTGCCATGACCGCTGCGATGGGGTCTGGTCATCGATGGTAGCCATATTGCCGCCGTTGCCGTTTCGTCCTCATTCCAGTATCCGTTCAAGATTTCGCCGTATTGTTCGCTTATGATGGCTACGTCCACTTTCAATTCCATGGCCATCTGTGGTAACAGATCGTTCGCAGTTTTTCCCCTATGCATATTGAGTTGTAATATTCTCATCGCGTTTGTTTACCGTTGGGACATTTCTTCGATCCGGGTAGGTGATCTAGCGTCGTCCTTCCGCTCTCCAAGCAAATGCAGCACTTCGGTGATTTCACGCATGTCTGCATTTTGTGGCCGGTTTCTCCACACCGGATGCATATCTCTTTTCCTTTCCTGTCTGGTCCCTTGCATTGCCATTGCACATGGCCAGTTGCGAAGCACCTATAACAGCGCTTAACATCTTCAGCTAGCCTAACCCTGCATCGTGTCCAACCGATTCTTATCCGGCGGGCCTCCAGAATTTTGCTGGATGTAGATGCGGGGATCGATACGAACGCTCTCCTTTGTTCGCGATCATTTGCCTCTGTAAGTCGGACGTGCATGTCATCCTTTGATAAGTCCATCGCCTCTTCCAGGGCAGCTACTATTTCCTCTTTTGTGGAGAATAGATCCAGATCCCGTACCTCAATAGTGACTTGTGGTCTCAAGTCTTTCACCTCCGCTGTATCCTTGAGGGCACCCTTGATGGCGTCGCAGAATTGTGCTTTTTTTCCTCCTTTTCCGATTTCCACGAGGATAGCTCCCGCTTTTGTTTTCTTTATGGCTCGAACCTCTACGTCAGTCTCTTCTGGCCTTACCACGCATCTCATATTCCTCAGGACTTCTGCAAAACTATGGCCTTCTGCAGGACGAACAATTATAGCCTCTGGTCGTACCCTTACATTAGGTCCTC
>OY776281.1:44319634-44332134 GCA_963675445.1 Linnaemya vulpina | reverse complement strand
TGCATAGGGGAAAAACTGCGAACGATCTGTTACCACAGATGGCCATGGAATTGAAAGTGGACGTAGCCATCATAAGCGAACAATACGGCGAAATCTTGAACGGATACTGGAATGAGGACGAAACGGCAACGGCGGCAATATGGCTACCATCGATGACCAGACTCCATCGCAGCGGTCATGGCAAAGGGGAATGTTTTGTATGGGTACAGCTCGACGATATTACTGTTATTAGTTGCTATCTCACACCAAGTGATGCCATCAGGGATTTTGAAAGGAAGCTCGGCGAATTGGAGGACAGAATAGTGACCATTGGTGGCAAATTCATCGTTGCCGGCGACTTCAACGCGAAGGCGATGGAGTGGGGTATGCCTTCAACGAACTCCAGAGGCAGAAGAATTCTTGATATGGCGGCAAGAACCGGCCTCGTCATTGCAAATGTTGGAAATACCCCAACATTTAGACGCCCGGGATGTGATGGAACCATACCCGATATAACACTTGTATCGGAGGGCATCCTAAACAGGATCCTGAACTGGCAAGTACTGGAGGAATATACGGGTAGTGATCACCAATACATCTTCTATACCTTGGAAACTGCGGGTACAAGGAACATTGGACGACAAAGAACGCGTGCGTGCAGGTGGAACGTAGGAAAACTGAACAAGATCTTGCTAACTGAGGAAATAAACCGCAGACTGGATGCCGAAAACATAACAGGAAGTGCAGCGACGATAGTGAATCGTGTTATGAACGAGATTCGACACTGCTGTAACAAAGCGATGCCAAGGGTTAATGGAACTGGACCAAACAGAAGAGCAGTATACTGGTGGAGCGAGGAAATTGCTGAGCTAAGGGCTAATTGCCTACGGTGCAGGCGCCGGTACACAAGAGCAAAACGACATGGAACTGCGAACGCGGAGGAGCAAGCGTATAAAAACTCTCGAACTGCTCTTCGGAAAGCCATTGCGGACAACAAGCGCAGGTTATGGGAGGAATTGAGAGCCGACATCAACCAGAACCCCTGGGGGCTGGGCTATAAAGTTGTCATGCGGAAACTGGGCAAAAGAGGGCCTCTGACAGAAATGAATGAGGAAACAATGAAAAACATTGTGACAACTCTGTTCCCAACCCACGAAATCCGCAGTGAAGAGACCTTCAGCGGCGATGACCAAGTCACCGAATTCACAATAGAGGAACTTCAAATTGCAGCGTCAAGCCTTAAAAATAATAAGGCTCCCGGCCCTGATGGAGTACCAGCGGAAGTAATGAAGGAAATCGCGAGCAAACGCCCTGAAATACTCCTCAGAATGTATAATAGCTGCCTGAGAGAGGGTACGTTTCCTAGAGTGTGGAAAAGGCAACGGCTGGTACTGATAGACAAGGGCAAAGGGGATACAACGTCGCCATCTTCGTATAGGCCCCTGTGCATGCTCGACACGGCAGGAAAGCTTTACGAGAAGCTGATAAAGCCACGCTTGCAAAGGAGCCTCCAATTAAATGGAGGACTTTCGGATCGACAGCATGGCTTTCGCTCCGGAAGATCGACTATAGGAGCCCTACGAGAAGTAACTGACACCGTTTATACTACACAGCGAAGGAACCACTACAGTAGGCCAGTAGTTCTGTTGGCGACACTGGACGTTAAGAACGCCTTTAACAGCCTGAGATGGTGCGATGTCATGCATGCCTTGGGCCAGAAATTCGCCATACCACAGTACCTTAGAAGAGTAATAAATGATTACCTTAAGGAAAGAGTGCTTATCTACAACACAAGCAATGGGATACGAAGAGTCAACGTGACGTCGGGAGCGGCACAAGGCTCCATATTGGGCCCGGACTTATGGAACATTACATACGACGAGATACTGCGCATTGAAATGCCACCAGATGCATTTCTAGTTGGCTATGCGGACGACATAGCCGCAGTCATCACGGCAAGAGATGTGAGTGAAGCAGAGCGCAGACTCAGACAAGTCATGATCAGAGCCAGGACATGGTTAAACGAGCACGGACTACAGCTAGCAATGCAGAAGACGGAGCTTCTGCTGCTCACTACACGCCAAATACCAACAGAGGTGAACATGAGGATAGAGGATGAGGTTATACGCACGAAAGCATACATCGAGTATCTGGGCGTTCGGCTGGATTATTCCAAAATCTATTCAGTGGTGCGACGATATTTTAACTACAATGGATGATAATCGGTTCCGTCAAATGCTACGTGTGGACCGAACTCAATTTGCTCACTTATTGTCCCTTATAGAAAACGACGACGTTTTTGCGAAATGTAGTGGCAAGCAATTACCCGTCGATATACAGTTAGCTGTTGTTCTATACCGATTAGGCTCCTCTGGAGAAAGTGCCTCCATCCGAAAAATTGCGTCAACTTTTGGGATTGGTGACGGAGGAACGTTGACTAAAATTACTCGCAGAGTATTCAAGGCATTTTTAAAGCAACTTCATTTATATATATATTGGCCGGATCCCACTGAGCGCTCTGAAATAGTGCGGGAAACATTCAACGAGCTACCATTCTGCGTAGGTTACGTGGATGGCACTGAAATAAAGCTCGCCGAAGCGCCAATAAAAAATCCTGAGGCGGTCTTTTCCAGAAATCATGTTTATGCAATTAAAGCTCAAATGGTTTGCGACTACAAGCGCAAAATTATCAAATAATAATAATAATCAAAGCGAATGCAACAATTTTGTTAAAAAAAAATAGAAAAATTACTTACTTTTGCAAAAATTTTCCTTTTTTGCAGTAATGAGAATATAAACACAAATAAACACAGCTGTTGTTTTTTGTTACCGAGTAAGAAGAAAATTACCAAGCTTGCCAGACTGGTACTTTGTTACTCGGCAGTTCGATAATTTGTTAATTTTACAAAAACAAAATACACGTAAAAAACTATCGAATAACGACTAACGAATTAACAAGGCCGGTGTGAATCACCCTAATATTCTTATGTACAACCGATACTGTGCTTAAAAGTAGAACACCATTGGGTATGTTCACTAAAAGCTATGTAAATTATGACGGTTCAATTAGTATATAACAATGACTTGTTAGATTTTCTTTCGTGTTTGTTTTTATCTTCTCCTTCTTATTAGAATTTTAATAGTTTATAAAACTTAGAATTCGTTGTGGATATACTCAAATTAAATGAGATTGTAGTGCAAGTAACGAATTCACCCATGATTATGTTGCGTTATGACCGTACACTCGCTATAATTTGCAAAAATCCTTATGTGTTTGTTTTGGTTGATATTTTCGTTTGATGTTGTTCGTTTTCTTCTGAGCATTCAAATTGCTACGCGTTATGTATGTACATATGTAGGTACATATATCAGTACATTCAACATTGCTTGTATTTTAGTGGAGAAAAATAATCGAAATACAATTTTTTTTGGAATTGTAAATTAACATATTATGAGCTATTATTTTTGTAATATCTTCCAAAGGAAATTTAGGTAAGTATGGATATAGTAAATTTTAATTCAGTAGGTACTTTTCACCAGAAAAACAATGTGGAATTTGATGGCCGAGTTATGGAAACAAAACATGTATAGGTAGAATCTTGAAATATTATGAAGGTGCAGCACTATTGTTATAATGTTGTATATTATGGTACATTAAAATGGATGTATGAAATTTCGGTTCGAATAATTGCAAGTAATACTATTTATTTGGTACACTAATTAACAATTTTGCTATGTACAGATAAACGAGTAGTCATCCTTAATTAACAAAGGACGTTGTTCAAACAAATCTCTGCACTTTCATAATTTTCCATACATAAGGAACACAATAATAATAACATGTACTCACCCACAACTGTGAAGGCCTCCAAGGCTGCAACTGGTGTCAGATGGTCTCAAATAATTATGACTTTTGTTCCTGCTGTAAGATTTTACTTATACCTCTTGTTTCCAGTTGTTTGCAAAACCGAAATAAACGCGATTACACAAACTGATATTTGTTTTTGTTCCGCGCCGCATTACGTAAGCAATTCAAACAAGAAATTCACGATTAAAAGTTTTAACGGAGATTTCGTTACCTGCACCTCATCCTAACTTAGTATACACAATAACAATTGCTTTTTGCACCACCAAATCCATTAAAATGATTATTTAAAATTTAGCGATCTGCATCGAAATTTATCTGCGTTTGGAGAAGCAATTATGTTGCCAATATGCACTTTCCGACTTTGGTATGTATCTGGTGATGTTATCGGGGTTGTTTGTCTGTTGCTTGCAAGAACTCTGCCAAATCAACTACTCTATTAACATCGGTGTAATTTCTGCTATAGGCTGCTGCAGGCTTTTATCTTTATGGGGATATTTTCTGCTGGACTCTACCTCGGGTTTTGAACGTTGGCTAATTGCTACAGATGATAATTCTTCGGATATTAGAATTCTAAGACTTAACTCTCCACTCCACGTCTCCAATCAAGCGCTCGAATCACGCTGGATTTTGATATCCATAAGTGAAGACTAGTTTTCCGGTCCTATATCCCTTTAATTGCACATAAACTGTGCCCATGGACAATCTTAAAACGCTGCTGTTTCGAAAACGTTTTAATGACCACGAGGTTAGAATACAAAAGAAAAATGAAAATCACGCTAACCGTTTTATATACCTGAGAATTTATTATGCTGATCAAGTACCGTAATATAAGATGTTTTTGATCTTATTATTCTTAACTCGTCTTTTGCTGACCTACACACTTGTATGAGAGAAACAGTCTCATGCGCGCAATCTTTAATAAACTCCGCCTTTGACTCAAGTAAGATTATTACAACTCTGCTACTACGAGTTGATTAATACGTAAGGTGTTATAAATATGAGATGCATTTTTATGTAGTCAATATTAATGGTGAGTTATTCTATGGTTGTAATCATTTGATTGAAACGTTATTTTCAAGTAAGGTGATATAATAATTACTTATGAAAGTTCTTTCGCTATTTTATATAAAACGAATAGTTACACATTACAAACCGGGTAATATGAAGATCTTATTGTACAGATTAACCGGAGAAACATTAATATCGTTGCAGTTGTTATCTATTTGTTAGGTGACAGTTATCTCGTAGGTGTGTACCCCATACCTGTGTATAATATCCGCATTTTCTTTTCACTACGTTCTGCACATATTTCACTTATTTACGGATATCCTTGGCATGATACGTTGCCACTCTTCCATCTGCGTCTTCAAGGATATAATAACAATTGCCTATTTTACCTTTAACTCGGCTTTTAATGAATTTTGGGGCTAACTTTACGTTAAACTTCTTTTCCGCATCGCTTTGTGCAAAATTCCTTCGAAATACTTCTGCTCCGATATCAAAGTTGATCGATTTTGATCTCAAATTATATTGCTTCACATTCATGTCATATGCTTTCTTTATATTATCTTCTACTTGATTTTGTAATAAAGTAAGGTAATCATCTCTTTCTATTGATATTGATGGTTCATTGATAGCAGTTAGATTTCTAAGTACTTTGTAAGAGTGACCATGTGTTGCCATGTCGAAACCATAGAGTACATGATAATGACTTTTACCTATAGACTGATGTCTAGCATTACGTAAAGCACAACTAATTGCCTCTATATTCTTGTCCCATTCCCGTTGATCTTTCTTCAGATAAGCGCGAACTGCAGCAAGTATCGAGCGATTTACTCTCTCGGCCGCATTGCTTTGAGGGGAGTAAAGGGCTGTATATATGTGATTAACTCCGTACTTGTCTAAAAACGTATTAAAGTCCTTAGCTTTAAACTGTGATCCATTATCAGTTATCAGACATTCTGGTACTCCATATGTTAAGAAAATTGCTGACTGGAGAAATTCCGTAATTTTATCAACAGTGAATTTTTTTAGCGGGCAAAGCCAGTGAAATTTACTAAAATGATCCAGAACTATCAGTAAGCCAATATGTCCTCTTTTACTTCTTGGATAGGGACCTAAGATATCTACGTAAAGTTTCTGAAATGGTCTTTCTGATACACAAATTTTTCCCATTTCTGGTTTCTGAATAACGTTTGTAGCTTTCGTAGTTTTACAGATTTCACACCTGCGAACATAGTTACGTACATCCGTTACTAAACCTGGCCAAAAGAAATTTCTTCTAATAAGCTCTATGGTTTCGCCTATTCCTCCATGCGCTGTTAGCACTGAATCATGAAGTCGATGTAAAATTTCCGGTCGTAATTTCTGTGGAATCCACAACTTCCATGCATTTGTATTTTGTTCGTCGTTGCCTGTATAGTGTTTTGTACGAATATATACAAATTTGTCTAGAATATTCAAATCTGGTAACGCTGATTGGCTATTCACAATTCTATTCTTTAAATCAATATATTCTTGATCATAAAAATGCGGAGATTCTAAGTCTAATTCTGGGCCTACAAAATCGATGGCTGCTGCCTCTCCTTCATGTAATCTGCTTAAAGCATCCGGTACAACGTTATCCTTCCCTTTTCGATGAGAGATAGTGAATTTATAACCTTGCAATTTAAGAGCCCATCTCGCAAGTCTACGAAACTGTTCCGCTAAACGAGCTAAAACTGACAAATGGGTCTCAGAATTCTCTGATACAACACACACGTCATCCAGATATCCGAATACGGTAGTTTTCAGATCTGGGGGTATTATTTCATCCATTAGACGACACATCGTCTGCGGAGCGTTACATAACCCAAATGGCATCACGGTAAACTGGTATAACGGTCGACCTGGAATAGGGAAGGCTGTAATCAGTTTAGAATTCTCTTCCAGCTCAATTTGCCAATAAGCATCCTTTAAATCTATTTTCGATATTATGTTTGCCTGTGATAATCTGGAAAAAATACCTTCTATGCTCGGTAAGGGGTATGCGTCCTTACGCGTAAGTTCATTAATTTTCCGTGCATCCAAGCATAGCCTGACTTTTTCTGGTTTTACCACTAATCTCATAGGCGAACTCCATGGACTAGTGCTGGGCTCAATCACACCTAAACTTAGCATTCTGTCTATCTCGTTGTATAACAATTTTTCTACCGCTGGTGACACAGGATAAAATCGCTGCTTAACTGGTTTCGCATTATTCACGTCAATCTCATGTTTGATTAAGCTTGTTCTACCTAAACCTTGTTTTTCGAAACTTGGAAATAGTGATTTAATTGCTTCTAGCTGTTGTTTTTGTAATGCATTTAAGGGATAAAAATTTTCATTAACATTAGTATCTCCATCTTGTATATCGATACTGGAAATAACTCCTTCAAATAACTTAAAACTTCGCCAAAAATCTGTTCCTAAAATTAACCGAGTACTTAGGCTAGGTACAATAAAAAGTTTTATCTGCTTTGTAACATTTGTATACGTTATCTCTGTACTGATTTCGCCGATCACTTTCTGAGTTTTTCCATCTGCTGTCTTAACTGTAGATAACATTCTTTTAAAACCTGGGACTGTTGTAAAATCTTCTTTGGCTAATTCTTGTCCGATGCAACTAACGTTAGCTCCGGTATCCAGTAAACCTAATTCCGTTTTATTTAAAATATTTACGCGAGCATAAAATCTTCCGTCTTCATCATTGCTAAAAATTGAGGACACGAACAGTCGCTTTCTTCTTAATATTTTCTTATAATAGTTTCGTAACCGCACAGTAGATCGCCGATACTTCTTGATAGTATCTTCATTTAGTCTAGAATCATCATTAAATAACTTCTGACGAAGCTTAATGTAATTTATTAATCTTTCATGAAATGGCTTATATTTTAAATTCTCAGTTTTGTTAATTAGTTGTGGTTTCTCTAAAAGGTTGTAATTATAGGTTTTACTCTCTTCTGTTTGTAAAGTTTTATTTAATTCTGGTTTTATACTAGTTCTATCAATTTCTACTTTATTCTCACTGTGGTTATTCCTAACTTTATTTTGAAAAATCTTCCAAGATTTATTAGTTTTGGTATTGGGTAGCATTATTTCGGGGACCTGCGTGCATTGCGGAATGCACCCCCAGGTAAGTTTTCCTGGTTCTTCTGGCAATGAGTACACTGTGGCTTATATACATTTTTCATACCGCATCCATAACAAAATATGGTTCGTTCTTTTACGCACATGTCCCAACAGTGACCTTGTTCCTCGCAATTCCAACATTTGAAAGGTTTTTCGGGCTTGGATATCACGTTAATTGACAATTTTCCAAGCTTCTCTTGCTCAGACTCTACATGGTTGTTCATATCATCCATATCCTCTTGATAGTTTATCGCTGCAATGCGTTTGTTAACGTTACCATATATATTTGTTTTCGTACTTTGATATCTCTTAAATGATTCGTCGTGAAAAAGATTTTCTTGCGTCTGACACAGTTTGCGTAACTGAGCCACGGAACGAATCTGTACATATAATAGTTCATGCCGAATTTCTGGTCTCAGATTATGCTTCATAATATCGATTAACTCGTCGTCATAAATCTGATGTACACCTAAACGATCCACAATCTCTAATACTGCTTCATAATAAGCCTCAAACGACTCTGAGGGTTTTTGTTTCCGATTTCGTAGTTCTTCGCATATCTCAAATCTGTTTCTACTGTCTCTGTAATTGTACCGTAACGCTGTACAAAAGGAATCCCAAGTAATGACATTCACTTGCTTGCGAAAGCGCCAAAACCATTCTCTGGCTTTGCCTGTTAACAACACATTCAAATTTTGACATACCAACTCAAAATTTCCGTTAAAAGTCTCCTCAGTCAAACATCTAATTCGATACAAGAATTCTTCACACCGTAAGCCTCTAGAAGAGCCTTCAAATCGAACATTCCATCTTTGAATAATATTCGTAACTTTATCTGGACTAAGATTAGAATTACTAGAATACTGACTATTAACCGCCGAATTTCGTGATAAATTTATTAAATTATTACTGTTATCTGCTCTACTAGGGTGTCCATTGCTTATAGTCGGCTATTGTGAAGGGTTTAGATTTAAGTTTGCTATGGTCCTTGCTACTATCGACTCAACTATCTGTGATAGTTGATCTCTATTCGTCTGATTTTCTAGTCTTCTTTGCGTTCGACGTGGTCTTCCTCGTCTTCTTTTATTAGATTTCCGTGAAGAATTTTGAATGTTAGACGTATTCGAAAACTGAATATGATCTAAATTTAACGGTGGTGAACAGTTGTCACTCGTCCTAGCTTCGTTTTCAACGTAATTATTAGAGCCTAATGCTATCTCATTATCAACATTCGTATTACTAATCTCTTCTCGGCCCAATCCTTGGCTTTTAGTGTTCGGACGTCGCACTGGTCCACGACCAGTAGACGGGAGAGTTGTCTCTATCTCTTTATTTACCTTCGTTAGAAGTCGACTAATATCTTTTTTGTGACATAATTGTTTACAATTAGGGCATTCGTGCTCCTTATCTAACCAACTCAATATAAGGCCACGAGCTCTTTCAAGAGTCAAGGGAATATTTTCATTGCTATTCGTAACGACCATCTTTCCGATATAATTTCTATTGTTGGATATTTCCTTTTCTTCTCTAAAATCTATTTTTTTATTTTTTTATTTTTTTTAACTATTCTACTTTTTCCGTTCTATATTCTATAGTTTGATTTTGTGTTTCTAAAATTCCTTTCGATTTATTTTTTTTTTTCTTTTCTTTTGATTTTATCTACTTTAGAAATTTCGTATGCTACTACTTTGCTGAAAACATTCAATGTAATCCCCTGCGTGGACAAAAACTTGCTATAGGAAACAACGTTAATGTGATCTATCCGTAAGAGAAAAACACAAACCTGCTAGATATATTCTATAATGCAATAAATATTCGGTTTAGAAATTCTAAAGGTAACTTAGTAAGGAAATAGAAAGAAAATTCTAGATAGCTAGTCCGGTCGAGATATACTCATTCCAATAACGACAAGTACTCGAGTTCCAGGATAGTCTGAAAATTATTCTAAATCGACGAACTCAGGAACAATAGATTTTCATAACTAAATTTCCGAAATAAATTTTGTGTCTTTTGTTTTACTTTTTAAGAAAAAGAAAGGCTTCAAGCATTCCAAAGATTATTATAAAAAACAAACTTCGTAACGCTCTGGCCCCACGTTGGGCGCCAATAAATATGTAATGGAAAAATTAAATTTGTTTGATTTTCGTTTTACAATCGAAGACGGTTGAACTAGCATAATAATGAAACTACACTACATTATATGATATATTATGATATACGATGTGTAGCCAGATGTTTATGGTCCGAAAGATTAATGTAACGTGTGACAGACGTTAGTAAAAAACCTATAAGTGGGTTATCGATGATGGATGGTTAAGTTCTATCCAGAATCCAGTCGGCTACCTAATTTTAGGGAGAAATGTGTCGGGCCGGACTTCTCGTATTTTTCGACTAGCTCTAGCGGCTGGGGGGTTCGTTGACAATTTCTCACCTTATTTACATCACATCTTTACAATTTGTATTAAAAGTCCTGTTGCCAAAACTATATAAATACCGGGCTATTATTACAGAAATCTATATAAGTTCAATTATTATCATTCGAATCTGTCTACAATAATGGAGGCGGTTGGAATTACCTCGGGTGGTTTCTTTACCCTCCCTTCCTTTGTTCTTTCGTCCACCCTTAATTTTAGGAAAGAACCCAAAATGATTTACCACATTATCACAACGGAATAATTCAACTATTAGTATTTAGTCATTCTTAAAATTTTATTCATTACATTCGCAAAAATAATTCATTTCATATATATATATATATATATATATATATATATAAAAACAGTACTCTCTAATGACCCAATACCGGGTAGTATTTGGGTTAACAATATTCTTATGTACAACCGATACTGTGCTTAAAAGTAGAACACCATTGGGTATGTTCACTAAAAGTTATGTAAATTATGACGGTTCAATTAGTATATAACAATGACTTGTTAGATTTTCTTTCGTGTTTGTTTTTATCTTCTCCTTCTTATTAGAATTTTAATAGTTTATAAAACTCAGAATTCGTTGTGGATATACTCAAATTAAATGAGATTGTAGTGCAAGTAACGAATTCACCCATGATTATGTTGCGTTATGACCGTACACTCGCTATAATTTGCAAAAATCTTTATGTGTTTGTTTTGGTTGATATTTTCGTTTGATGTTGTTCGTTTTCTTCTGAGCATTCAAATTGCTACGTGTTATGTATGTACATATGTAGGTACATATATCAGTACATTCAACATTTCTTGTATTTTAGTGGAGAAAAATAATCGAAATACAATTTTTTTTGGAATTGTAAATTAACATATTATGAGCTATTATTTTTGTAATATCTTCCAAAGGAAATTTTGGTAAGTATGGATATAGTAAATTTTAATTCATTTAGGTACTTTTCACCAGAAAAACAATGTGGAATTTGATCGCCGAGTTATGGAAACAAAACATGTATAGGTAGAATCTTGAAATATTATGAAGGTGCAGCACTATTGTTATAATGTTGTATATTATGGTACATTAAAATGGATGTATGAAATTTCGGTTCGAATAATTGCAAGTAATACTATTTATTTGGTGCACTAATTAACAATTTTGCTATGTACAGATAAACGAGTAGTCATCCTTAATTAACAAAGGACGTTGTTCAAACAAATCTCTGCACTTTCATAATTTTCCATACATAAGGAACACAATAATAATAACATGTACTCACCCACAACTGTGAGGGCCTCCAAAGCTGCAACTGGTGTCAGATGGTCTCAAATAATTATGACTTTTGTTCCTGCTGTAAGATTTTAGTTATACCTCTGGTTTCCAGTTGTTTGCAAAACCGAAATAAACGCGATTACACAAACTGATATTTGTTTTTGTTCCGCGCCGCATTACGTAAGCAATTCAAACAAGAAATTCACGATTAAAAGTTTTAACGAAGATTTCGTTACCTGCACCTCATCCTAACTTAGTATACACAATAACAATTGCTTTTTGCACCACCAAATCTATTAAAATTATTATTTAAAATTTAGCGATCTGCATCGAAATTTATCTGCGTTTGGAGAAGCAATTATGTTGCCAATATGCACTTTCCGACTTTGGTATGTATCTGGTGATGTTATCGGGGTTGTTTGTCTGTTGCTTGCAATAACTCTGCCAAATCAACTACTCTATTAACATCGGTGTAATTTCTGCTATAGGCTGCTGCAGGCTTTTATCTTTATGGGGATATTTTCTGCTGGATTCTACCTCGGGTTTTGAACGTTGGCTAATTGCTACAGATGATAATTCTTCGGATATTAGAATTCTAAGAATTAACTCTCCACTCCACGTCTCCAATCAAACGCTCGAATCACGCTGGATTTTGATATCCATAAGTGAAGACTAGTTTTCCGGTCCTATATCCCTTTAATTGCACATAAACTGTGCCCATGGACAATCTTGAAACGCTGCTGTTTCGAAAACGTTTTAATGACCACGAGGTTAGAATACAAAAGAAAAATGAAAATCACGCTAACTGTTTTAT
>OY776281.1:44298434-44319434 GCA_963675445.1 Linnaemya vulpina | reverse complement strand
ACTTCAATAGGTAGTAACGCGACTTGTAGTGTGCTTCGGCTATATTCATTCCTGAACTTGGGGATATAGTATCTTCCTTCGACATTTCTTCTCGTTTGATGGTTATGATTAATTTTTTGTAAATATGTGTTATCCATATAAAATTCAATGGCTAGAGTTGTGTGGTATATGTTTCGGACGCTTAGGACATTTCTATCTTTTGGGTAATTTGTTGTTTCATTCCCCGTTGACGTGTTTGTGAAAGTACTTAGTAGGTTGTTTGTATTATGATGATTGTTATTTTGGGGCTGTGTGTATGGTCTTAGTATTTTAAGAATTCTATTCTGAATTTGTTGGAGTTTGCCACAGTGAGTCGATTGACCCCACGCTGTTATGCCATGCCGCAGGTGTGATTCCACAAAGGAAAAATAGGCTTGTCTCATTACTTTATCACTAGAGCAATAACTCAATTGGTGCATCATATATGATGCCTTTCTAAGTTTTTTATGTACTTCATCTATATGTGTTTTCCATTTGAAGTTATGGTCGATATGTACGCCTAGATATTTATAAGTATTTACGAGTTCTATTGTCGTTTTGCATGTGTCTGTTTGGTAGTTGAAGTTCATACATTTTGTTTTATGCATGCAATCAATTTCGTGGAATTTAACTTTTATATCTTCATAAGTGATGTGTGGGGGTTTAATGTGCATCAACTTAGTTTTAGTAGCATTTATTATTAATCCCTGGTCATGGCACCATTTTGCTGTAATGTCTAATTGATCTTGCAATATCCTTGACGCATCTTCTAGATTTTTATGACCTACTATTATTGCGGTGTCGTCTGCATATGCGTATGCTTTACATGCCGTTAACATATTCATTAGGTCGTTTGTGTATAGAATAAATAGTATTGGGCCAAGTTTAGAGCCTTGAGGTACTCCGTGCTCTAGGTTCGTTAAATCACTTAATTTGTTACCAATTTTAACACTATATTTTCTACACTCCAAATAGCTTTCGAATAATTTTAACGTCTGACCTCTTATACCAAGTCTTTCTAACATATTTAAAATGTTTTTATGTGACAATGTGTCAAAAGCTTTGGTAAAATCTATAAACAGAGTCAGACAGTGGTGTTTTTTGCTTAACTGCGAGTTTATGTAGGTGGAAAAGTTGCCAATAAGCTTATTGATATTTTTCCCTTTTTGGAACCCAAACTGGTTATTGTTGATAATTTTGTATTTTTCAGTATAGTTAGTCAAACGTCTACAGATTATTTCTTCCATTACTTTTTCGATGACTGATAATATTGCAATTGGGCGGTAGTTATTGTAATTTAGTTTTATGCCACTTTTGTATATAGGTCTTACGTATGATATTTTTAGTACATCAGGTATTACTGATGTTTCAAGTATTAGGTTATTCAATTTAGTTAGAATTGGTGTGGTTATAACGGAGTTATTTTTTAAGTCTATAGGCCTGATACCATCAAATCCCGCGCTTTTTTTAACATTTAAAGTGTTTATTATGTTGAAGATTTCTTCTTCAGATGTGTTTCGTAAGTGAAAAGAATTTAATAGTACGTTTGGGGGTTGGTTTATAGTTCTAATGTCACATGTATGCAAATTTTTTTCAACGGCTTGCTTAAAGTTTTGTGCGAATTTATTACATATCTCATTTAAGTCTACATTTTTAAAATTTTTTAATATTGTTTCATCCAGATTTTTGGGTTTTATTCCAATTATTTCATTTAAAATTTGCCAAGTTACTCTCATATTGTTTCTGTTTTCATAAAATTTATTTTTATAATATTGATTTTTTGTATATATTATAATTTTGTTTACGGCGTTTCTGTATTTTTTATATTCACTCTCAAAAATATTATTATGACGATTATTGCGCCATTTCATATAAAGTTTATCTCTTATTTCACATTTCTTAATTAAAGATTCTGTTAACCATGGCTTAGTTATTCTTCCTTTATTTTTTGGAACAGTTTTAGTTGACTTCTCATACATATTATTGAATTTATCAATTAATGCTCTTAAAAGGTCATTGGGGTTCGTATGTAGCAGTATGCCATCCCAAGATGCATAGCGAATTTGATGATTTACTTTGTTGTTACATATTATTGTTTGTTGGGTGCTATTGCCTTCAGTTTTGTTTGCTTGGATGTTACTTGAGATAGAGCATAGTAATGAAAAATGATCAGAGATTTTTGTTTTAACTATTGAGGTATATACATGTGCATTCAAATATTTACATCTAACGAAGAGGTGATCTATACATGTTTGTGAGTTCATAGTCACATCTTCTCTTGTACACTCTTTGATCATACATTTCAATCCATTGCTTGCTATTGCATCAAGATATGTGTTTGTTATTGATGTATTTTTTAATAGATCTATGTTTATGTCTCCAAGTACAATAAGCGTTTTTTGCTTCTTCAGTTTTTGTAACATTTCATCCAGCTCCTTTATAAAATTATTCACGTTCAGGGATGGAGGTCTGTATACTGCAAAAATTGTAACGTTCTCAGACATTTCAAAGGTTATGCACATCGACTCAAAATAATTTGTATTCATACTTAAATTAGTGAACGGTATGTTACTTTTAAAATATACTGCTATTCCACCTCCGCTTCTATCTTTTCTATTCATGAATATATTATCAAAACCATTAATTCCGTAGAACGAGCATTCGTCATCGGTTATATTAGTTTCCACTAATACAATTATTTTTATTTGTTCAATCACATTTCCGATTGTTGCCAAAAAAGAGTTAAAGTTAGTACGCATAGAACGAATATTTAAATATATATTGGAAAAAGGATAACTTATTAGTTGTGTTTTGATTTGTCTGAAACTTTCATTCGTTTCAAATGTTAAATTATTCATTTTCATATATCTTTTATTATCTAATGTTAAAATTTTTTATTACGCTTTGGGTATAATTAATTAACTTGTTTATTTTTCATCAATTATTGAAAATTTCTACATCATTAATACTATGGATTTGGAATAAGTTAGCATCTTCATTTTTCTTTGCATATATGTTTCCATCTTTGACCCAAACATATTTCCAACCAGAGTCTCTAGCTTTAGTTTTTGCTATCCATAGAAGACGGCGATTTTCAGAAGTCAGCTGATCGTTTATATATATGATGTTATTGTTATTGTTTGTTACATTCTCATTATTTATATTTGCTTTTTCAGAAGTATTTTTAAAGAGATCTCCTCTAACCTTATGTCCACGAACTTTTGCCATCAGCTCTTTTTTCTTGTTTATGGAGCAAAACTCAACTATGATCTTATTTTGTTTTTTCAGCTTATACGCATTTGCTATATCGGACTCTTTAATGTCAACACTTACCGAAGACGCTATTGTTTTTATTATTTCTGTTGTGGTCATATCGTTATCATTAGCATTCTTGATCTCTATGTTCTTACTTATAAGTTGTTGCTCAAGGTAATTTACTCTTTTTTCCATTTTCTGTATGCGTATTTCTTTCTCTTTATTATCATTGGCGAGGTCACTGACTTGCAATGCAATATTAGCCATTGCTTCAGTAAGGTTTAAAAATGCTTTAGACATCTCTTCTTTTACTGTATTGTTTGCATTATTTATATTCGTGTTTACCTGCATTATGCTGGCTTTTATATCACTCAAATCGTTTGTGATTCCACATTTAAATTTAAGAAAGTCCGCTTTGAGTTCGGACACATTGCTGTTGACATCTTTTTCTATATTTCCATTTCGATCCTTTTCAGTCTGTTCTGTTAAATGTTGGTCACTGTTTGAGTTTTTTTGTGATCCACTCTGTATGTTTTCTTGTGGGAGGTTAAGCGATTTGGTTCTACTACGTTCTTCTCTGCAATTTTTGCATTTCCATGCTAGTTTCTTTTCTATTGTCATACCATTATATGTCGACTCAGAAAGTGTAGCGCACGGTGAGAAATGGTATTTATTAGCACAGTTATTACATTTAATGAATTCACCTGATATAGGTAAAGTTTTTTTACATGTGAAACAATTGGTACTCGTATATGAGAGGTAGTCCTGAGATTTACTCATATTTGTTACTTTATTTTTTATTTTATTTTTTTTTTTTTTTAATAATAATAATAATAATAATAATAATAATAATAATAATAATAATAACAATAATAATAATAATAATAATAATAATAATAATAATAATAATAATAATAATAATAATAATAATAATAATAATAATAATAATAATAATAATAATAATAATAATAATAATAATAATAATAATAATAATAATAATAATAATAATAATAATAATAATAATAATAATAATAATAATAATAATAATAATAATAATAATAATAATAATAATAATAATAATAATAATAATAATAATAATAATAATAATAATAATAATAATAATAATAATAATAATAATAATAATAATAATAATAATAATAATAATAATAATAATAATAATAATAATAATAATAATAATAATAATAATAATAATAATAATAATAATAATAATTTTTTTGGTGGGAAAAGGCTTTATGCCTTCACGATGGCCGTCGCCAATCGTGATATGTCGGATTCGCCATTGGCATACCGACCAAAAACCCGCCTTCTTTCCTCGTCTGGGAACAAATCCACCCCGGAACCGCGTCAGCATTACTTCGGGGTGGTCCCATTTTCGGCATTAGGCCGTATTCTCCGTTGTCCTGCGTCCAGGTTCCGCATTGGCAAAGGTAGCCCTCTCCACATTGATCACATCATCCAGATCTATCTTCTTAGCCCGTAGGATCCGTTCGCAGTAGTTAGCCACGGCGTTCCAATGGGTCTGATCAGTGGTCATCTTTTCTATCAAGTTCTCGGCAGTGAATTGGCCTACTTGTTCCTTCAGCGTTTCTCGTTCGGTCGCCCAGCGCGTACAGGCAAAGAACGTATGCTCCGCATCGTCAGCAACCTCTGTGCCCTCATACACACAAAAGACCGTGTTGCATTTGCCCATTCTGTGAAGATATTTGCGGAAGTAACCGTGGCCAGATAGCAGCTGGGTTAGGTAATAATTTAGCTCGCCGCATTTCCTGTTTATCCATCTGCTAATGTCCGGGATAAGTCTTGCCGTCCATCTTCCACACGTTGCCACGTTCCACTGTCTGTTCCACTCAAAAATAGTATTTTCTCTCGCGTTCTCTGATGGTCCTGAATAGTTCAATTTCATCTCCCATATTCGCTTGCGCTCCAGTGCCAGTAGATCTATGGGGATCATGCTGGCTATTACCAACACAGCGGGCCCTGATACCGTACGATATGCGGATGATACCCGAAGTGCGGCTGTCCTCTGCGCGGCCAGCAGACTCTTAGCCCTCTGCTTCACTTTTAGCGTGTCAGCCCATACTTCACATCCGTAGAGAAGTATGCTGTTGTTTACCTCCATAAGAAGCCTGCGTTTGCTGGAAATTGGTCCTCCAGTGTTCGCCATTAGTCTGCTAAGCTGTGCCGTTACTTTCGCTGCCTTCGTCGTTGCTTGTTTCAGCTGCTCCGCGTATGTGAGCTTTGAATCCAGCCGAACGCCCAGATACTCGATGTATGCTTTCGTGCGTATAACCTCATCCTCTATCCTCATGTTCACCTCTGTTGGTATTTGGCGTGTAGTGAGCAGCAGAAGCTCCGTCTTCTGCATCGCCAGCTGTAGTCCGTGCTCGTTTAACCATGTCCTGGCTCTGATCATGACTTGTCTGAGTCTGCGTTCTGCTTCACTCACATCTCTTGCCGTGATGACTGCGGCTATGTCGTCCGCATAGCCAACTAGAAATGCATCTGGTGGCATTTCAATGCGCAGTATCTCGTCGTATGTAATGTTCCATAAGTCCGGGCCCAATATGGAGCCTTGTGCCGCTCCCGACGTCACGTTGACTCTTCGTATCCCATTGCTTGTGTTGTAGATAAGCACTCTTTCCTTAAGGTAATCATTTATTACTCTTCTAAGGTACTGTGGTATGGCGAATTTCTGGCCCAAGGCATGCATGACATCGCACCATCTCAGGCTGTTAAAGGCGTTCTTAACGTCCAGTGTCGCCAACAGAACTACTGGCCTACTGTAGTGGTTCCTTCGCTGTGTAGTATAAACGGTGTCAGTTACTTCTCGTAGGGCTCCTATAGTCGATCTTCCGGAGCGAAAGCCATGCTGTCGATCCGAAAGTCCTCCATTTAATTGGAGGCTCCTTTGCAAGCGTGGCTTTATCAGCTTCTCGTAAAGCTTTCCTGCTGTGTCGAGCATGCACAGGGGCCTATACGAAGATGGCGACGTTGTATCCCCTTTGCCCTTGTCTATCAGTACCAGCCGTTGCCTTTTCCACACTCTAGGAAACGTACCCTCTCTCAGGCAGCTATTATACATTCTGAGGAGTATTTCAGGGCGTTTGCTCGCGATTTCCTTCATTACTTCTGCTGGTACTCCATCAGGGCCGGGAGCCTTATTATTTTTAAGGCTTGACGCTGCAATTTGAAGTTCCTCTATTGTGAATTCGGTGACTTGGTCATCGCCGCTGAAGGTCTCTTCACTGCGGATTTCGTGGGTTGGGAACAGAGTTGTCACAATGTTTTTCATTGTTTCCTCATTCATTTCTGTCAGAGGCCCTCTTTTGCCCAGTTTCCGCATGACAACTTTATAGCCCAGCCCCCAGGGGTTCTGGTTGATGTCGGCTCTCAATTCCTCCCATAACCTGCGCTTGTTGTCCGCAATGGCTTTCCGAAGAGCAGTTCGAGAGTTTTTATACGCTTGCTCCTCCGCGTTCGCAGTTCCATGTCGTTTTGCTCTTGTGTACCGGCGCCTGCACCGTAGGCAATTAGCCCTTAGCTCAGCAATTTCCTCGCTCCACCAGTATACTGCTCTTCTGTTTGGTCCAGTTCCATTAACCCTTGGCATCGCTTTGTTACAGCAGTGTCGAATCTCGTTCATAACACGATTCACTATCGTCGCTGCACTTCCTGTTATGTTTTCGGCATCCAGTCTGCGGTTTATTTCCTCAGTTAGCAAGATCTTGTTCAGTTTTCCTACGTTCCACCTGCACGCACGCGTTCTTTGTCGTCCAATGTTCCTTGTACCCGCGGTTTCCAAGGTATAGAAGATGTATTGGTGATCACTACCCGTATATTCCTCCAGTACTTGCCAGTTCAGGATCCTGTTTAGGATGCCCTCCGATACAAGTGTTATATCGGGTATGGTTCCATCACATCCCGGGCGTCTAAATGTTGGGGTATTTCCAACATTTGCAATGACGAGGCCGGTTCTTGCCGCCATATCAAGAATTCTTCTGCCTCTGGAGTTCGTTGAAGGCATACCCCACTCCATCGCCTTCGCGTTGAAGTCGCCGGCAACGATGAATTTGCCACCAATGGTCACTATTCTGTCCTCCAATTCGCCGAGCTTCCTTTCAAAATCCCTGATGGCATCACTTGGTGTGAGATAGCAACTAATAACAGTAATATCGTCGAGCTGTACCCATACAAAACATTCCCCTTTGCCATGACCGCTGCGATGGGGTCTGGTCATCGATGGTAGCCATATTGCCGCCGTTGCCGTTTCGTCCTCATTCCAGTATCCGTTCAAGATTTCGCCGTATTGTTCGCTTATGATGGCTACGTCCACTTTCAATTCCATGGCCATCTGTGGTAACAGATCGTTCGCAGTTTTTCCCCTATGCATATTGAGTTGTAATATTCTCATCGCGTTTGTGGTTTACCGTTGGGACATTTCTTCGATCCGGGTAGGTGATCTAGCGTCGTCCTTCCGCTCTCCAAGCAAATGCAGCACTTCGGTAATTTCACGCATGTCTGCATTTTGTGGCCGGTTTCTCCACACCGGATGCAAATCTCTTTTCCTTTCCTGTCTGGTCCCTTGCATTGCCATTGCACATGGCCAGTTGCGAAGCACCTATAACAGCGCTTGACATCTTCAGCTAGCCTAACCCTGCATCGTGTCCAACCGATTCTTATCCGGCGGGCCTCCAGAATTTTGCTGGAGGTAGATGCGGGGATCGATACGAACGCTCTCCTTTGTTCGCGATCATTTGCCTCTGTAAGTCGGACGTGCATATCATCCTTTGATAAGTCCATCGCCTCTTCCAGGGCAGCTACTATTTCCTCTTTTGTGGAGAATAGATCCAGATCCCGTACCTCAATAGTGACTTGTGGTCTCAAGTCTTTCACCTCCGCTGTATCCTTGAGGGCACCCTTGATGGCGTCGCAGAATTGTGCTTTCTTTCCTCCTTTTCCGATTTCCACGAGGATAGCTCCCGCTTTTGTTTTCTTTATGGCTCGAACCTCTACGTCAGTCTCTTCTGGCCTTACCACGCATCTCATATTCCTCAGGACTTCTGCAAAACTATGGCCTTCTGCAGGACGAACAATTATAGCCTCTGGTCGTACCCTTACATTAGGTCCTCTTTTCTCCCGCGTCGTCGTGTTTGTTTTGGCCGATTCTTTTACCACTGGGGCTACTTCGTTAGGGGTCTTTGTAGCTGTGGTCCGGCTCGTTTTACTTCTTGGCCTCTTCTCGGGCCTTTTTTCAGCTGGGCTCGTAGCACTGCGTTTTGCAGATGTCGCATTTATATCCATTGTTTTGGGTTTCTGCGCCTCAGATTCGACTGTCTTCCAGTTGCGTCGGTACTGGGTGGTCACGTCGATGAGTTCCTCTAGCTCCGAGATACCGTTTTTGACGTCCATACTAATATTCCGTTGCTTCGCCATGGCCTGTCGTATTTTCCTCAAAACAACCTTGCACTTTTCAAGAGCTTCCTCCTCGTTTCTTTTCATTTTCAGGATATACTCCTGGCGTGGTGAACTCTCCGGTAGTCTTAAAATGTTCGCATATGTTTTGGTTCCCTGAGTGCCCTTCGCTGTCGTAAGTGGTGTTTCCACTGCTTCTCCAGACAAGTTGGGAGTGCCCTTGTCAGCCGTGACCATCGTTGGGGTGGCAATAGCTGCCTCCTCCATCAATGTAGGCGACCGGAGAATCCTAGTGCTCTTCTGGAAACACGAGCGCGCGCTTTTTTCTTCTGCTCCTTTTTCGTTTCTTATCGTTTTTGTCAAATTTTTTGGGGGTGTTCTTTTAATCATTTCTTCTCTATTTGGGTCCCCGCTCCGAGCCGCTATCCTTCCACTTTTGTACGGTCGCCTCGAACGATCCCCGTGGGTCCCTTTGCAAGCAGTGAGGTCCACGCGAGGGTTGACATAGGTCCTTATGGGAGCCTATGTTCAGAGCCAGGATCTCGGCACAAAAAGCAGGAGTACTCTCAACTGCACCCATACCACCACCTCAGTGGCAATGTGGTCGGAACGTACCCGGAGCCTTGCCACAGTTTTAACGGGACGGAGGCGGTAGCAGCATTGGCCCAACAGCCGTTTCAGCTAAGTGTCGCCCCGCCTACTAAGATGTCAGAATACTGCAACCGTCAGCCCATAGCACCAAGTCCGTATCATAAATCAGTACCGTTTGCTATATTCGGTCCATTTCGATTATCAGCAGCCGCACCAGGCATGATGATCGGCCGTCCAGTTTTGGTCCACGGGTGGTATTTTATTTCCCACCTTCCCTGCAAATCTGATAGATCTGCCGAGAGTTCCCCTATCCGCCACCTGGGGACGCGTCCGATGGGAGACTGGAATAACTCCACTCGGAATAATAATAATAATAATAATAATAATAATAATAATAATAATAATAATAGTAATAATAATAATAATAATAATAATAATAATAATAATAATAATAATAATAGTAATAATAATAATAATAACAATAATAATAATAATAATAATAATAATAATAATAATAATAATAATAATAATAATAATAATAATAATAATAATAAATAATAATAATAATAATAATAATAATAATAATAATAATAATAATAATAATAATAACAATAATAATAATAATAATAATAATAATAATAATAATAATAATAATAATAATAATAATAATAATAGTAATAATAATAATAATAACAATAATAATAATAATAATAATAATAATAATAATAATAATAATAATAATAATAATAATAATATTAATAATAATAATAATAATAATAAATAATAATAATAATAATAATAATAATAATAATAATAATAATAATAATAATAACAATAATAATAATAATAATAATAATAATAATAATAATAATAATAATAATAATAATAATAATAATAATAATAATAATAATAATAATGATAATAATAATAATAATAATAATAATAATAATAATAATAATAATAATAATAATAATAATAATAATAATAATAATAATAATAATAATAATAATAATAATAATAATAATAATAATAACACTAGGTCACAAATAACAAACTTTTGTCTGTTATTTGTTTCTAGCATACTTTTTCTCATGGATTTGGACCTACTGAACACGAAAATGAATTTTAAAAATTTTTCTGTCGATTGGTTTGCGAGATACAAATTTTTTAATTTTTTTTTTTTAATTTTTGGAGGTACACTTACTATTTTGAGCATATCTTTAGTCTTCTAAAGATATAAAGATAATATACGAAGACTAATTTGTTTATTTTAAATTAAGTTCAAATGTATTTATTCGTTTGCGTTGGGTAGGTAAGCTGTGCAAATAATGAAAATCAAAAAATCGTGAAATAGCGGAATTTCGGTCGTTTACCAAAAAAATAATAAGTCGGCCATTTCTCATCAGATTTTGTTAAGTAAGGGCTTATTTTCTTTGGAAAAGTGTCAGCTATACGTAAAAAAATTAAAATCGCTGTTAACATCGCGTTTAATATTTTATATGAATTTTTATATGAATTTTTCAGCCACATTTTTACTAAAAAAACCCAGTTTTTTAACCTTTTTAAGCCGCCAACATCAAAACTACTAACCCGATTTGAAAATTTTCTGAGAATAAGTTGTAGACGGCTCAATTGTCTTTAATTTGAGTAGTAGTAGGATATAATAGGTCAAAGAAGACTAAAGATATGCTCAAAATAGTAAGTGTACCTCCAAAAATTAAAAAAAAAAAAATTAAAAAATTTGTATCTCGCAAACCAATCGACAGAAAAATTTTTAAAATTCATTTTCGTGTTCAGTAGGTCCAAATCCATGAGAAAAAGTATGCTAGAAACAAATAACAGACAAAAGTTTGTTATTTGTGACCTAGTGTTATTATTATTATTATTATTATTATTATTATTATTATTATTATTATTATTATTATTATTATTATTATTATTATTATTATTATTATTATTATTATTATTATTATTATTATTATTATTATTATTATTATTATTATTATTATTATTATTATTGTTATTATTATTATTATTATTATTATTATTATTATTATTATTATTTATTATTATTATTATTATTATTATTATTATTATTATTATTATTATTATTATTATTATTATTATTACACTAGGCAACAGCCATTTTGTTATTTGGTTCTAGCATACTTTTTCTCATGGATTTGGACCTACTGAACACGAAAATGAATTTTAAAAATTTTTCTGTCGATTGGTTTGCGAGATACAAATTTTTTAATTTTTTTTTTTTAATTTTTGGAGGTACACTTACTATTTTGAGCATATCTTTAGTCTTCTTTGACCTATTATATCCTACTACTACTCAAATTAAAGACAATTGAGCCGTCTACAACTTATTCTCAGAAAATTTTCAAATCGGGTTAGTAGTTTTGATGTTGGCGGCTTAAATAGGTTAAAAAACTGGGTTTTTTTAGTAAAAATGTGGCTGAAAAATTCATATAAAAATTCATATAAAATATTAAACGCGATTTTAACACCGATTTTAATTTTTTTACGTATAGCTGACACTTTTCCAAAGAAAATAAGCCCTTACTTAACAAAATCTGATGAGAAATGGCCGACTTATTATTTTTTTGGTAAACGACCGAAATTCCGCTATTTCACGATTTTTTGATTTTCATTATTTGCACAGCTTACCTACCCAACGCAAACGAATAAATACATTTGAACTTAATTTAAAATAAACAAATTAGTCTTCGTATATTATTTTTTAATTTATTTACAGCACTACATGCTCAATGTATCGCACAATTAGCTAAACTAACGAAAAAAACAAAAAAAATGAGTAAAAACAAAGATATAAGTGTACATTTTATGCCATGTGGAAAAACTGCTGACTTCTTCTTTGTTTTTTGTATCCGCTGCAATCGGTCTCACGTATTAGGGTCCAAATATAGTCACCCATCATAGCCGTGTCATAGATGCCCTGATAGCGTCGTTCCATAGCCTTCAATTCCTGATGAAAGCGCTCGCCGTGTTCGTCGCTCACGTCTCCTAAATTCTCAGGGAAAAAATCCAAATGAGAATGCAGAAAGTGTATTTTAAGTGACATGTGCACTCCCATGGCTTCATAGTTCTTTACCAGATCCTCAACTATGTCCTTATAATTCGGGCTTTTGTTGTTTCCTAAAAAGTTTTCCACAACAAGCCTGAAGGAATTCCATGCTGCGGCTTCGATGGGTGATAACAGCTTTTGGAATTTTTCATCTTTCAAATTTTTTTTTATCTCGGGTCCTGCGAAGACTCCTTCTTTAATTTTTGCCAGCGAAAGGTAAGGGAAAATTGACCGTAAATAGGCAAAAGCTTCACCTTCTTTGTCTAATTTTTTGGCAAAATTTTTAATCAAACCCAATTTTATGTGCAGCGGCGGAAGTATTATATTTTCACGGTTCTCTATTAGTGGTTTGCGCTGAACATTCGCTTCTCCAACTACAGGTTTCGTTCGTACCGGCCATTTTTTTTTATATAATGCTGATCATCAGCGCGGCTATTCCAAAGGCACAGAAAACAGCAATGTCGCGTATAGCCTCCTTGGAGTCCACACAGAATGGCCACAACTTTAAGGTCGGCGCATATTTTCCAATTGTATTTCCTATACTCTATGCATTTCAGCAAAATGTCCATAGTTTCATAGTTCTCCTTTGAATGAACCGCATGAGCAATAGGAACAGATGGCTTTTCATTCCCATTATGTAAGAGAACTGCCTTCAAGCTCTCTTTGTTGCTGTCAATAAACAACCTCCATTCGTTGGGGTTGTGAATTTGGTGAAGCTCTTGGAACAAGCCTGAAATGTCGCTGCAAAAACATATTTGGTCTTTCTTTGTATAAAATTTTGCATACTCCTTGTGACGGTTTCTGTACGCTGATACTTTCACTTCTGAAGCCGCAAATCCACACTGTATCATCCGAGACGCAAAAAGTTCGGATTTCTCCTTAGTGAGACCAAAATCGCGCACCCAATCGTTTAGTTCGGCCTGTGACAGTAATTTTCGCTTTGCACCCGGCTCAAATTCGCTTGCATTTGACTCGGACTCTTCTTCTGACGATTCTGCTTTTTGAAGAGATTTACCAGGGCACACTGGATATGGCACATCATGCGAATGTGGTACTGGAAGCGCAAACGATCCCACTTGAGCGTAGTTCCATTTAAAAAATCTTCCTACCCCACTGTTTGTGGTAAGGCAAAAATAACAGTCTGTGGAATGGCATAGCGGCTTTTTCCACATCATTGGTGTATCGAATTTCATATGGCGGCTAAAATTAAAATAAATTACTATATTCGCTATGTATAATGTGTTTAAATAAAAATTCTTACCTTCCGCCAGCTGCCCAGTTGGTTAAGATTATATAGCAAAGATCACACAGCGACTTAGGTGTCCATGGTTCTGTGATATTTGGTGAAATACCAAAATAATTCAAATAGTGCAATTGTACTGCTGGAGTAAACTTGTGTGCGTGATTTTTTTTTATAAACTGGCCACAAACATTGCAGAAATTGTCTGGATCGTTCAAACACTCGAACACACGTAGTCTTTTACTCATTGTCTTCCTTGCGTTTTCTAAATATTAACTTCTTTACACTTTCACAGACAGTTTTGAAATGCAATTGATAACCGTGTCTCCTTATGTTTAAATATGTATGAGCATGTAGTGCTGTAAATAAATTAAAAAATAATATACGAAGACTAATTTGTTTATTTTAAATTAAGTTCAAATGTATTTATTCGTTTGCGTTGGGTAGGTAAGCTGTGCAAATAATGAAAATCAAAAAATCGTGAAATAGCGGAATTTCGGTCGTTTACCAAAAAAATAATAAGTCGGCCATTTCTCATCAGATTTTGTTAAGTAAGGGCTTATTTTCTTTGGAAAAGTGTCAGCTATACGTAAAAAAATTAAAATCGGTGTTAAAATCGCGTTTAATATTTTATATGAATTTTTATATGAATTTTTCAGCCACATTTTTACTAAAAAAACCCAGTTTTTTAACCTATTTAAGCCGCCAACATCAAAACTACTAACCCGATTTGAAAATTTTCTGAGAATAAGTTGTAGACGGCTCAATTGTCTTTAATTTGAGTAGTAGTAGGATATAATAGGTCAAAGAAGACTAAAGATATGCTCAAAATAGTAAGTGTACCTCCAAAAATTAAAAAAAAAAAATTAAAAAATTTGTATCTCGCAAACCAATCGACAGAAAAATTTTTAAAATTCATTTTCGTGTTCAGTAGGTCCAAATCCATGAGAAAAAGTATGCTAGAACCAAATAACAAAATGGCTGTTGCCTAGTGTAATAATAATAATAATAATAATAATAATAATAATAATAATAATAATAATAATAATAATAATAATAATAATAATAATAATAATAATAATAATAATAATAATAATAATAATAATAATAATAATAATAAATAATAATAATAATAATAATAATAATAATAATAATAATAATAATAATAATAACAATAATAATAATAATAATAATAATAATAATAATAATAATAATAATAATAATAATAATAATAATAATAATAATAATAATAATAATAATAATAATAATAATAATAATAATAATAATAATAATAATAATAATAATAATAATAATAATAATAATAATAATAATAATAATAATAATAACACTAGGTCACAAATAACAAACTTTTGTCTGTTATTTGTTTCTAGCATACTTTTTCTCATGGATTTGGACCTACTGAACACGAAAATGAATTTTAAAAATTTTTCTGTCGATTGGTTTGCGAGATACAAATTTTTTAATTTTTTTTTTTTAATTTTTGGAGGTACACTTACTATTTTGAGCATATCTTTAGTCTTCTAAAGATATAAAGATAATATACGAAGACTAATTTGTTTATTTTAAATTAAGTTCAAATGTATTTATTCGTTTGCGTTGGGTAGGTAAGCTGTGCAAATAATGAAAATCAAAAAATCGTGAAATAGCGGAATTTCGGTCGTTTACCAAAAAAATAATAAGTCGGCCATTTCTCATCAGATTTTGTTAAGTAAGGGCTTATTTTCTTTGGAAAAGTGTCAGCTATACGTAAAAAAATTAAAATCGCTGTTAACATCGCGTTTAATATTTTATATGAATTTTTATATGAATTTTTCAGCCACATTTTTACTAAAAAAACCCAGTTTTTTAACCTTTTTAAGCCGCCAACATCAAAACTACTAACCCGATTTGAAAATTTTCTGAGAATAAGTTGTAGACGGCTCAATTGTCTTTAATTTGAGTAGTAGTAGGATATAATAGGTCAAAGAAGACTAAAGATATGCTCAAAATAGTAAGTGTACCTCCAAAAATTAAAAAAAAAAAATTAAAAAATTTGTATCTCGCAAACCAATCGACAGAAAAATTTTTAAAATTCATTTTCGTGTTCAGTAGGTCCAAATCCATGAGAAAAAGTATGCTAGAAACAAATAACAGACAAAAGTTTGTTATTTGTGACCTAGTGTTATTATTATTATTATTATTATTATTATTATTATTATTATTATTATTATTATTATTATTATTATTATTATTATTATTATTATTATTATTATTATTATTATTATTATTATTATTATTATTATTATTATTATTATTATTATTATTATTATTATTATTATTATTATTATTATTATTATTATTATTATTATTGTTATTATTATTATTATTATTATTATTATTATTATTTATTATTATTATTATTATTATTATTATTATTATTATTATTATTATTATTATTATTATTATTATTATTATTATTATTATTATTATTATTATTATTATTACACTAGGCAACAGCCATTTTGTTATTTGGTTCTAGCATACTTTTTCTCATGGATTTGGACCTACTGAACACGAAAATGAATTTTAAAAATTTTTCTGTCGATTGGTTTGCGAGATACAAATTTTTTAATTTTTTTTTTTTAATTTTTGGAGGTACACTTACTATTTTGAGCATATCTTTAGTCTTCTTTGACCTATTATATCCTACTACTACTCAAATTAAAGTCAATTGAGCCGTCTACAACTTATTTTCAGAAAATTTTCAAATCGGGTTAGTAGTTTTGATGTTGGCGGCTTAAATAGGTTAAAAAACTGGGTTTTTTTAGTAAAAATGTGGCTGAAAAATTCATATAAAAATTCATATAAAATATTAAACGCGATTTTAACACCGATTTTAATTTTTTTACGTATAGCTGACACTTTTCCAAAGAAAATAAGCCCTTACTTAACAAAATCTGATGAGAAATGGCCGACTTATTATTTTTTTGGTAAACGACCGAAATTCCGCTATTTCACGATTTTTTGATTTTCATTATTTGCACAGCTTACCTACCCAACGCAAACGAATAAATACATTTGAACTTAATTTAAAATAAACAAATTAGTCTTCGTATATTATTTTTTAATTTATTTACAGCACTACATGCTCAATGTATCGCACAATTAGCTAAACTAACGAAAAAAACAAAAAAAATGAGTAAAAACAAAGATATAAGTGTACATTTTATGCCATGTGGAAAAACTGCTGACTTCTTCTTTGTTTTTTGTATCCGCTGCAATCGGTCTCACGTATTAGGGTCCAAATATAGTCACCCATCATAGCCGTGTCATAGATGCCCTGATAGCGTCGTTCCATAGCCTTCAATTCCTGATGAAAGCGCTCGCCGTGTTCGTCGCTCACGTCTCCTAAATTCTCAGGGAAAAAATCCAAATGAGAATGCAGAAAGTGTATTTTAAGTGACATGTGCACTCCCATGGCTTCATAGTTCTTTACCAGATCCTCAACTATGTCCTTATAATTCGGGCTTTTGTTGTTTCCTAAAAAGTTTTCCACAACAAGCCTGAAGGAATTCCATGCTGCGGCTTCGATGGGTGATAACAGCTTTTGGAATTTTTCATCTTTCAAAATTTTTTTTATCTCGGGTCCTGCGAAGACTCCTTCTTTAATTTTTGCCAGCGAAAGGTAAGGGAAAATTGACCGTAAATAGGCAAAAGCTTCACCTTCTTTGTCTAATTTTTTGGCAAAATTTTTAATCAAACCCAATTTTATGTGCAGCGGCGGAAGTATTATATTTTCACGGTTCTCTATTAGTGGTTTGCGCTGAACATTCGCTTCTCCAACTACAGGTTTCGTTCGTACCGGCCATTTTTTTTTATATAATGCTGATCATCAGCGCGGCTATTCCAAAGGCACAGAAAACAGCAATGTCGCGTATAGCCTCCTTGGAGTCCACACAGAATGGCCACAACTTTAAGGTCGGCGCATATTTTCCAATTGTATTTCCTATACTCTATGCATTTCAGCAAAATGTCCATAGTTTCATAGTTCTCCTTTGAATGAACCGCATGAGCAATAGGAACAGATGGCTTTTCATTCCCATTATGTAAGAGAACTGCCTTCAAGCTCTCTTTGTTGCTGTCAATAAACAACCTCCATTCGTTGGGGTTGTGAATTTGGTGAAGCTCTTGGAACAAGCCTGAAATGTCGCTGCAAAAACATATTTGGTCTTTCTTTGTATAAAATTTTGCATACTCCTTGTGACGGTTTCTGTACGCTGATACTTTCACTTCTGAAGCCGCAAATCCACACTGTATCATCCGAGACGCAAAAAGTTCGGATTTCTCCTTAGTGAGACCAAAATCGCGCACCCAATCGTTTAGTTCGGCCTGTGACAGTAATTTTCGCTTTGCACCCGGCTCAAATTCGCTTGCATTTGACTCGGACTCTTCTTCTGACGATTCTGCTTTTTGAAGAGATTTACCAGGGCACACTGGATATGGCACATCATGCGAATGTGGTACTGGAAGCGCAAACGATCCCACTTGAGCGTAGTTCCATTTAAAAAATCTTCCTACCCCACTGTTTGTGGTAAGGCAAAAATAACAGTCTGTGGAATGGCATAGCGGCTTTTTCCACATCATTGGTGTATCGAATTTCATATGGCGGCTAAAATTAAAATAAATTACTATATTCGCTATGTATAATGTGTTTAAATAAAAATTCTTACCTTCCGCCAGCTGCCCAGTTGGTTAAGATTATATAGCAAAGATCACACAGCGACTTAGGTGTCCATGGTTCTGTGATATTTGGTGAAATACCAAAATAATTCAAATAGTGCAATTGTACTGCTGGAGTAAACTTGTGTGCGTGATTTTTTTTTATAAACTGGCCACAAACATTGCAGAAATTGTCTGGATCGTTCAAACACTCGAACACACGTAGTCTTTTACTCATTGTCTTCCTTGCGTTTTCTAAATATTAACTTCTTTACACTTTCACAGACAGTTTTGAAATGCAATTGATAACCGTGTCTCCTTATGTTTAAATATGTATGAGCATGTAGTGCTGTAAATAAATTAAAAAATAATATACGAAGACTAATTTGTTTATTTTAAATTAAGTTCAAATGTATTTATTCGTTTGCGTTGGGTAGGTAAGCTGTGCAAATAATGAAAATCAAAAAATCGTGAAATAGCGGAATTTCGGTCGTTTACCAAAAAAATAATAAGTCGGCC
The DNA here is from genome assembly GCA_963675445.1 of Linnaemya vulpina. Taxonomy (NCBI): domain Eukaryota; kingdom Metazoa; phylum Arthropoda; class Insecta; order Diptera; family Tachinidae; genus Linnaemya; species Linnaemya vulpina. The sequence continues at coordinate 44,300,565 of OY776281.1, read as the reverse complement.
ATTTCTCATCAGATTTTGTTAAGTAAGGGCTTATTTTCTTTGGAAAAGTGTCAGCTATACGTAAAAAAATTAAAATCGCTGTTAACATCGCGTTTAATATTTTATATGAATTTTTATATGAATTTTTCAGCCACATTTTTACTAAAAAAACCCAGTTTTTTAACCTTTTTAAGCCGCCAACATCAAAACTACTAACCCGATTTGAAAATTTTCTGAGAATAAGTTGTAGACGGCTCAATTGTCTTTAATTTGAGTAGTAGTAGGATATAATAGGTCAAAGAAGACTAAAGATATGCTCAAAATAGTAAGTGTACCTCCAAAAATTAAAAAAAAAAAATTAAAAAATTTGTATCTCGCAAACCAATCGACAGAAAAATTTTTAAAATTCATTTTCGTGTTCAGTAGGTCCAAATCCATGAGAAAAAGTATGCTAGAACCAAATAACAAAATGGCTGTTGCCTAGTGTAATAATAATAATAATAATAATAATAATAATAATAATAATAATAATAATAATAATAATAATAATAATAATAATAATAATAATAATAATAATAATAATAATAATAATAATAATAATAATAATAATAATAATAATAATAATAATAATAATAATAATAATAATAATAATAATAATAATAATAATAATAATAATAATAATAATAATAATAATAAGGCGTATAGCCTCCTTGGAGTCCACACAGAATGGCCACAACTTTAAGGTCGGCGCATATTTTCCAATTGTATTTCCTATACTCTATGCATTTCAGCAAAATGTCCATAGTTTCATAGTTCTCCTTTGAATGAACCGCATGAGCAATAGGAACAGATGGCTTTTCATTCCCATTATGTAAGAGAACTGCCTTCAAGCTCTCTTTGTTGCTGTCAATAAACAACCTCCATTCGTTGGGGTTGTGAATTTGGTGAAGCTCTTGGAACAAGCCTGAAATGTCGCTGCAAAAACATATTTGGTCTTTCTTTGTATAAAATTTTGCATACTCCTTGTGACGGTTTCTGTACGCTGATACTTTCACTTCTGAAGCCGCAAATCCACACTGTATCATCCGAGACGCAAAAAGTTCGGATTTCTCCTTAGTGAGACCAAAATCGCGCACCCAATCGTTTAGTTCGGCCTGTGACAGTAATTTTCGCTTTGCACCCGGCTCAAATTCGCTTGCATTTGACTCGGACTCTTCTTCTGACGATTCTGCTTTTTGAAGAGATTTACCAGGGCACACTGGATATGGCACATCATGCGAATGTGGTACTGGAAGCGCAAACGATCCCACTTGAGCGTAGTTCCATTTAAAAAATCTTCCTACCCCACTGTTTGTGGTAAGGCAAAAATAACAGTCTGTGGAATGGCATAGCGGCTTTTTCCACATCATTGGTGTATCGAATTTCATATGGCGGCTAAAATTAAAATAAATTACTATATTCGCTATGTATAATGTGTTTAAATAAAAATTCTTACCTTCCGCCAGCTGCCCAGTTGGTTAAGATTATATAGCAAAGATCACACAGCGACTTAGGTGTCCATGGTTCTGTGATATTTGGTGAAATACCAAAATAATTCAAATAGTGCAATTGTACTGCTGGAGTAAACTTGTGTGCGTGATTTTTTTTTATAAACTGGCCACAAACATTGCAGAAATTGTCTGGATCGTTCAAACACTCGAACACACGTAGTCTTTTACTCATTGTCTTCCTTGCGTTTTCTAAATATTAACTTCTTTACACTTTCACAGACAGTTTTGAAATGCAATTGATAACCGTGTCTCCTTATGTTTAAATATGTATGAGCATGTAGTGCTGTAAATAAATTAAAAAAATAATATACGAAGACTAATTTGTTTATTTTAAATTAAGTTCAAATGTATTTATTCGTTTGCGTTGGGTAGGTAAGCTGTGCAAATAATGAAAATCAAAAAATCGTGAAATAGCGGAATTTCGGTCGTTTACCAAAAAAATAATAAGTCGGCCATTTCTCATCAGATTTTGTTAAGTAAGGGCTTATTTTCTTTGGAAAAGTGTCAGCTATACGTAAAAAAATTAAAATCGCTGTTAACATCGCGTTTAATATTTTATATGAATTTTTATATGAATTTTTCAGCCACATTTTTACTAAAAA
>OY776281.1:44035934-44293434 GCA_963675445.1 Linnaemya vulpina | reverse complement strand
AAGCGGGAGCTATCCTCGTGGAAATCGGAAAAGGAGGAAAGAAAGCACAATTCTGCGACGCCATCAAGGGTGCCCTCAAGGATACAGCGGAGGTGAAAGACTTGAGACCACAAGTCACTATTGAGGTACGGGATCTGGATCTATTCTCTACAAAAGAGGAAATAGTAGCTGCCCTGGAAGAGGCGATGGACTTATCAAAGGATGATATGCACGTCCGACTTACAGAGGCAAATGATCGCGAACAAAGGAGAGTGTTCGTATCGATCCCCGCATCTACCTCCAGCAAAATTCTGGAGGCCCGCCGGATAAGAATCGGTTGGACACGATGCAGGGTTAGGCTAGCTGAAGATGTCAAGCGCTGTTATAGGTGCTTCGCAACTGGCCATGTGCAATGGCAATGCAAGGGACCAGACAGGAAAGGAAAAGAGATTTGCATCCGGTGTGGAGAAACCGGCCACAAAATGCAGACATGCGTGAAATTACCGAAGTGCTGCATTTGCTTGGAGAGCGGAAGGACGACGCTAGATCACCTACCCGGATCGAAGAAATGTCCCAACGGTAAACCACAAACGCGATGAGAATATTACAACTCAATATGCATAGGGGAAAAACTGCGAACGATCTGTTACCACAGATGGCCATGGAATTGAAAGTGGACGTAGCCATCATAAGCGAACAATACGGCGAAATCTTGAACGGATACTGGAATGAGGACGAAACGGCAACGGCGGCAATATGGCTACCATCGATGACCAGACTCCATCGCAGCGGTCATGGCAAAGGGGAATGTTTTGTATGGGTACAGCTCGACGATATTACTGTTATTAGTTGCTATCTCACACCAAGTGATGCCATCAGGGATTTTGAAAGGAAGCTCGGCGAATTGGAGGACAGAATAGTGACCATTGGTGGCAAATTCATCGTTGCCGGCGACTTCAACGCGAAGGCGATGGAGTGGGGTATGCCTTCAACGAACTCCAGAGGCAGAAGAATTCTTGATATGGCGGCAAGAACCGGCCTCGTCATTGCAAATGTTGGAAATACCCCAACATTTAGACGCCCGGGATGTGATGGAACCATACCCGATATAACACTTGTATCGGAGGGCATCCTAAACAGGATCCTGAACTGGCAAGTACTGGAGGAATATACGGGTAGTGATCACCAATACATCTTCTATACCTTGGAAACTGCGGGTACAAGGAACATTGGACGACAAAGAACGCGTGCGTGCAGGTGGAACGTAGGAAAACTGAACAAGATCTTGCTAACTGAGGAAATAAACCGCAGACTGGATGCCGAAAACATAACAGGAAGTGCAGCGACGATAGTGAATCGTGTTATGAACGAGATTCGACACTGCTGTAACAAAGCGATGCCAAGGGTTAATGGAACTGGACCAAACAGAAGAGCAGTATACTGGTGGAGCGAGGAAATTGCTGAGCTAAGGGCTAATTGCCTACGGTGCAGGCGCCGGTACACAAGAGCAAAACGACATGGAACTGCGAACGCGGAGGAGCAAGCGTATAAAAACTCTCGAACTGCTCTTCGGAAAGCCATTGCGGACAACAAGCGCAGGTTATGGGAGGAATTGAGAGCCGACATCAACCAGAACCCCTGGGGGCTGGGCTATAAAGTTGTCATGCGGAAACTGGGCAAAAGAGGGCCTCTGACAGAAATGAATGAGGAAACAATGAAAAACATTGTGACAACTCTGTTCCCAACCCACGAAATCCGCAGTGAAGAGACCTTCAGCGGCGATGACCAAGTCACCGAATTCACAATAGAGGAACTTCAAATTGCAGCGTCAAGCCTTAAAAATAATAAGGCTCCCGGCCCTGATGGAGTACCAGCGGAAGTAATGAAGGAAATCGCGAGCAAACGCCCTGAAATACTCCTCAGAATGTATAATAGCTGCCTGAGAGAGGGTACGTTTCCTAGAGTGTGGAAAAGGCAACGGCTGGTACTGATAGACAAGGGCAAAGGGGATACAACGTCGCCATCTTCGTATAGGCCCCTGTGCATGCTCGACACGGCAGGAAAGCTTTACGAGAAGCTGATAAAGCCACGCTTGCAAAGGAGCCTCCAATTAAATGGAGGACTTTCGGATCGACAGCATGGCTTTCGCTCCGGAAGATCGACTATAGGAGCCCTACGAGAAGTAACTGACACCGTTTATACTACACAGCGAAGGAACCACTACAGTAGGCCAGTAGTTCTGTTGGCGACACTGGACGTTAAGAACGCCTTTAACAGCCTGAGATGGTGCGATGTCATGCATGCCTTGGGCCAGAAATTCGCCATACCACAGTACCTTAGAAGAGTAATAAATGATTACCTTAAGGAAAGAGTGCTTATCTACAACACAAGCAATGGGATACGAAGAGTCAACGTGACGTCGGGAGCGGCACAAGGCTCCATATTGGGCCCGGACTTATGGAACATTACATACGACGAGATACTGCGCATTGAAATGCCACCAGATGCATTTCTAGTTGGCTATGCGGACGACATAGCCGCAGTCATCACGGCAAGAGATGTGAGTGAAGCAGAGCGCAGACTCAGACAAGTCATGATCAGAGCCAGGACATGGTTAAACGAGCACGGACTACAGCTAGCAATGCAGAAGACGGAGCTTCTGCTGCTCACTACACGCCAAATACCAACAGAGGTGAACATGAGGATAGAGGATGAGGTTATACGCACGAAAGCATACATCGAGTATCTGGGCGTTCGGCTGGATTATTCCAAAATCTATTCAGTGGTGCGACGATATTTTAACTACAATGGATGATAATCGGTTCCGTCAAATGCTACGTGTGGACCGAACTCAATTTGCTCACTTATTGTCCCTTATAGAAAACGACGACGTTTTTGCGAAATGTAGTGGCAAGCAATTACCCGTCGATATACAGTTAGCTGTTGTTCTATACCGATTAGGCTCCTCTGGAGAAAGTGCCTCCATCCGAAAAATTGCGTCAACTTTTGGGATTGGTGACGGAGGAACGTTGACTAAAATTACTCGCAGAGTATTCAAGGCATTTTTAAAGCAACTTCATTTATATATATATTGGCCGGATCCCACTGAGCGCTCTGAAATAGTGCGGGAAACATTCAACGAGCTACCATTCTGCGTAGGTTACGTGGATGGCACTGAAATAAAGCTCGCCGAAGCGCCAATAAAAAATCCTGAGGCGGTCTTTTCCAGAAATCATGTTTATGCAATTAAAGCTCAAATGGTTTGCGACTACAAGCGCAAAATTATCAAATAATAATAATAATCAAAGCGAATGCAACAATTTTGTTAAAAAAAAATAGAAAAATTACTTACTTTTGCAAAAATTTTCCTTTTTTGCAGTAATGAGAATATAAACACAAATAAACACAGCTGTTGTTTTTTGTTACCGAGTAAGAAGAAAATTACCAAGCTTGCCAGACTGGTACTTTGTTACTCGGCAGTTCGATAATTTGTTAATTTTACAAAAACAAAATACACGTAAAAAACTATCGAATAACGACTAACGAATTAACAAGGCCGGTGTGAATCACCCTAATATTCTTATGTACAACCGATACTGTGCTTAAAAGTAGAACACCATTGGGTATGTTCACTAAAAGCTATGTAAATTATGACGGTTCAATTAGTATATAACAATGACTTGTTAGATTTTCTTTCGTGTTTGTTTTTATCTTCTCCTTCTTATTAGAATTTTAATAGTTTATAAAACTTAGAATTCGTTGTGGATATACTCAAATTAAATGAGATTGTAGTGCAAGTAACGAATTCACCCATGATTATGTTGCGTTATGACCGTACACTCGCTATAATTTGCAAAAATCCTTATGTGTTTGTTTTGGTTGATATTTTCGTTTGATGTTGTTCGTTTTCTTCTGAGCATTCAAATTGCTACGCGTTATGTATGTACATATGTAGGTACATATATCAGTACATTCAACATTGCTTGTATTTTAGTGGAGAAAAATAATCGAAATACAATTTTTTTTGGAATTGTAAATTAACATATTATGAGCTATTATTTTTGTAATATCTTCCAAAGGAAATTTAGGTAAGTATGGATATAGTAAATTTTAATTCAGTAGGTACTTTTCACCAGAAAAACAATGTGGAATTTGATGGCCGAGTTATGGAAACAAAACATGTATAGGTAGAATCTTGAAATATTATGAAGGTGCAGCACTATTGTTATAATGTTGTATATTATGGTACATTAAAATGGATGTATGAAATTTCGGTTCGAATAATTGCAAGTAATACTATTTATTTGGTACACTAATTAACAATTTTGCTATGTACAGATAAACGAGTAGTCATCCTTAATTAACAAAGGACGTTGTTCAAACAAATCTCTGCACTTTCATAATTTTCCATACATAAGGAACACAATAATAATAACATGTACTCACCCACAACTGTGAAGGCCTCCAAGGCTGCAACTGGTGTCAGATGGTCTCAAATAATTATGACTTTTGTTCCTGCTGTAAGATTTTACTTATACCTCTTGTTTCCAGTTGTTTGCAAAACCGAAATAAACGCGATTACACAAACTGATATTTGTTTTTGTTCCGCGCCGCATTACGTAAGCAATTCAAACAAGAAATTCACGATTAAAAGTTTTAACGGAGATTTCGTTACCTGCACCTCATCCTAACTTAGTATACACAATAACAATTGCTTTTTGCACCACCAAATCCATTAAAATGATTATTTAAAATTTAGCGATCTGCATCGAAATTTATCTGCGTTTGGAGAAGCAATTATGTTGCCAATATGCACTTTCCGACTTTGGTATGTATCTGGTGATGTTATCGGGGTTGTTTGTCTGTTGCTTGCAAGAACTCTGCCAAATCAACTACTCTATTAACATCGGTGTAATTTCTGCTATAGGCTGCTGCAGGCTTTTATCTTTATGGGGATATTTTCTGCTGGACTCTACCTCGGGTTTTGAACGTTGGCTAATTGCTACAGATGATAATTCTTCGGATATTAGAATTCTAAGACTTAACTCTCCACTCCACGTCTCCAATCAAGCGCTCGAATCACGCTGGATTTTGATATCCATAAGTGAAGACTAGTTTTCCGGTCCTATATCCCTTTAATTGCACATAAACTGTGCCCATGGACAATCTTAAAACGCTGCTGTTTCGAAAACGTTTTAATGACCACGAGGTTAGAATACAAAAGAAAAATGAAAATCACGCTAACCGTTTTATATACCTGAGAATTTATTATGCTGATCAAGTACCGTAATATAAGATGTTTTTGATCTTATTATTCTTAACTCGTCTTTTGCTGACCTACACACTTGTATGAGAGAAACAGTCTCATGCGCGCAATCTTTAATAAACTCCGCCTTTGACTCAAGTAAGATTATTACAACTCTGCTACTACGAGTTGATTAATACGTAAGGTGTTATAAATATGAGATGCATTTTTATGTAGTCAATATTAATGGTGAGTTATTCTATGGTTGTAATCATTTGATTGAAACGTTATTTTCAAGTAAGGTGATATAATAATTACTTATGAAAGTTCTTTCGCTATTTTATATAAAACGAATAGTTACACATTACAAACCGGGTAATATGAAGATCTTATTGTACAGATTAACCGGAGAAACATTAATATCGTTGCAGTTGTTATCTATTTGTTAGGTGACAGTTATCTCGTAGGTGTGTACCCCATACCTGTGTATAATATCCGCATTTTCTTTTCACTACGTTCTGCACATATTTCACTTATTTACGGATATCCTTGGCATGATACGTTGCCACTCTTCCATCTGCGTCTTCAAGGATATAATAACAATTGCCTATTTTACCTTTAACTCGGCTTTTAATGAATTTTGGGGCTAACTTTACGTTAAACTTCTTTTCCGCATCGCTTTGTGCAAAATTCCTTCGAAATACTTCTGCTCCGATATCAAAGTTGATCGATTTTGATCTCAAATTATATTGCTTCACATTCATGTCATATGCTTTCTTTATATTATCTTCTACTTGATTTTGTAATAAAGTAAGGTAATCATCTCTTTCTATTGATATTGATGGTTCATTGATAGCAGTTAGATTTCTAAGTACTTTGTAAGAGTGACCATGTGTTGCCATGTCGAAACCATAGAGTACATGATAATGACTTTTACCTATAGACTGATGTCTAGCATTACGTAAAGCACAACTAATTGCCTCTATATTCTTGTCCCATTCCCGTTGATCTTTCTTCAGATAAGCGCGAACTGCAGCAAGTATCGAGCGATTTACTCTCTCGGCCGCATTGCTTTGAGGGGAGTAAAGGGCTGTATATATGTGATTAACTCCGTACTTGTCTAAAAACGTATTAAAGTCCTTAGCTTTAAACTGTGATCCATTATCAGTTATCAGACATTCTGGTACTCCATATGTTAAGAAAATTGCTGACTGGAGAAATTCCGTAATTTTATCAACAGTGAATTTTTTTAGCGGGCAAAGCCAGTGAAATTTACTAAAATGATCCAGAACTATCAGTAAGCCAATATGTCCTCTTTTACTTCTTGGATAGGGACCTAAGATATCTACGTAAAGTTTCTGAAATGGTCTTTCTGATACACAAATTTTTCCCATTTCTGGTTTCTGAATAACGTTTGTAGCTTTCGTAGTTTTACAGATTTCACACCTGCGAACATAGTTACGTACATCCGTTACTAAACCTGGCCAAAAGAAATTTCTTCTAATAAGCTCTATGGTTTCGCCTATTCCTCCATGCGCTGTTAGCACTGAATCATGAAGTCGATGTAAAATTTCCGGTCGTAATTTCTGTGGAATCCACAACTTCCATGCATTTGTATTTTGTTCGTCGTTGCCTGTATAGTGTTTTGTACGAATATATACAAATTTGTCTAGAATATTCAAATCTGGTAACGCTGATTGGCTATTCACAATTCTATTCTTTAAATCAATATATTCTTGATCATAAAAATGCGGAGATTCTAAGTCTAATTCTGGGCCTACAAAATCGATGGCTGCTGCCTCTCCTTCATGTAATCTGCTTAAAGCATCCGGTACAACGTTATCCTTCCCTTTTCGATGAGAGATAGTGAATTTATAACCTTGCAATTTAAGAGCCCATCTCGCAAGTCTACGAAACTGTTCCGCTAAACGAGCTAAAACTGACAAATGGGTCTCAGAATTCTCTGATACAACACACACGTCATCCAGATATCCGAATACGGTAGTTTTCAGATCTGGGGGTATTATTTCATCCATTAGACGACACATCGTCTGCGGAGCGTTACATAACCCAAATGGCATCACGGTAAACTGGTATAACGGTCGACCTGGAATAGGGAAGGCTGTAATCAGTTTAGAATTCTCTTCCAGCTCAATTTGCCAATAAGCATCCTTTAAATCTATTTTCGATATTATGTTTGCCTGTGATAATCTGGAAAAAATACCTTCTATGCTCGGTAAGGGGTATGCGTCCTTACGCGTAAGTTCATTAATTTTCCGTGCATCCAAGCATAGCCTGACTTTTTCTGGTTTTACCACTAATCTCATAGGCGAACTCCATGGACTAGTGCTGGGCTCAATCACACCTAAACTTAGCATTCTGTCTATCTCGTTGTATAACAATTTTTCTACCGCTGGTGACACAGGATAAAATCGCTGCTTAACTGGTTTCGCATTATTCACGTCAATCTCATGTTTGATTAAGCTTGTTCTACCTAAACCTTGTTTTTCGAAACTTGGAAATAGTGATTTAATTGCTTCTAGCTGTTGTTTTTGTAATGCATTTAAGGGATAAAAATTTTCATTAACATTAGTATCTCCATCTTGTATATCGATACTGGAAATAACTCCTTCAAATAACTTAAAACTTCGCCAAAAATCTGTTCCTAAAATTAACCGAGTACTTAGGCTAGGTACAATAAAAAGTTTTATCTGCTTTGTAACATTTGTATACGTTATCTCTGTACTGATTTCGCCGATCACTTTCTGAGTTTTTCCATCTGCTGTCTTAACTGTAGATAACATTCTTTTAAAACCTGGGACTGTTGTAAAATCTTCTTTGGCTAATTCTTGTCCGATGCAACTAACGTTAGCTCCGGTATCCAGTAAACCTAATTCCGTTTTATTTAAAATATTTACGCGAGCATAAAATCTTCCGTCTTCATCATTGCTAAAAATTGAGGACACGAACAGTCGCTTTCTTCTTAATATTTTCTTATAATAGTTTCGTAACCGCACAGTAGATCGCCGATACTTCTTGATAGTATCTTCATTTAGTCTAGAATCATCATTAAATAACTTCTGACGAAGCTTAATGTAATTTATTAATCTTTCATGAAATGGCTTATATTTTAAATTCTCAGTTTTGTTAATTAGTTGTGGTTTCTCTAAAAGGTTGTAATTATAGGTTTTACTCTCTTCTGTTTGTAAAGTTTTATTTAATTCTGGTTTTATACTAGTTCTATCAATTTCTACTTTATTCTCACTGTGGTTATTCCTAACTTTATTTTGAAAAATCTTCCAAGATTTATTAGTTTTGGTATTGGGTAGCATTATTTCGGGGACCTGCGTGCATTGCGGAATGCACCCCCAGGTAAGTTTTCCTGGTTCTTCTGGCAATGAGTACACTGTGGCTTATATACATTTTTCATACCGCATCCATAACAAAATATGGTTCGTTCTTTTACGCACATGTCCCAACAGTGACCTTGTTCCTCGCAATTCCAACATTTGAAAGGTTTTTCGGGCTTGGATATCACGTTAATTGACAATTTTCCAAGCTTCTCTTGCTCAGACTCTACATGGTTGTTCATATCATCCATATCCTCTTGATAGTTTATCGCTGCAATGCGTTTGTTAACGTTACCATATATATTTGTTTTCGTACTTTGATATCTCTTAAATGATTCGTCGTGAAAAAGATTTTCTTGCGTCTGACACAGTTTGCGTAACTGAGCCACGGAACGAATCTGTACATATAATAGTTCATGCCGAATTTCTGGTCTCAGATTATGCTTCATAATATCGATTAACTCGTCGTCATAAATCTGATGTACACCTAAACGATCCACAATCTCTAATACTGCTTCATAATAAGCCTCAAACGACTCTGAGGGTTTTTGTTTCCGATTTCGTAGTTCTTCGCATATCTCAAATCTGTTTCTACTGTCTCTGTAATTGTACCGTAACGCTGTACAAAAGGAATCCCAAGTAATGACATTCACTTGCTTGCGAAAGCGCCAAAACCATTCTCTGGCTTTGCCTGTTAACAACACATTCAAATTTTGACATACCAACTCAAAATTTCCGTTAAAAGTCTCCTCAGTCAAACATCTAATTCGATACAAGAATTCTTCACACCGTAAGCCTCTAGAAGAGCCTTCAAATCGAACATTCCATCTTTGAATAATATTCGTAACTTTATCTGGACTAAGATTAGAATTACTAGAATACTGACTATTAACCGCCGAATTTCGTGATAAATTTATTAAATTATTACTGTTATCTGCTCTACTAGGGTGTCCATTGCTTATAGTCGGCTATTGTGAAGGGTTTAGATTTAAGTTTGCTATGGTCCTTGCTACTATCGACTCAACTATCTGTGATAGTTGATCTCTATTCGTCTGATTTTCTAGTCTTCTTTGCGTTCGACGTGGTCTTCCTCGTCTTCTTTTATTAGATTTCCGTGAAGAATTTTGAATGTTAGACGTATTCGAAAACTGAATATGATCTAAATTTAACGGTGGTGAACAGTTGTCACTCGTCCTAGCTTCGTTTTCAACGTAATTATTAGAGCCTAATGCTATCTCATTATCAACATTCGTATTACTAATCTCTTCTCGGCCCAATCCTTGGCTTTTAGTGTTCGGACGTCGCACTGGTCCACGACCAGTAGACGGGAGAGTTGTCTCTATCTCTTTATTTACCTTCGTTAGAAGTCGACTAATATCTTTTTTGTGACATAATTGTTTACAATTAGGGCATTCGTGCTCCTTATCTAACCAACTCAATATAAGGCCACGAGCTCTTTCAAGAGTCAAGGGAATATTTTCATTGCTATTCGTAACGACCATCTTTCCGATATAATTTCTATTGTTGGATATTTCCTTTTCTTCTCTAAAATCTATTTTTTTATTTTTTTATTTTTTTTAACTATTCTACTTTTTCCGTTCTATATTCTATAGTTTGATTTTGTGTTTCTAAAATTCCTTTCGATTTATTTTTTTTTTTCTTTTCTTTTGATTTTATCTACTTTAGAAATTTCGTATGCTACTACTTTGCTGAAAACATTCAATGTAATCCCCTGCGTGGACAAAAACTTGCTATAGGAAACAACGTTAATGTGATCTATCCGTAAGAGAAAAACACAAACCTGCTAGATATATTCTATAATGCAATAAATATTCGGTTTAGAAATTCTAAAGGTAACTTAGTAAGGAAATAGAAAGAAAATTCTAGATAGCTAGTCCGGTCGAGATATACTCATTCCAATAACGACAAGTACTCGAGTTCCAGGATAGTCTGAAAATTATTCTAAATCGACGAACTCAGGAACAATAGATTTTCATAACTAAATTTCCGAAATAAATTTTGTGTCTTTTGTTTTACTTTTTAAGAAAAAGAAAGGCTTCAAGCATTCCAAAGATTATTATAAAAAACAAACTTCGTAACGCTCTGGCCCCACGTTGGGCGCCAATAAATATGTAATGGAAAAATTAAATTTGTTTGATTTTCGTTTTACAATCGAAGACGGTTGAACTAGCATAATAATGAAACTACACTACATTATATGATATATTATGATATACGATGTGTAGCCAGATGTTTATGGTCCGAAAGATTAATGTAACGTGTGACAGACGTTAGTAAAAAACCTATAAGTGGGTTATCGATGATGGATGGTTAAGTTCTATCCAGAATCCAGTCGGCTACCTAATTTTAGGGAGAAATGTGTCGGGCCGGACTTCTCGTATTTTTCGACTAGCTCTAGCGGCTGGGGGGTTCGTTGACAATTTCTCACCTTATTTACATCACATCTTTACAATTTGTATTAAAAGTCCTGTTGCCAAAACTATATAAATACCGGGCTATTATTACAGAAATCTATATAAGTTCAATTATTATCATTCGAATCTGTCTACAATAATGGAGGCGGTTGGAATTACCTCGGGTGGTTTCTTTACCCTCCCTTCCTTTGTTCTTTCGTCCACCCTTAATTTTAGGAAAGAACCCAAAATGATTTACCACATTATCACAACGGAATAATTCAACTATTAGTATTTAGTCATTCTTAAAATTTTATTCATTACATTCGCAAAAATAATTCATTTCATATATATATATATATATATATATATATATATAAAAACAGTACTCTCTAATGACCCAATACCGGGTAGTATTTGGGTTAACAATATTCTTATGTACAACCGATACTGTGCTTAAAAGTAGAACACCATTGGGTATGTTCACTAAAAGTTATGTAAATTATGACGGTTCAATTAGTATATAACAATGACTTGTTAGATTTTCTTTCGTGTTTGTTTTTATCTTCTCCTTCTTATTAGAATTTTAATAGTTTATAAAACTCAGAATTCGTTGTGGATATACTCAAATTAAATGAGATTGTAGTGCAAGTAACGAATTCACCCATGATTATGTTGCGTTATGACCGTACACTCGCTATAATTTGCAAAAATCTTTATGTGTTTGTTTTGGTTGATATTTTCGTTTGATGTTGTTCGTTTTCTTCTGAGCATTCAAATTGCTACGTGTTATGTATGTACATATGTAGGTACATATATCAGTACATTCAACATTTCTTGTATTTTAGTGGAGAAAAATAATCGAAATACAATTTTTTTTGGAATTGTAAATTAACATATTATGAGCTATTATTTTTGTAATATCTTCCAAAGGAAATTTTGGTAAGTATGGATATAGTAAATTTTAATTCATTTAGGTACTTTTCACCAGAAAAACAATGTGGAATTTGATCGCCGAGTTATGGAAACAAAACATGTATAGGTAGAATCTTGAAATATTATGAAGGTGCAGCACTATTGTTATAATGTTGTATATTATGGTACATTAAAATGGATGTATGAAATTTCGGTTCGAATAATTGCAAGTAATACTATTTATTTGGTGCACTAATTAACAATTTTGCTATGTACAGATAAACGAGTAGTCATCCTTAATTAACAAAGGACGTTGTTCAAACAAATCTCTGCACTTTCATAATTTTCCATACATAAGGAACACAATAATAATAACATGTACTCACCCACAACTGTGAGGGCCTCCAAAGCTGCAACTGGTGTCAGATGGTCTCAAATAATTATGACTTTTGTTCCTGCTGTAAGATTTTAGTTATACCTCTGGTTTCCAGTTGTTTGCAAAACCGAAATAAACGCGATTACACAAACTGATATTTGTTTTTGTTCCGCGCCGCATTACGTAAGCAATTCAAACAAGAAATTCACGATTAAAAGTTTTAACGAAGATTTCGTTACCTGCACCTCATCCTAACTTAGTATACACAATAACAATTGCTTTTTGCACCACCAAATCTATTAAAATTATTATTTAAAATTTAGCGATCTGCATCGAAATTTATCTGCGTTTGGAGAAGCAATTATGTTGCCAATATGCACTTTCCGACTTTGGTATGTATCTGGTGATGTTATCGGGGTTGTTTGTCTGTTGCTTGCAATAACTCTGCCAAATCAACTACTCTATTAACATCGGTGTAATTTCTGCTATAGGCTGCTGCAGGCTTTTATCTTTATGGGGATATTTTCTGCTGGATTCTACCTCGGGTTTTGAACGTTGGCTAATTGCTACAGATGATAATTCTTCGGATATTAGAATTCTAAGAATTAACTCTCCACTCCACGTCTCCAATCAAACGCTCGAATCACGCTGGATTTTGATATCCATAAGTGAAGACTAGTTTTCCGGTCCTATATCCCTTTAATTGCACATAAACTGTGCCCATGGACAATCTTGAAACGCTGCTGTTTCGAAAACGTTTTAATGACCACGAGGTTAGAATACAAAAGAAAAATGAAAATCACGCTAACTGTTTTATATACCTGAGAATTTATTATGCTGATCAAGTACCGTAATATAAGATGTTTTTGATCTTATTATTCTTAACTCGTCTTTTGCTGACCTACACACTTGTATGAGAGAAACAGTCTCATGCGCGCAATCTTTAATAAACTCCGCCTTTGACTCAAGTAAGATTATTACAACTCTGCTACTACGAGTTGATTAATACGTAAGGTGTTATAAATATGAGATGCATTTTTTGTAGTCAATATTAATGGTGAGTTATTCTATGGTTGTAATCATTTGATTGAAACGTTATTTTCAAGTAAGGTGATATAATAATTATTTATGAAAGTTATTTCGCTATTTTATATAAAACGAATAGTTACACATTACAACAACTACTTCTTTGGTTCCTTGGCATTAAGCGATGTACTCGGCTTCCATCATACTGAGAGCTACAACAGGTTGCTTACGAGACTCCTAAGCAAGTGGCCCTCCAGCCATAAGTACCACATGCCCTGAGTATGATTTTCTATCATAAGTGTCACTACCCCAGTCAGAATTTGTAAATCATAAAAATTCTCTGATATTATACGAATATGTAATTTTACCCATTGGATTTTTCTTCAAGTATCTTAACACATGTTTTTTCAGCTTGAAAATATTCCTTATGTGGATGTGTGTTAAACTGGGACAATTTAGAAACCACATGCATTAAGTCAGGTCTACTAATCACGGCCAAATACATCAAATCACCAATAAGGCTTTGAAAGGATTTAATGTCCAGATTTTCGCAATTTTCGGCACACTTTGTAAGAATTGTTCCATTAGCCCAGGGAGTTGGAGCAGGTTTACAATCTTGCATATTCCACTTCCTCAGCAATTCCTCAGTATATTTCTGTTGATGAGTAGATATATCACCTCGTGGACCATCACGAATAATTTGCATGACTAGATAAAATGATATAGGGCTACGATCAATTGCTTCTACCGACCTGTTTAAATTTGCAATAATCGTTTTCACTTCGGATTCACTCGAACAAGATATTAACATGTCGTCGACACATAAGGCAATTATCGAAATATTGTTGTGATCTTTTTTTACATAAACACAAGTGTTGGATTGGCATCTTATAAATCCCATTTCCATTAAAACATCGTTTATCCTCTTGTTCCACTCACGTCCAGCTTGTTTTAAGCCATATAGGGCCTTCTTTAACCTACATACTTTATTGGGATATTCTCTGTTTGCAAATGTTGGGGGTTGAGTCATGTAGACTTCTTCTTCTAAATTTCTGTTCAAATACGCTGCCACTATATCCACATGATGCACTAACAATTTATGCTTGGCTGACAAGGCTAATATTAACCTTCAAGCGCAAATGTTTCTTCAAAATCAATACTATATTTCTGCCAACAACCTTGAGCTACTAATCGAGCTTTATATTTCTCAATAGCACCATCCGGATTCTGTTTCAAAGCAAACACCCATCTGCAACCAATTATTTTTTCCCCTTAGGTTTGTCTACCAGCTCCCATGTTTTGTTTCTAGTCAAAGATTCATATTCAACCTTCATAGCTTCAATCCATTTATTAGACTCCTTAGCTTTCAAGGCCTCTTCTACTGTATTTGGTTTTTCAATAATTGAGTTCAAAGTTTCAAGTTCGGTGCAATATATCCTTCTCGGTCTTCCCTTACTTCCATCTCTCTGCAATTTAGGTATACCGCGTTTTCTTTTATTTTCCACAATAATTGTTTCATCTAGTTCTGTACTATCACTATCACCACTAACATCAGCTTCTTCATTTTCTTTCATTAATTCAGGTCTTCTTTTACCTATTTGTTGCTCATTACTGCCATCATTTCGTTGTTCATTATTACGTTGTTGTTCATTGACATTGTCATCAAAATTTCGTTGTTCACTGTTGTCGGCATATTTACTTTCAATAATGTTGAAAAAATTACTGTCGCATATATCACGTTGTACATCCGAAGCACTTTCAAAAGACTGCTCGAAAAAAGATAACATCGCGAGCAATGTGTATTTGTCTTGTTTTGGTATCATATAAGCGATAGGCTTTAGTATAAAGTTAATAGCCAACGAACTTCATTCTTGTGCCTTTGGGTAAACAATTTTCCACCCTTAACTTTTGGACCTTTTTTCAACACCACCGCGTCGCAACCAAATGTTTTAAAATGAGATACCGATGGTTTTCTTCCATACCATCTTTCATATGCGGTAACATCACCAAGTACTTTCGTAGGAGCACGGGTTCTCAAGTAAGTTGAAGTATTTATAGCTTCTCCCCATAAACTTTGTGGTAATTTTGATGAATTCAACAGACATCTACTCATTTCAACAAGGGTAATATTTGCACGTTCAGATACACCGTTTTGTTGAGGTGTATACGCAACCGTAGTTTGATATAAAATACCTTTTTCTGCAAAATATTGCTTAAATCTAGAATTCAAATATTCTTCCCCATTGTCGCTGCCAACAATCTTAATTTGGTGGCCTGTCTGCTTCTCCGCGATCCCAGCAAAATGTGTGAATGCATTAAAAGCATCACTTTTCTCTTAAAGAAAATAAGTGAATATATATCTGGAATAATCGTCGATAAACGTAATGAAGTATGATGAGCTACCGACTGATTTAACACCAACAGGTCCGCACAAATCTGTATGTACGAGTTGTCGTAAGACATCATTCGTTTGTACACTTGCATAATTTTTAAATAAAGTTGCACTAATTTTATTTTCTGCACAGGTGACTCAATCTATTGGATCTTTCATTTGCACATCAAGACCTTTAACCATATTTTTCATTGATAGTTTATTTAAATCCCTAAAATTTATATGCCCAAACCTTTGGTGCCACTTTTTCAGAATTTTTTCATCAGTTACTGTATTTAATACTTCACAATCTTTTACTTTTTCTACTTTAGCAATGAACAAATCATTTAGTAAATCAGCTGTCAACATTATCTCATTGTTTTTGCTCTTCATTAAAGCTCTATTTACGGCGAGTTGCACGACATGGCCAGCTTTAATTATTTTATTTATGGATAAAAAGTTAGAGTGCAGTTGAGGGACATACCATACATTTTTCAGTGTTATTGTACATAGTGTTGTTGTAATTTTAACATTTCCAATACCCTCTGCATAAATGATTTCGCCAGATGTTAAAAATATTTTCTGCTTTGTTTCTGTCAAGCTATGAAAATACTCTTTGTTATTGCCCATATGAGAGGATGCACCACTATCCCGTATCCACAAGTCTCTTAGATTTAGTCAATCTTCTTTTATAGAGCAAGCGAAATCATGATCTCTTTTATTAAATTTACCTTTGCATTGAGATCGAATTTGACGCATTTTACCACAGCGAAAACATTTAATATTATTGTTGTTATTTATATTACCTTTATAGTTTCTCTTTTCATTTTGATGATTACATTTTTACTGAATATTATTAACATCATTACTCTTGTAACTGTGATTGCTATTAAATACTTTTTTATTTTTTTTTATTTTCTTTTCGTGAATTTGCTGCAAGTACTGTTTCATTCGGTTCATAAATTTTGTTATTTTGTCTCAATTCTTCTTCTAAAACTTTTGCAATTAATTTTTCACAACTGGGTAACTCATCGCGACTCTCTATAGCCTTTGTAGTGGCTTCCCACTACAAAGGCTATAGAGCGTCTTCCATTTCTTCTGGTAAACTGCATAACAATAATATCGACAATAGATCATCATTTAATTTGATTCCAATCTCTTTTAAACCATCAACTATAGACACAAATTCATTTACTTGTGATGCGATTGTTTCACTTGAACTGAACTTGAAGTGTATCAACCTTTTGAACAAATTTACTTTTCTAGATGCCGTGTCATCCTTATAAATTGAACTCAGCATATTCCAGACATCTTTAGCAGTTAAACAATTTTTTATATATATCAACTGATTTGGCTTTTTATATATATCAACTGATTTGGTGATCGTTGCCAGAGCCTTTGCGTCGGTCTCAATCCATTTTTCAGGTTTTTCTTTTGGACAATCATTTACTATAGTGCCCCACAAATCTAGCGTAATAAGTAAGCTTTTTACCTGTATACACCACGTTGCGTAATTATCGCCACTTCATTTTTCGATACTTGATACCGCAGACATTTTCCTTGTTTTTTATCACCGGATAAAACAATTAAAACCAATACAACAGAAGTTAACTTAACCTCACTTCTAAACTTTAACAATTTTTTTACACGTATTTAGATTGCTTTCTTTTTGTGATCTAGGCCCATAACCTTTGTTAGGTATTATTGCTTGAGTTACGCAGTGTCCAATCTAAATACTTAATTTAAAGTTAAACCATGAAGAGTTCAGTTCAAAAGTAATTAATTTATTAATACTAAGCTTAATATATAATGACTTTTCGTGTCGAAGGTTCTAGAATGGAATGATCTTTATATATACATACATAAAATATTTAGGCGCCAATAAAAACATAGAATTAATTACAGTGTTGAATTCTTTTGGCTTGACACAGGTTTGCATTATTATTCAACATTATTATTATTATTATTATTATTATTATTATTATTATTATTATTATTATTATTATTATTATTACAATTATTATTATTATTATTATTATTATTATTATTATTATTATTATTATTATTATTATTATTATTATTATTATTACTATTATTATTGTTATTATTATTATTATTATTATTATTATTATTATTATTATTATTATTATTATTATTACTATTGTTATTATTATTATTGTTGTTATTATTTTTATTATTATTATTATTATTATTATTATTATTATTATTATTATTATTATTATTTGAGTAGTCATTGTGAACGGACGTGCTTTTCAAACTGCGCTTAGAAAATGGTCAAATTAATTGCTAAATAAACATTAATTCCTAATATAAACATCATTAATATAACCAATTACATTGAAGAAAAAATAATTTATATTTCGCCAATTGTATAATGTAAAACAAGTGGAAATAAGACAACATTTACATAATAATTAAAACATTGCAAAAAAATATTGAAAACAATTAAAAAGCTATACATTAGGTCATATAAAATATACCAATTTTAAACTCTCTTCTGTTGTGTTAAAGAGTCATTATTTTCTGCCTTTTGAACAATCAAAAAAAAAAATAATAATAAATTAATAAAATGAGTGAATCTCAGGACTCTCTCTCATATACGAGTGCCAATTGCTTCACATGCAAAAAAACATTACCTGTATCAGGTGACTACATTAAATGCAATAACTGTGGAAATAAATACCATTTCTCACCGTGCGCTACACTTTCCGAGTCGACATATAATGGTATGACAATCAAAAGGAAACTAGCATGGAAATGCAAAAACTGCAGAGACGATCGTAGTGGAACCAAATCGCTGAACCTCCCACAGGAATATATACAGAGTGGATCATAAAAAAACACAAACAGTGATCAACATTTAACACAACAGCCTAAAAAGAATCGAGGTGGAAATATCGAAAAAGATGATGAATCAATGCACTCTGTCAACAGCAATGTGTCCGAACTCAAGTCGGACTTTCTTAAATTAAAATCTCGAATCACAAACGATTTGAGTGATATAAAAGCCAGCATACTGCAGGTAAACTCTAATATAAATAATGTCAACAATTCAGTAAAAGAAGAGATGGCTAAAACATATATAATAAACCTTACTGAAGCAATGGCAAATATTGCATTGCAAGTCAGTGACCTCGCCAAAAACAATAAAGAGAAAGAAATACGCATACAGAAAATGGAAAAAAGAGTTAACTACCTTGAGCAACAACTTATAAGTAAGAACATAGAGATCAAGAATGTTAATGATAATGATATGACCACAACTGAAATAATAAAAACAATAGCGTCTTCGATAAGTATAGACATTAAAGAGTCCGATATAGCAAATGCGTATAAGCTAAAACAAGTAAAAGTGCTATATTCGGCTGTGCCGAATCTTATATACCCTTCACTAACGTACGTCTGCTTTCTAACTTATAAAATAGTTTCAGTTAGCAAAAAAAATAAAAACAACTTCAGTTGGGTTTTTTGGTTACTTAAAAAAAAATATTCAAAATTTCCCACTCTTGGAAAAGAAATTTTAATTTTTAAAAATGTTTTTAGTGTAAAGCGGTTTTATTTAAGCAAAAGTACAAATTTTTAACCATTTTGGTAACGTTCATGTTATACAAAATATTGCAGTATCCAACCCTGGAATCAACATTTTTATTTTTCTTAAATTTTTAATACCAATTTTGTTTTGCCGAAATAAAAAACAATTTTAACTTGGAAAAAACGACTTTAATTGATTTTTGGTTATGTATTGTATAAAAAAATTTTAAATTTCGGAACCCTGGATGGGAACTTTAAATTTTTAAATTTATTTTTAATCAATGCAAATCTTAATGATACCAAAAATGGTTTTACTTAAGAAAAACTTAAAATTGTTAAACATATTAGTTACCATATGTACCACAAAATACCGAATGTACCAACAAAAAAAAAAAATATTAAAATTCCCCACCCCTGGAGACGAAAACTAAATTTTTTTAAATAATGTTTTACCAATGCAAGTCTTTATGATGTATAAAGCGGTTTTATATAAGAAGAACTAAAATTTGTAACAATTTTTGTCACTTTCATGTACTACAAAACATTGCAGTATCCAACACTGGAAATGAAATTTTGATTTTTTTAAATTTTTGATACCAAATTTGTTTTGCCAGAATAAAAAATTATTTTAACCAAGAAGAAACGACGTTAATTGATTATTGGTTATGTTATTGTATTAAAAAATTCAAATTTCCTAACCCTGGATGGGAACTTTAAATTTAATAATATATTTTCATCCATACAAATCTTCATGTTACCAAAAACGGTTTTTTTTAAGAAAAACTTAACATATTTTTATATTTTAGTCATTATATGTACCACAAAATACCGAATGTGCCCAAAAAATATTTCAATTTCCGATCCTTGGAGGCGAAAATTAAAACTTTTTAAAATAAATTTTATCCTGACAAGTCTTCATGATGTATAAAGTGGTTTTATTTAAGAAAAACTACAAATTTGTAACTATTTCTGTCACTTTCTTGTAGTACAATATATATCAGTTTTCGAGCCCTGGAATCGAAATTTGTTTTTTTTTTAATTTTGATACCAATTCTGTTTTACCAGGACAAAAAATAATTTTAATTAGGATAAAACGACGTTAGTTGATTTTTATTTATTTTAATGTACAAAAAATATTAAAATTTCCTAACCCTGGATAAAGCGGTTTTATTTAAGAAAAATTACAAATTTGTTACTACTTTCGTTACCTTCATGTACTACAAAATATTGCAGTACCGAACCCTGGAATCGAAATTTTAATTTTTTTTTTAATTTTTAATACCAATTTCGTTTTGCCGAAATAAAAAGTAATCTTAACCAGGAAAAATTATGTCAGTTGATTTTTGGTTAGCTTATTGTATAAAAAAAAAACTGAATTTCCTAACCCTGGATGGGAACTTTAAATTTTAAAATTTTTTTCATCGATGCAAATCTTCATTACACCAAAAACGGTTTTATTTAAGAAAAACTTTAAATTTTTAAACATTTTAGTTATTATATGTACCACAAAACACTGAATGTACCAAAAAAAATTTTAATTTCCCATCCCTGGAAAAAATATTTTTTTTTTAGTTTTAAATGGACAATTGAGGAGTCCCAAGGCATGAAATAGGTTCAATTTTCAAATAAGCAAGAAAATAATCGGTTTTTGGTGTTAATTTTGCGTCGAGAAATAGGTGTAAGCTTCCCAGCTCTGGAACCGTCCTTCCGATTTTTCTGAATTCCAATACCACTCTAAGTTAGTTCACTTCCAATCGATCAGTCCAAGAATGAAGTCTCTAGCTCTTCTGGGGGCTTGGGAAAACCGATTTCACGTACAGACAGACGGACAGACGGACATCGCTCAATCGTCATCGCTATTCATAAGGATCCAGAATATATATACTTTATGGGGTCGCATATTGATATCGAAGAAATTACACACGGAATGACAAACCTAAATATACCCTTTCACATTTTTGTGAAGGGTATAAAAACAAAATAAGGTCATAGTAGAGTTTTGCTCCTTAAACAAGAAAAAAGAGCTGATGGCAAAAGTTCGTGGACATAAGGTTAGAGGAAATCTCTTTAAAAATACTCTTGAAGAAGCAAATCAGCTGACATCTGAAAATCGCCGTCTTCTATGGATAGCAAAAACTAAAGCTAGAGACTCTGGATGGAAATATGTTTGGGTCAAAGATGGAAACATCTATGCAAGAAAAAATTAAGATTCTAATTTATTCCAAATCCATGGTATTAATGATGTAGAAATTTTCAATAATTGATGAAAAAAAATTAATTAACAAAATCCAAAGCTTAATAAAAATAAAAAAATAAAAATTTTTAACATTAGTTAATTAAAGATATATATAAAAATGAATAATATAACGTTTGAAACGAATGAAAGTTTCAGGCAAATCAATTCACAACTAATAATTTATCCCTTTTCCATTATATATTTAAATATTCATTCTATGCGTACTAACTTTAACTCTTTTTTGGCAACAATCGGCAATCTGATAGAACAAATAAAATTAATTTTATTAGTGGAAACTAATATATCTGATGACGAACGCTCGTTTTACGGAATAAATAGTTTTGATAATATAATCCAGAATAGAAATGATAGAAGCTGAGGTGGAATAGCAGTATATTGTAAAAGTAACATACCGTTACAAGAATAATTAGTAACTATCTGAAGGACAGAATACTCATATACAACACGAGCGCAGGCACGAGGCAAATACAGGTTACTTCAGGCGCAGCGCAGGGCTCCATTCTGGGACCCTCCCTTTGAAATGCCACCTATGATGAAATCCTTAAGCAAGAGATGCCGCAAGACACATATCTTGAAACACCGAGGATGCTCAGCGCGAATTGAGTCAAGTGATGATAAAAACCAAAAACTGGCTAGACTCACATGGCCTACTGCTTGCAATGCATAAAACAGAGTTGCTGTTACTCACCTGGCGACAAATCCCAGTCGAGATGGATATGCGCATTGATGATATATTACTACCCACTAAAAAATTAGTCAAGTATCTCGGAGTAAGACTGGACTCAAAGCTGACGCAACACAAAAAGTCGCAAAGACAACAGTGCAGCTCAGCCGACTAATGGCAAACATCGGGTCACTACTCCCAAAAAAACGGAAGCTACTAATGGAGGCAGCAAATAGCATCCTCTTATACGGATGTGAAATATGGGCTGAAACATTAAGCACCAAAAGCAGAGCGAAAAAACTCCTGGCCGTGCAAAGGACAGCAGCACTACGGGTTACATCAGCATATCGCACCGTATCCGCATCCGCAGCTCTGGTTATAGCAGGAACAAAGCCTATAGATCTACAGGCAGCTGAACGGATGAATATATACAATGCCAAAATAAACAACCCCAACCAGAGGAAGAAATAGAAGCCAGTAAACAGCAAACTATAGCGAAATGGAAAACGCGATGGGAAAATGACACCTTCGGAAGGTGGACTTTCAAACTAATTCCCAATATTCAAAAATGGACAGAAAGGAAAAGCGGGGAAGTAAACTATTACGTAACACAGATGTTGTCTGGGCACGGATATTTCCGGAAGTACCTGCACAAAATGGGCAAATGTAGCACACCCTTCTGCATTTACGAGGAAAAAGAAATAATAGACGACGCCGAACACACTTTCTTCAAATGCTGCCGCTGGAATGAGAGCCGTAGAGCCTAACGTCCGAACTAAAGGTCGAAAATATCGCCGATATGATGATAAGCAGTGACGAAAACTGGAAGGCAATTGCAGGATACATTGAGCATGTTCTCCGCTCAAAAAACCAGGATCTAGATGTAGCTTAGAACACCATTAAATTTAAATTTAGATACAATAGAGGGGCCTGGACGCAGGCACTACAAGAGGTGGTGGTTGAACACGCCAATCATCGGGATCCACCTGGAAGTAATGTTAAGACAGTTCCCAGGTGGGCAACATATCCCAAAGAGCGACAAGGCGGGTTTTTAGCCGGTAATCGGAGTCCGGCATACGGCGCGGATGACGATCCGCGTATCAAGCATAAAGCTTTTTCCCATATTGCAACCAAAAAAAAAATTTATTATTAATATTATTATTATTATTATTATTATTATTTTAATTATAATAATAATAATAATAATAATAATAATAATAATAATAATAATAATAATAATAATAATAATTATTATTATTATTATTATTATTATTATTATTATTATTATTATTATTATAATTACTAATAATATTATTATTATTATTATTATTATTATTATTATTATTATTATTATTATTATTATTATTATTATTATTATTATTATTATTATTATTACTATTATAAACTTTTATTATTAAATTTTATAGTTAACTATTTGTTACTCAAAAAAATTAAATAAAAGTAACCTAAACCAGTATATTTTTTATTTAATTTTTATGTATGTAATTACATGTACATATGTGTAAGTAAAATAATCAAAAGATAAAAAATTCCAATATGAAAACGTGTAACAAAAAAAATTAACTTTAGGCATTTATACAATAAAAAATATTCTAAGGATATTAACAAACAAATAAAAATTAGTAATAAAAGTATTAAGTTTCACTTCAAGTAAATAAAAAGGAAAAAACAAACTAACGTGAACACAAGAGTAAGAATCTGTTTAAAAAAAAAAGAGACTGAAAAAAACAAACTTATTATTTTAACTTATTTTCTAAAAAATTCAAAATTTTGTCCACTTTTTCTGATGTTATAATAATTTGATTTTCAATATTATTAATTTTTTTCATAAGCTCTGTATGCAATTGCCCAGCTTCATTCAAAGCTTCGCAATATTTTGGTATATTGGATGATGGTGCCTTTCCAAGATTTGGATGACGACTGCGTTGGAAGTGAAGAAGTTTTTTTTTGCTTTTTAACTGGTGGCACATAAATTTCTTCACCTTGGCTGACTTCTAAAACGTTCGTATACAAAGTTTGTATACAGTATTACTACTGCATTTAAACCCCATACATATGCAAAGTTCCAAAGCAATGCATCAACTATAAAACCGATGCCTTGCTTGCTTTCTTACTGCATTAAAAATGCTTGGCGGCGCACAGTGGAGCATTTCGCGAGAAGGCGGTCAGAAATATATAACTTTTGAACGGATTGGACTTTCGATAAGCGGTTTTTGTTTATTAGGTGAGACTATAGGCTTTAAGTTAAAGTAAAAACCTTTGAAATCGAGAAGTTAGAAAAATAGTTATGATGGATTTAAA
The DNA here is from genome assembly GCA_963675445.1 of Linnaemya vulpina. Taxonomy (NCBI): domain Eukaryota; kingdom Metazoa; phylum Arthropoda; class Insecta; order Diptera; family Tachinidae; genus Linnaemya; species Linnaemya vulpina. The sequence continues at coordinate 44,268,963 of OY776281.1, read as the reverse complement.
ACGCATTTTAGTTTATTGCTATTTTTGGTACAAAAGTGAAGTATTGAAACTTGTTATAAAAGTTCGTTTTACACACAACATGATATTTTAAGTCACGTTTACAACTTATATATTTTAAAAAATTAAAATTTTTTCAGAAAGTGTCAAACCTTGGCCAATTTGAAATTTTTAATACTAAAGGTCGAAGGCTCATTTTTTGAACAATTTTAAATTAAAATTTAATTCATTAAGTAGCATAAACAATAACAAATTGATAAAATTTACTTTAGATAAAAAGGTTTTAATGAAGAAGATCTAAGTTTCTGTATTCTAAGAGTTCAAAATGGACATTATATGTAATCTTTTATTTGAAATTTGTAAATTTAAAATTGTGAAATGTATGTTCGAAATCTTAAAACGATATATATAACGATTTGTTTGCAATATAATTATTTATTAAAAAATTTTAGTAAATATTTCTGCTAAGTAGCCTTGATTTTCATCTTCTAATAGTAGTTTAGCTTCTATATCAAATTCAATAGAGTTTGTTTTCCATTTTTGTCGAATATTGGACATATAGGGATCTGATGAGCATAAGAAAACAGTAATCGGATCTTCATTAGTACAACTTCTGGAAATTTTTCTTGTGTTGTGCTCGAGAAAAAAATCTGTAGTCATTATTTAGATAGATTTCCTATTGGCAGCATATTGTGTTTAATTATTTGCTCCCTATGGTACAAAATTTTATGGACAGTTAATGACATAGACCTCCATGAGTATTTTTCACAATAAAGTATAGCAATTTTTTTTTTTTTTTGTATTCTTCAAATTTTTTTGCATTTATCTTTTTGCTGCATGCTAGAAGTTGTAATTTAATGTTCAATCACCTTATTAGTTCCAAATCTACACCTGTGATATATGCTGCAGTTTCTGGATCTGAAAACAAATCTCCTTGCAGTATTTCCATCATTTGTGTTGCCTTCTATGTTCCATAAAACTTATTCTCGCATTAAGAGGGGAAAATCCAAATTCGCATGCTGCCTTAAAACTATCATCTTCTGGAATGGGATGGCTTAATTGACTTGATGTCTTTTGGCATATAACGCAGCTGACGATGCTTTTGTATCAGTCAAGGCTTGTGCAAGTTTTCCATCAATCATTGTAAGACACATTTTAAAATTTACTTCGATTTCCTGGTCATCAACTGTAAATACAGCAAGTTAATGGACATCAATTTGATCTATTATTTTTGGACTTCTTCAATTATGACCTCTTTTGTTTCTTTTTTGAATGTAAATTTTATTGGTCTACAATACTTTTTTGATGAGGGTATTTCATTTTTCCATACATCAATTTCTTTTGCTCTGCTGGTTGATGGCTCTAACGAAAGTTACCATAAATAAGTCAGCATCTGATTCGGCGTTACATTACTTGTATTGTCTTTGACCAGAGGACCCATTACATGCCCATTTAGAAATTAAAATAATGCTGACATTTCCAAGTTTTTTCAAGTCATCAGCATCAAGAATATTTAACAATCGTTCGGCAGTGTGTTCAAGAAGATCTTGCAATTTCATTTCTGCTGAAGTGGAAGTGACAGTTATATCAGTTTGTGGAGGTAAAAATTTTTTTTTACATTTTTTTTTGAGATTAGATCCCTCTACTCTGGGAAAATCCCAGAAGTCTTTTCATTGGCCCGTTTACTCAATTCCTTATACTGATTTTGAGATAACTTCACAATTAAGAAACGAACACGCGGACATATGAAGGAAGCGAAGACCACAGCACAAACAATAGATGTGTACCCTTTAAATATCGTTTTTCCAGGAATTTCCCTTTTAAATTTTAATGGGTTTTATGATTTAATGGTTGTTGCAGGACTTCTACCTGCAACAACGCTTGTTATAAGTCAATGGTTTTTGCCATATTTTCTTGAAATATGTTCTTTATTAGAGGCAGTTGTGAATATCAACATTTTCATTATGCCCAAGCGATTCCGAAAAATAACTTTTTTGTACCTTTATAATAAGGGTAAATTAAATTAAAAACCAAAATACTTTTCCATCTGAAATCAGTTTTTCATAAAAACCATCTCATAAAAAAATAATTCCGAATTGAGCTCAACAGCATGTACATATTTTACCCCATAAATAATAACCTTGCTTCAGAAAAATTGCTCTGGTGCTCACAGTCGGATGGTGCCGGGTATACAATGGGGTATAGGAGCGTAGAGGAGAGTACAGACTATATGATAGTACTAGTCTCTAAACGAACTTTTACGAACTTTAGAAGTAATGCTCTATTAAGTGGGAAGATTTAGGAGAGTTTGGACCTTAAGAAAAAAAAATTTTTATAATTAGTTCCAAAAAGTTTTAAACGTTTTTTTTTGCTACAAGCTTAGCTAACAAGCTATGCAATTATACAAAATTTATTTTGCTTAGAAATATTTTAAAACAAAAAAGTTATAGATGTTTAAAAATTAAATACTTATTAAGAAATTTCTCATTTCAGCAAAATTACGAAAATTCCCATTTTGGATCACCCTGTTCACGGGGATATAGTTAAAATATAGTTTAAATTTTTGGTTCCAGAGGTATACAAGTGTTTACTTTCAAATGAATAATTGGTGATGCTCAAAAAAATTACTTTTGGCCGCCTTCTCGCGAAATCGTCCATTGTGCGGCGGTGTTTTGAAATGGTGTACACTGTATAATTATTGTACTGCGGCGTTAAGAAATATGATGCTTTGTTCAAACACAAAACAATTGACGTTTTGGAAGTCAGCCCTTCTAAAAATTCATAAAACTACATATATGTACTTCTAAAAATTGCTAAACATACATCTATGTATATATATATATATATATATATATATATATATATATATATTTATATATATATACATATATATATATATATATATATATATATATATATATATATATATATAACTACCATCTCCGTTTAAATCCAACAAATATTTACCACAACAATTACTTCCGATAAGAATTTAGTGGCGTCTGGAAATTCAACAGCAGATTCTGGTGTATTAGAATCTCCGTTTACAGCATCCACTGTTATTATTTGGAGGATTTTCTCCTCTAGTGGATTGAAGTCACGGGGTACGTCTGCCCATCTGCCTCTGCCAGTTTGGTTTATAAATTTTTTTCGCTTGTTTACGGTTTTCTTCACGCTGTATTTCAAATCAATCCAACACTACGAAAATGTTTGTGTTTTTGGTATACTTGAACACGTATAACGCAATAAACTTACTTTCTTCCACTGTTCCACAGTTTTACCACTACCACCCAAAGAGTTTAAGGAAGATTTCAGAACCTTCCATTGCTCCTTGTTTTTGCAGTTGAAATTTACACCAATAAATTTCCCTCTGGTAAAGTCCAAATTTACAGCCATGAATCCACCAGCTTCTGCTTTTGCATTTTCGACACTCTTTCTATTTTCTAAAATATTGTGAGCATACAAGTACGTACATATATATATATATATATATATATATATATATATATATATATATATATATATATTAAAATATGCAATTAGTAAACAAAATAAGCTTACTTTTCTATATTTTCATATTCCATTTTGAATTAAGAAATTTCTTTAACATGTTCTTCTCACGACGTTTTTAATTGTGAGTTGTTTTGACATATCAACTGTGAAACTTCTTAAATGCCCATCATTGGCCATTTAAATGTTATATAAATCCAGCACAGTAAACATTTGACTTTGACTTTAGTTTCTTTTAACAAAAAGAATACATTGTGATGTTGAGAAAAATTTTCTATAAAATTTTAAAAAGTTACGTAAATAACGTTAATTATCAATAGAATAAAGTCAAAAATTAATGAAAAAATATTTATTGTACAAATAGACTCCTAATCAATTGAAATCTTTAAAAAAAATTTAATACACAACATTTGAAATTCTTTGAATAATAAGCAATACACCTGTTTTCTGCAATTTCGTTTACCCATTTCATGATGCTATTTAAGTCTTACTGTAAGCCTGAAAGCGTTTTTTTTTATTTTTAAATAGTTTAAATTTTTATCAAAATAAACTAAAACTATATTTATATATCCAGATATTTATTGGGCATAAGTTATTTAAAAGAGTATATTAATAATGCAGGAGTTACTAAGAACATTAAGAAAATAATTGGCTTTCCATTGACAATTTGTAAAATTAACTTTTGTACTTTGTCTGTTATTAAAAATCAAGATTATTATAAAAGACATAGTACTATCATCTATATTTGCCTTTGTATACATTTTTTTTAGTAAATTAAAAATAGTATTGAAATTATTGCGCATAAAACAAACAATGTATGTAATAAAATTTTCCGCAAAATTTATTTTTATATGGTAAAAAATATATTAAAAAATAAAACTGGATATATGTAATACATATATGTATGTATGTCATATATGTACATACATATATGTTAAATAAATATCGTTTTGTTATCATTTTTAAATTTATGTTGAAAATATCAGTTATTTTCTTATTGTTAATAAATATGTAATTACAGTAATATGTCGTTTCTTTTATTTATTTTTTAAGTTATTCAGGTGATATATATTACTCCTTATTCGTTTAAACCTTCGCGTAAAAGTTTAACATTATTTGGCTGTTTGAACAAGAAACAAATTATGAAATTTTATTCGAAATATTATGAATCTCGAATAATTGGCAACACTATTTGTAACGTGATATACAGAAAGAATTAAGGTTGGAATAGCCGAACGCTGAAATTTTAAATGTAAGCTAAATGTGTCAGCTGATCCAACCTGGTATATGGCAAGCTTTGTAAACCCTTACTTCGCTGTAAGAAAATGTTACCGTAACGTCCCATCCTGCAGAAAATAGAATTTCATGGGCTGTATGTATGTTGAATGAGAATTGGCAAAAAAGGCCTTATTGGTACTTATTTCTCTTTTGATATGTTTAGTTGATAATAATGTATAAAGGCTTGATATACGTATGGTTAACTTTCTAAATAAATGTTTTATTTTTATTGAAATATCGAATTTCCATATACCAGGTTGGATCAGCTGTCACATTTAGCTTACATTTAAAATTTCAGCGTTCGGCTATTCCAACCTTGAGACAGTGATGGACTGTATGCATGTTGAATGAGAATGGGGCACAAAAGGCCTTTTTTACTACTTATTTCTCTTTTGATATGTTTAGTTGATGAATATGTATTAAGATATCATATATGTACGTATTTTATATGTTTAACTTTCCAAATAAAAGTTTTATTTTCATTGAAATATGGAATGTCTGTATGTGGTTGTTCGTTGTAGAGTTCCATTAGTATTCAACATAGTTGTACTTGATGGTCTGTTTATTATGAATTGAAAAACATTTTAAAGTAACATACCGTTCACTAATTTATGTATGAATACAACTTATTTCGAGTCGATGTGCATAAGCTTTGAGATGTCTGAGATCGTTACAATTTTCGCAGTATACAGACCTCCATCCCTGAACGTAAATAATTTTATAAAAGAGCTGGATGATATGTTACAAAAGTTGAAGAAGCAAGAAACACTTACTTTAGTCAGAGACATAAACATAAAACTGTTCCAATAAATAAAAGAAGAATAACTAAGCCGTGGTTAACAGAATCGTTAATTAAAAAGTGTGAAATAAGGGATAAACTTTATATGAAATGGCGCAATAATCGTGATAATACTATATTTGAAAGTGAATATAAAAAATACAGAAACGCCGTAAACAAAATTTTAATATACACAAAAAATCAATATTATAAAAATAAATTTTATGAAAATAGAAACAAAATGAGAGTAACTTGGCAAATTTTAAATGAACTAATTGGAATAAAAACCAAAAATCTGGGCGAAACAATAACAAAAAATTTTAAAAATATAGATTTAAATGAGATATGTAATAAATTCGCACAAAACTTTAAGCAAGCCACAAGCTGAAAGAATGCAAAAGACCACCAAAGTGCTGCATTTGCTCGGAAGAAAAAAACAGTATGGCTAATCACTTGCCAGGCTCAAGAAGCTGTAAAGCAAATAAACCAAAGGCGTAGTGAAAATATTACAAGCAAATATACATCGAGGAAAAGTGGCACATGCTCTACTCCCGCAAATAGCCATAGAACAAAAAGCAGATATCGTACTCATAAGTGAGCAGTACTGCCAGATGAGTACTGGACTATGGTTCGAAGATGAATCAAAAACAGCCGCAATATGGATCTCAGCCAATGGAAACGTTCAACCAAACAAAAACGGAAGAGGAAATGGGCTCGTATGGATACAATTCGAAAACGTTACACTAATTAGCTGGGTGTGAGATAACCCAGCGATAGCACAGCTGACTTCCAAGAGAAGCTCGATGGTATCGAAGACACTGCACGAGAGTGCGCCGGACACCTCGTAGTGGAAGGAGACTTCAATTCACAAGCCGTAGAATGGGGAATGCAAACAACCAATTCGAGAGGAAGAAGAGTATTAGAAATGCTAGATAGAACTGGGCTGATCGTTGCTAACAGAGGAAATGTACTCACATTCAGACGTCCCGGGTGCAATGGCACCATTTCCGACATAACTCTGGTATCTGAGAGATTAGCAAGCAAAGTAGAAAGCTGGAACGTCCTTGAAACATACACAGCCAGCGACCATCAGTACATATCTTTCTCCCTCAATTGCAGCGACACTACTTCAGCAAGAAAAGCAAACGCATCCACCCTTAAGTGGAATATAAATAAACTAGACTCCTTAGCCCTCCTGTCAGAAATCAACAGGCAAACAGGAGCAGCAGAAATAGATGGAGATGCAAACACTATCGTCAGGCAAGTTATGAACATTATCACGAAGGGATGCAATAAAGCAATGCCCAAGATGAAGAGGCCAAAAAACAAAGCTGCAGTGTACTGGTGGATGACTCGATAGATGAAATCAGACGAAATTGCATTCGACAAAGGCGAAAATACACAAGATCTAAGCGAAGAGGAACAGCAGAGTTGGAACACATGGACTATAAAGAGGCCAAGAAACAACTCCGGAATGCCATAAATAGCAGCAAAAGAGAGAAGAAAAAATTGGGAATGACAAATACAGTGGGGCAAATGGATGAAGAAACCATGCTAAATATCGTCGAAACGCTCTTCCCAAAACATGAAGTGAGAGAAGACGAAGAGGAAACTGGTATAATTACAAAATTTCCCCCCTTTACACTGGAAGAAATCAAAACAGCCGCTCGTGGCCTCCAGAATAAGAAAGCGCCCGGACCTGACGGAATACCAGCTGAAATAATCAAAGAGATTGCAAACAGCAAACCCAGACTGTTATTGGAGATGTATAACAGCTGCTTAAGAGAAGGTGTTTTCCCAAATGCTTGGAAAAAACAAAGTCTGGTACTGATCAGCAAAGGGAAAGGGGATCCCGAATCGCCATCCTCATATAGACCACTCTGTATGCTGGATACGGCAGGCAAGTTGCTTGAGAGACTGATAAAACCTCGACTTGAAGAAGCTATCATTGCAGGTGGAAATCTTTCCAAGAGACAACATGGATTCCGATCGCGAAATACTACAGTAGGCACCCTAGAAAACGTAATAGATGCAATCAACGCCGCTCAACAAAGAAATCACTACTCTAGACCAATAGTCCTATTGGCAACTTTAAACGTAAAGAACGCTTTTAATAGCCTCAGGTGGTCAGATGTTTTATACGCCCTCAAGAGAAATTGCCAGTTACCAGAATATCTTACAAGAATGATTAGTAACTATCTGAAGGACAGAATACTCATATACAACACGAGCGCAGGCACGAGGCAAATACAGGTTACTTCAGGCGCAGCGCAGGGCTCCATTCTGGGACCCTCCCTTTGAAATGCCACCTATGATGAAATACTTAAGCAAGAGATGCCGCAAGACACATATCTTGTGGGGTACGTTGATGACATAGCAGCTGTCATCACAGCAAGAAACACCGAGGATGCTCAGCGCGAATTGAGTCAAGTGATGATAAAAACCAAAAACTGGCTAGACTCACATGGCCTACTGCTTGCAATGCATAAAACAGAGTTGCTGTTACTCACCTGGCGACAAATCCCAGTCGAGATGGATATGCGCATTGATGATATATTACTACCCACTAAAAAATTGGTCAAGTATCTCGGAGTAAGACTGGACTCAAAGCTGACGCAACACAAAAAGTCGCAAAGACAACAGTGCAGCTCAGCCGACTAATGGCAAACATCGGGTCACTACTCCCAAAAAAACGGAAGCTACTAATGGAGGCAGCAAATAGCATCCTCTTATACGGATGTGAAATATGGGCTGAAACATTAAGCACCAAAAGCAGAGCGAAAAAACTCCTGGCCGTGCAAAGGACAGCAGCACTACCGGTTACATCAGCATATCGCACCGTATCCGCATCCGCAGCTCTGGTTATAGCAGGAACAAAGCCTATAGATCTACAGGCAGCTGAACGGATGAATATATACAATGCCAAAATAAACAACCCCAACCAGAGGAAGAAATAGAAGCCAGTAAACAGCAAACTATAGCGAAATGGAAAACGCGATGGGAAAATGACACCTTCGGAAGGTGGACTTTCAAACTAATTCCCAATATTCAAAAATGGACAGAAAGGAAAAGCGGGGAAGTAAACTATTACGTAACACAGATGTTGTCTGGGCACGGATATTTCCGGAAGTACCTGCACAAAATGGGCAAATGTAGCACACCCTTCTGCATTTACGAGGAAAAAGAAATAATAGACGACGCCGAACACACTTTCTTCAAATGCTGCCGCTGGAATGAGAGCCGTAGAGCCTAACGTCCGAACTAAAGGTCGAAAATATCGCCGATATGATGATAAGCAGTGACGAAAACTGGAAGGCAATTGCAGGATACATTGAGCATGTTCTCCGCTCAAAAAACCAGGATCTAGATGTAGCTTAGAACACCATTAAATTTAAATTTAGATACAATAGAGGGGCCTGGACGCAGGCACTACAAGAGGTGGTGGTTGAACACGCCAATCATCGGGATCCACCTGGAAGTAATGTTAAGACAGTTCCCAGGTGGGCAACATATCCCAAAGAGCGACAAGGCGGGTTTTTAGCCGGTAATCGGAGTCCGGCATACGGCGCGGATGACGATCCGCGTATCAAGCATAAAGCTTTTTCCCACATTGCAACCAAAAAAAAAAATTTATTATTAATATTATTATTATTATTATTATTATTTTAATTATTATAATAATAATAATAATAATAATAATAATAATAATAATAATAATAATAATAATAATAATAATTATTATTATTATTATTATTATTATTATTATTATTATTATTATTATTATTATAATTACTATTAATATTATTATTATTATTATTATTATTATTATTATTATTATTATTATTATTATTATTATTATTATTATTATTATTATTATTATTATTATTATTATTACTATTATAAACTTTTATTATTAAATTTTATAGTTAACTATTTGTTACTCAAAAAAATTAAATAAAAGTAACCTAAACCAGTATATTTTTTATTTAATTTTTATGTATGTAATTACATGTACATATGTGTAAGTAAAATAATCAAAAGATAAAAAATTCCAATATGAAAACGTGTAACAAAAAAAATTAACTTTAGGCATTTATACAATAAAAAATATTCTAAGGATATTAACAAACAAATAAAAATTAGTAATAAAAGTATTAAGTTTCACTTCAAGTAAATAAAAAGGAAAAAACAAACTAACGTGAACACAAGAGTAAGAATCTGTTTAAAAAAAAAAGAGACTGAAAAAAACAAACTTATTATTTTAACTTATTTTCTAAAAAATTCAAAATTTTGTCCACTTTTTCTGATGTTATAATAATTTGATTTTCAATATTATTAATTTTTTTCATAAGCTCTGTATGCAATTGCCCAGCTTCATTCAAAGCTTCGCAATATTTTGGTATATTGGATGATGGTGCCTTTCCAAGATTTGGATGACGACTGCGTTGGAAGTGAAGAAGTTTTTTTTTGCTTTTTAACTGGTGGCACATAAATTTCTTCACCTTGGCTGACTTCTAAAACGTTCGTATACAAAGTTTGTATACAGTATTACTACTGCATTTAAACCCCATACATATGCAAAGTTCCAAAGCAATGCATCAACTATAAAACCGATGCCTTGCTTGCTTTCTTACTGCATTAAAAATGCTTGGCGGCGCACAGTGGAGCATTTCGCGAGAAGGCGGTCAGAAATATATAACTTTTGAACGGATTGGACTTTCGATAAGCGGTTTTTTTTGTTTATTAGGTGAGACTATAGGCTTTAAGTTAAATTAAAAACCTTTGAAATCGAGTAGTTAGAAAAATAGTTATGATGGATTTAAAACGCATTTTAGTTTATTGCTATTTTTGGTACAAAAGTGAAGTATTGAAACTTGTTATAAAAGTTCGTTTTACACACAACATGATATTTTAAGTCACGTTTACAACTTATATATTTTAAAAAATTAAAATTTTTTCAGAAAGTGTCAAACCTTGGCCAATTTGAAATTTTTAATACTAAAGGTCGAAGGCTCATTTTTTGAACAATTTTAAATTAAAATTTAATTCATTAAGTAGCATAAACAATAACAAATTGATAAAATTTACTTTAGATAAAAAGGTTTTAATGAAGAAGATCTAAGTTTCTGTATTCTAAGAGTTCAAAATGGACATTATATGTAATCTTTTATTTGAAATTTGTAAATTTAAAATTGTGAAATGTATGTTCGAAATCTTAAAACGATATATATAACGATTTGTTTGCAATATAATTATTTATTAAAAAATTTTAGTAAATATTTCTGCTAAGTAGCCTTGATTTTCATCTTCTAATAGTAGTTTAGCTTCTATATCAAATTCAATAGAGTTTGTTTTCCATTTTTGTCGAATATTGGACATATAGGGATCTGATGAGCATAAGAAAACAGTAATCGGATCTTCATTAGTACAACTTCTGGAAATTTTTCTTGTGTTGTGCTCGAGAAAAAAATCTGTAGTCATTATTTAGATAGATCTCCTATTGGCAGCATATTGTGTTTAATTATTTGCTCCCTATGGTACAAAATTTTATGGACAGTTAATGACATAGACCTCCATGAGTATTTTTCACAATAAAGTATAGCAATTTTTTTTTTTTTTGTATTCTTCAAATTTTTTTGCATTTATCTCTTTGCTGCATGCTAGAAGTTGTAATTTAATGTTCAATCACCTTATTAGTTCCAAATCTACACCTGTGATATATGCTGCAGTTTCTGGATCTGAAAACAAATCTCCTTGCAGTATTTCCATCATTTGTGTTGCCTTCTATGTTCCATAAAACTTATTCTCGCATTAAGAGGGGAAAATCCAAATTCGCATGCTGCCTTAAAACTATCATCTTCTGGAATGGGATGGCTTAATTGACTTGATGTCTTTTGGCATATAACGCAGCTGACGATGCTTTTGTATCAGTCAAGGCTTGTGCAAGTTTTCCATCAATCATTGTAAGACACATTTTAAAATTTACTTCGATTTCCTGGTCATCAACTGTAAATACAGCAAGTTAATGGACATCAATTTGATCTATTATTTTTGGACTTCTTCAATTATGACCTCTTTTGTTTCTTTTTTGAATGTAAATTTTATTGGTCTACAATACTTTTTTGATGAGGGTATTTCATTTTTCCATACATCAATTTCTTTTGCTCTGCTGGTTGATGGCTCTAACGAAAGTTACCATAAATAAGTCAGCATCTGATTCGGCGTTACATTACTTGTATTGTCTTTGACCAGAGGACCCATTACATGCCCATTTAGAAATTAAAATAATGCTGACATTTCCAAGTTTTTTCAAGTCATCAGCATCAAGAATATTTAACAATCGTTCGGCAGTGTGTTCAAGAAGATCTTGCAATTTCATTTCTGCTGAAGTGGAAGTGACAGTTATATCAGTTTGTGGAGGTAAAAATTTTTTTTTACATTTTTTTTGAGATTAGATCCCTCTACTCTGGGAAAATCCCAGAAGTCTTTTCATTGGCCCGTTTACTCAATTCCTTATACTGATTTTGAGATAACTTCACAATTAAGAAACGAACACGCGGACATATGAAGGAAGCGAAGACCACAGCACAAACAATAGATGTGTACCCTTTAAATATCGTTTTTCCAGGAATTTCCCTTTTAAATTTTAATGGGTTTTATGATTTAATGGTTGTTGCAGGACTTCTACCTGCAACAACGCTTGTTATAAGTCAATGGTTTTTGCCATATTTTCTTGAAATATGTTCTTTATTAGAGGCAGTTGTGAATATCAACATTTTCATTATGCCCAAGCGATTCCGAAAAATAACTTTTTTGTACCTTTATAATAAGGGTAAATTAAATTAAAAACCAAAATACTTTTCCATCTGAAATCAGTTTTTCATAAAAACCATCTCATAAAAAAATAATTCCGAATTGAGCTCAACAGCATGTACATATTTTACCCCAAAAATAATAACCTTGCTTCAGAAAAATTGCTCTGGTGCTCACAGTCGGATGGTGCCGGGTATACAATGGGGTATAGGAGCGTAGAGGAGAGTACAGACTATAAGATAGTACTAGTCTCTAAACGAACTTTTACGAACTTTAGAAGTAATGCTCTATTAAGTGGGAAGATTTAGGAGAATTTGGACCTTAAGAAAAAAAAAATTTTTATAATTAGTTCCAAAAAGTTTTAAACGTTTTTTTTTGCTACAAGCTTAGCTAACAAGCTATGCAATTATACAAAATCTATTTTGCTTAGAAATATTTTAAAACAAAAAAGTTATAGATGTTTAAAAATTAAAAACTTATTAAGAAATTTCTCATTTCAGCAAAATTACGAAAATTCCCATTTTGGATCACCCTGTGATATAGTTAAAATATAGTTTAAATTTTTTGGTTCCCGAGGTATACACGTGTTTACTTTCAAATGAATAATTGGTGATGCTCAAAAAAATTACTTTTGGCCGCCTTCTCGCGAAATCGTCCATTGTGCGGCTGTGTTTTGAAATGGTGTACACTGTATAATTATTGTACTGCGGCGTTAAGAAATATGATGCTTTGTTCAAACACAAAACATTTGACGTTTTGGAAGTCAGCCCTTCTAAAAATTCATAAAAATACATATATGTACTTCTAAAAATTGCTAAACATACATCTATGTATATATATATATATATATATATATATATATATATATTTATATATATATATACATATATATATATATATATATATATATATATATATATAACTACCATCTCCGTTTAAATCCAACAAATGTTTACCACAACAAGTACTTCCGATAAGAATTTAGTGGCGTCTGGAAATTCAACAGCAGATTCTGGTGTATTAGAATCTCCGTTTACAGCATCCACTGTTATTATTTGGAGGATTTTCTCCTCTAGTGGATTGAAGTCACGGGGTACGTCTGCCCATCTGCCTCTGCCAGTTTGGTTTATAAATTTTTTTCGCTTGTTTACGGTTTTCTTCACGCTGTATTTCAAATCAATCCAACACTACGAAAATGTTTGTGTTTTTGGTATACTTGAACACGTATAACGCAATAAACTTACTTTCTTCCACTGTTCCACAGTTTTACCACTACCACCCAAAGAGTTTAAGGAAGATTTCAGAACCTTCCATTGCTCCTTGTTTTTGCAGTTGAAATTTACACCAATAAATTTCCCTCTGGTAAAGTCCAAATTTACAGCCATGAATCCACCAGCTTCTGCTTTTGCATTTTCGACACTCTTTCTATTTTCTAAAATATTGTGAGCATACAAGTACGTACATATATATATATATATATATATATATATATATATATATATTAAAATATGCAATTAGTAAACAAAATAAGCTTACTTTTCTATATTTTCATATTCCATTTTGAATTAAGAAATTTCTTTAACATGTTCTTCTCACGACGTTTTTAATTGTGAGTTGTTTTGACATGTCAACTGTGAAACTTCTTAAATGCCCATCATTGGCCATTTAAATGTTATATAAATCCAGCACAGTAAACATTTGACTTTGACTTTAGTTTCTTTTAACAAAAAGAATACATTGTGATGTTGAGAAAAATTTTCTATAAAATTTTAAAAAGTTACGTAAATAACGTTAATTATCAATAGAATAAAGTCAAAAATTAATGAAAAAATATTTATTGTACAAATAGACTCCTAATCAATTGAAATCTTTAAAAAAAATTTAATACACAACATTTGAAATTCTTTGAATAATAAGCAATACACCTGTTTTCTGCAATTTCGTTTACCCATTTCATGATGCTATTTAAGTCTTACTGTAAGCCTGAAAGCGTTTTTAAATAGTTTAAATTTTTATCAAAATAAACTAAAACTATATTTATATATCCAGATATTTATTGGGCATAAGTTATTTAAAAGAGTATATTAAAAATGCAGGAGTTACTAAAAACATTAAGAAAATAATTGGCTTTCCATTGACAATTTGTAAAATTAACTTTTGTACTTTGTCTGTTATTAAAAATCAAGATTATTATAAAAGACATAGTACTATCATCTATATTTGCCTTTGTATAAATTTTTTTTAGTAAATTAAAAATAGTATTGAAATTATTGCGCATAAAACAAACAATGTATGTAATAAAATTTTCCGCAAAATTTATTTTTATATGGTAAAAAATATATTAAAAAATAAAACTGGATATATGTAATACATATATGTATGTATGTCATATATGTACATACATATATGTTAAATAAATATCGTTTTGTTATCATTTTTAAATTTATGTTGAAAATATCAGTTATTTTCTTATTGTTAATAAATATGTAATTACAGTAATATGTCGTTTCTTTTATTTATTTTTTAAGTTATTCAGGTGATATATATTACTCCTTATTCGTTTAAACCTTCGCGTAAAAGTTTAACATTATTTGGCTGTGTGAACAAGAAACAAATTATGAAATTTTATTCGAAATATTATAAATCTCGAATAATTGGCAACACTATTTGTAACGTGATATACAGAAAGAATTAAGGTTGGAATAGCCGAACGCTGAAATTTTAAATGTAAGCTAAATGTGTCAGCTGATCCAACCTGGTATATGGCAAGCTTTGTAAACCCTTACTTCGCTGTAAGAAAATGTTACCGTAACGTCCCATCCTGCAGAAAATAGAATTTCATGGGCTGTATGTATGTTGAATGAGAATTGGCAAAAAAGGCCTTATTGGTACTTATTTCTCTTTTGATATGTTTAGTTGATAATAATGTATAAAGGCTTGATATACGTATGGTTAACTTTCTAAATAAATGTTTTATTTTTATTGAAATATCGAATTTCCATATACCAGGTTGGATCAGCTGACACATTTAGCTTACATTTAAAATTTCAGCGTTCGGCTATTCCAACCTTGAGACAGTGATGGACTGTATGCATGTTGAATGAGAATGGGGCACAAAAGGCCTTTTTTACTACTTATTTCTCTTTTGATATGTTTAGTTGATGAATATGTATTAAGATATCATATATGTACGTATTTTATATGTTTAACTTTCCAAATAAAAGTTTTATTTTCATTGAAATATCGAATGTCTGTATGTGGTTGTTCGTTGTAGAGTTCCATTAGCATTCAACATAGTTGTACTTGATGGTCTGTTTATTATGAATTGAAAAACATTTTAAAGTAACATACCGTTCACTAATTTATGTATGAATACAACTTATTTCGAGTCGATGTGCATAAGCTTTGAGATGTCTGAGATCGTTACAATTTTCGCAGTATACAGACCTCCATCCCTGAACGTAAATAATTTTATAAAAGAGCTGGATGATATGTTACAAAAGTTGAAGAAGCAATAAACACTTACTTTAGTTAGAGACATAAACATAAAACTGTTCCAATAAATAAAAGAAGAATAACTAAGCCGTGGTTAACAGAATCGTTAATTAAAAAGTGTGAAATAAGGGATAAACTTTATATGAAATGGCGCAATAATCGTGATAATACTATATTTGAAAGTGAATATAAAAAATACAGAAACGCCGTAAACAAAATTATAATATACACAAAAAATCAATATTATAAAAATAAATTTTATGAAAATAGAAACAAAATGAGAGTAACTTGGCAAATTTTAAATGAACTAATTGGAATAAAAACCAAAAATCTGGGCGAAACAATAACAAAAAATTTTAAAAATATAGATTTAAATGAGATATGTAATAAATTCGCACAAAACTTTAAGCAAGCCACAAGCTGAAAGAATGCAAAAGACCACCAAAGTGCTGCATTTGCTCGGAAGAAAAAAACAGTATGGCTAATCACTTGCCAGGCTCAAGAAGCTGTAAAGCAAATAAACCAAAGGCGTAGTGAAAATATTACAAGCAAATATGCATCGAGGAAAAGTGGCACATGCTCTACTCCCGCAAATAGCCATAGAACAAAAAGCAGATATCGTACTCATAAGTGAGCAGTACTGCCAGATGAGTACTGGACTATGGTTCGAAGATGAATCAAAAACAGCCGCAATATGGATCTCAGCCAATGGAAACGTTCAACCAAACAAAAACGGAAGAGGAAATGGGCTCGTATGGATACAATTCGAAAACGTTACACTAATTAGCTGTTATCTCACATCCAGCGATAGCACAGCTGACTTCCAAGAGAAGCTCGATGGTATCGAAGACACAGCACGAGAGTGCGCCGGACACCTCGTAGTGGAAGGAGACTTCAATTCACAAGCCGTAGAATGGGGAATGCAAACAACCAATTCGAGAGGAAGAAGAGTATTAGAAATGCTAGATAGAACTGGGCTGATCGTTGCTAACAGAGGAAATGTACTCACATTCAGACGTCCCGGGTGCAATGGCACCATTTCCGACATAACTCTGGTATCTGAGAGATTAGCAAGCAAAGTAGAAAGCTGGAACGTCCTTGAAACATACACAGCCAGCGACCATCAGTACATATCTTTCTCCCTCAATTGCAGCGACACTACTTCAGCAAGAAAAGCAAACGCATCCACCCTTAAGTGGAATATAAATAAACTAGACTCCTTAGCCCTCCTGTCAGAAATCAACAGGCAAACAGGAGCAGCAGAAATAGATGGAGATGCAAACACTATCGTCAGGCAAGTTATGAACATTATCACGAAGGGATGCAATAAAGCAATGCCCAAGATGAAGAGGCCAAAAAACAAAGCTGCAGTGTACTGGTGGATGACTCGATAGATGAAATCAGACGAAATTGCATTCGACAAAGGCGAAAATACACAAGAGCTAAGCGAAGAGGAACAGCAGAGTTGGAACACATGGACTATAAAGAGGCCAAGAAACAACTCCGGAATGCCATAACTAGCAGCAAAAGAGAGAAGAAAAAATTGGGATTGGCAAATACAGTGGGGCAAATGGATGAAGAAACCATGCTAAATATCGTCGAAACGCTCTTCCCAAAACATGAAGTGAGAGAAGACGAAGAGGAAACTCTTCGTTGATTCCTTCCTTTACACTGGAAGATATCAAAACAGCCGCTCGTGGCCTCCAGAATAAGAAAGCGCCCGGACCTGACGGAATACCAGCTGAAATAATCAAAGAGATTGCAAACAGCAAACCCAGACTGTTATTGGAGATGTATAACAGCTGCTTAAGAGAAGGTGTTTTCCCAAATGCTTGGAAAAAACAAAGTCTGGTACTGATCAGCAAAGGGAAAGGGGATCCCGAATCGCCATCCTCATATAGACCACTCTGTATGCTGGATACGGCAGGCAAGTTGCTTGAGAGACTGATAAAACCTCGACTTGAAGAAGCTATCATTGCAGGTGGAAATCTTTCCAAGAGACAACATGGATTCCGATCGCGAAATACTACAGTAGGCACCCTAGAAAACGTAATAGATGCAATCAACGCCGCTCAACAAAGAAATCACTACTCTAGACCAATAGTCCTATTGGCAACTTTAAACGTAAAGAACGCTTTTAATAGCCTCAGGTGGTCAGATGTTTTATACGCCCTCAAGAGAAATTGCCAGTTACCAGAATATCTTACAAGAATGATTAGTAACTATCTGAAGGACAGAATACTCATATACAACACGAGCGCAGGCACGAGGCAAATACAGGTTACTTCAGGCGCAGCGCAGGGCTCCATTCTGGGACCCTCCCTTTGAAATGCCACCTATGATGAAATACTTAAGCAAGAGATGCCGCAAGACACATATCTTGTGGGGTACGTTGATGACATAGCAGCTGTCATCACAGCAAGAAACACCGAGGATGCTCAGCGCGAATTGAGTCAAGTGATGATAAAAACCAAAAACTGGCTAGACTCACATGGCCTACTGCTTGCAATGCATAAAACAGAGTTGCTGTTACTCACCTGGCGACAAATCCCAGTCGAGATGGATATGCGCATTGATGATATATTACTACCCACTAAAAAATTGGTCAAGTATCTCGGAGTAAGACTGGACTCAAAGCTGACGCAACACAAAAAGTCGCAAAGACAACAGTGCAGCTCAGCCGACTAATGGCAAACATCGGGTCACTACTCCCAAAAAAACGGAAGCTACTAATGGAGGCAGCAAATAGCATCCTCTTATACGGATGTGAAATATGGGCTGAAACATTAAGCACCAAAAGCAGAGCGAAAAAACTCCTGGCCGTGCAAAGGACAGCAGCACTACGGGTTACATCAGCATATCGCACCGTATCCGCATCCGCAGCTCTGGTTATAGCAGGAACGAAGCCTATAGATCTACAGGCAGCTGAACGGATGAATATATACAATGCCAAAATAAACAACCCCAACCAGAGGAAGAAATAGAAGCCAGTAAACAGCAAACTATAGCGAAATGGAAAACGCGATGGGAAAATGACACCTTCGGAAGGTGGACTTTCAAACTAATTCCCAATATTCAAAAATGGACAGAAAGGAAAAGCGGGGAAGTAAACTATTACGTAACACAGATGTTGTCTGGGCACGGATATTTCCGGAAGTACCTGCACAAAATGGGCAAATGTAGCACACCCTTCTGCATTTACGAGGAAAAAGAAATAATAGACGACGCCGAACACACTTTCTTCAAATGCTGCCGCTGGAATGAGAGCCGTAGAGCCTAACGTCCGAACTAAAGGTCGAAAATATCGCCGATATGATGATAAGCAGTGACGAAAACTGGAAGGCAATTGCAGGATACATTGAGCATGTTCTCCGCTCAAAAAACCAGGATCTAGATGTAGCTTAGAACACCATTAAATTTAAATTTAGATACAATAGAGGGGCCTGGACGCAGGCACTACAAGAGGTGGTGGTTGAACACGCCAATCATCGGGATCCACCTGGAAGTAATGTTAAGACAGTTCCCAGGTGGGCAACATATCCCAAAGAGCGACAAGGCGGGTTTTTAGCCGGTAATCGGAGTCCGGCATACGGCGCGGATGACGATCCGCGTATCAAGCATAAAGCTTTTTCCCACATTGCAAACAAAAAAAAAATTTATTATTAATATTATTATTATTATTATTATTATTATTATTTTATTATTATAATAATAATAATAATAATAATAATAATAATAATAATAATAATTATTATTATTATTATTATTATTATTATTATTATTATTATTATTATTATTATTATTATTATTATTATTATAATTATTATTAATATTATTATTATTATTATTATTATTATTATTATTATTATTATTATTATTATTATTATTATTATTATTATTATTATTATTATTATTATTACTATTATAAACTTTTATTATTAAATTTTATAGTTAACTATTTGTTGCTCAAAAAAATTAAATAAAAGTAACCTAAACCAGTATATTTTTTATTTAATTTTTATGTATGTAATTACATGTACATATGTGTAAGTAAAATAATCAAAAGATAAAAAATTCCAATATGAAAACGTGTAACAAAAAAAATTAACTTTAGGCATTTATACAATAAAAAATATTCTAAGGATATTAACAAACAAATAAAAATTAGTAATAAAAGTATTAAGTTTCACTTCAAGTAAATAAAAAGGAAAAAACAAACTAACGTGAACACAAGAGTAAGAATCTGTTTTAAAAAAAAGAGACTGAAAAAAACAAACTTATTATTTCAACTTATTTTCTAAAAAATTCAAAATTTTGTCCACTTTTTCTGATGTTATAATAATTTGATTTTCAATATTATTAATTTTTTTCATAAGCTCTGTATGCAATTGCCCCGCTTCATTCAAAGCTTCGCAATATTTTGGTATATTAGATGATGGTGCCTTTCCAAGATTTGGATGACGACTGCGTTGGAAGTGAAGAAGTTTTTTTTGCTTTTTAACTGGTGACACATAAATTTCTTCACCTTGGCTGACTTCTAAAACGTTCGTATACAAAGTTTGTATACAGTATTACTACTGTATTTAAACCCCATACATATGCAAAGTTCCGAAGCAATGCATCAACTATAAAACCGATGCCTTGCTTGCTTTCTTACTGCATTAAAAATGCTTGGCGGCGCACAGTGGAGCATTTCGCGAGAAGGCGGTCAGAAATATATAACTTTTGAACGGATTGGACTTTCGATAAGCGGTTTTTTTGTTTATTAGGTGAGACTATAGGCTTTAAGTTAAAGTAAAAACCTTTGAAATCGAGTAGTTAGAAAAATAGTTATGATGGATTTAAAACGCATTTTAGTTTATTGCTATTTTTGGTACAAAAGTGAAGTATTGAAACTTGTTATAAAAGTTCGTTTTACACACAACATGATATTTTAAGTCACGTTTACAACTTATATATTTTAAAAAACTAAAATTTTTTCAGAAAGTGTCAAACTTTGGCCAATTTGAAATTTTTAATACTAAAGGTCGAAGGCTCATTTTTTGAACAATTTTAAATTAAAATTTAATTCATTAAGTAGCATAAACAATAACAAATTGATAAAATTTACTTTAGATAAAAAGGTTTTAATGAAGAAGATCTAAGTTTCTATATTCTAAGAGTTCAAAATGGACATTATATGTAATCTTTTATTTGAAATTTGTAAATTTAAAATTGTGAAATGTATGTTCGAAATCTTAAAACGATATATATATAACGATTTGTTTGCAATATAATTATTTATTAAAAAATTTTAGTAAATATTTCTGCTAAGTAGCCTTGATTTTCATCTTCTAATAGTAGTTTAGCTTCTATATCAAATTCAATAGAGTTTGTTTTCCATTTTTGTCGAATATTGGACATATAGGGATCTGATGAGCATAAGAAAACAGTAATCGGATCTTCATTAGTACAACTTCTGGAAATTTTTCTTGTGTTGTGCTCGAGAAAAAAATCTGTAGTCATTATTTAGATAGATCTCCTATTGGCAGCATATTGTGTTTAATTATTTGCTCCCTATGGTACAAAATTTTATGGACAGTTAATGACATAGACCTCCATGAGTATTTTTCACAATAAAGTATAGCAATTTTTTTTTTTTTTTGTATTCTTCAAATTTTTTTGCATTTATCTTTTTGCTGCATGCTAGAAGTTGTAATTTAATGTTCAATCACCTTATTAGTTCCAAATCTACACCTGTGATATATGCTGCAGTTTCTGGATCTGAAAACAAATCTCCTTGCTGTATTTCCATCATTTGTGTTGCCTTCTATGTTCCATAAAACTTATTCTCGCATGAAGAGGGGACAATCCAAATTCGTATGCTGCCTTAAAACTATCATCTTCTGGAATGGGATGGCTTAATTGACTTGATGTCTTTTGGCATATAACGCAGCTGACGATGCTTTTGTATCAGTCAAGGCTTGTGCAAGTTTTCCATCAATCATTGTAAGACACATTTTAAAATTTACTTCGATTTCCTGGTCATCAACTGTAAATACAGCAAGTTAATGGACATCAATTTGATCTATTATTTTTGGACTTCTTCAATTATGACCTCTTTTGTTTCTTTTTTGAATGTAAATTTTATTGGTCTACAATACTTTTTTGATGAGGGTATTTCATTTTTCCATACATCAATTTCTTTTGCTCTGCTGGTTGATGGCTCTAACGAAAGTTACCATAAATAAGTCAGCATCTGATTCGGCGTTACATTACTTGTATTGTCTTTGACCAGAGGACCCATTACATGCCCATTTAGAAATTAAAATAATGCTGACATTTCCAAGTTTTTTCAAGTCATCAGCATCAAGAATATTTAACAATCGTTCGGCAGTGTGTTCAAGAAGATCTTGCAATTTCATTTCTGCTGAAGTGGAAGTGACAGTTATATCAGTTTGTGGAGGTAAAAATTTTTTTTTACATTTTTTTTTTTGAGATTAGATCCCTCTACTCTGGGAAAATCCCAGAATTCTTTTCATTGGCCCGTTTACTCAATTCCTTATACTGATTTTGAGATAACTTCACAATTAAGAAACGAACACGCGCACATATGAAGGAAGCGAAGACCACAGCACAAACAATAGATGTGTACCCTTTAAATATCGTTTTTCCAGGAATATCCCTTTTAAATTTTAATGGGTTTTATGATTTAATGGTTGTTGCAGGACTTCTACCTGCAACAACGCTTGTTATAAGTCAATGGTTTTTGCCATATTTTCTTGAAATATGTTTTTTATTAGAGGCAGTTGTGAATATCAACATTTTCATTATGCCCAAGCGATTCCGAAAAATAACCTTTTTGTACCTTTATAATAAGGGTAAATTAAATTAAAAACCAAAATACTTTGCCATCTGAAATCAGTTTTTCATAAAAACCATCTCATAAAAAAATAATTCCGAATTGAGCTCAACAGCATGTACATATTTTACCCCACAAATAATAACCTTGCGTCAGAAAAATTGTTCTGGTGCTCACAGTCGGATGGTGCCGGGTATACAATGGGGTATAGGAGCGTAGAGGAGAGTACAGACTATAAGATAGTACTAGTCTCTAAACGAAATTTTACGAACTTTAGAAGTAATGCTCTATTAAGTGGGAAGATTTAGGAGAATTTGGACCTTAAGAAAAAAAAATTTTTTATAATTAGTTCCAAAAAGTTTTAAACGTTTTTTTTTGCTACAAGCTTAGCTAACAAGCTATGCAATTATACAAAATCTATTTTGCTTAGAAATATTTTAAAACAAAAAAGTTATAGATGTTTAAAAATTAAAAACTTATTAAGAAATTTCTCATTTCAGCAAAATTACGAAAATTCCCATTTTGGATCACCCTGTTCACGGTGATATAGTTAAAATATAGTTTAAATTTTTTGGTTCCCGAGGTATACAAGTGTTTACTTTCAAATGAATAATTGGTGATGCTCAAAAAAATTACTTTTGGCCGCCTTCTCGCGAAATCCTCCATTGTGCGGCTGTGTTTTGAAATGGTGTACACTGTATAATTATTGTACTGCGGCGTTAAGAAATATGATGCTTTGTTCAAACACAAAACAATTGACGTTTTGGAAGTCAGCCCTTCTAAAAATTCATAAAAATACATATATGTACTTCTAAAAATTGCTAAACATACATCTATGTATATATATATATATATATATATATATATATATTTATATATATATACATATATATATATATATATATATATATATATATATATATAACTACCATCTCCGTTTAAATCCAACAAATGTTTACCACAACAAGTACTTCCGATAAGAATTTAGTGGCGTCTGGAAATTCAACAGCAGATTCTGGTGTATTAGAATCTCCGTTTACAGCATCCACTGTTATTATTTGGAGGATTTTCTCCTCTAGTGGATTGAAGTCACGGGGTACGTCTGCCCATCTGCCTCTGCCAGTTTGGTTTATAAATTTTTTTCGCTTGTTTACGGTTTTCTTCACGCTGTATTTCAAATCAATCCAACACTACGAAAATGTTTGTGTTTTTGGTATACTTGAACACGTATAACGCAATAAACTTACTTTCTTCCACTGTTCCACAGTTTTACCACTACCACCCAAAGAGTTTAAGGAAGATTTCAGAACCTTCCATTGCTCCTTGTTTTTGCAGTTGAAATTTACACCAATAAACTTCCCTCTGGTAAAGTCCAAATTTACAGCCATGAATCCACCAGCTTCTGCTTTTGCATTTTCGACACTCTTTCTATTTTCTAAAATATTGTGAGCATACAAGTACGTACATATATATATATATATATATATATATATATATATATATATATATATATATTAAAATATGCAATTAGTAAACAAAATAAGCTTACTTTTCTATATTTTCATATTCCATTTTGAATTAAGAAATTTCTTTAACATGTTCTTCTCACGACGTTTTTAATTGTGAGTTGTTTTGACATATCAACTGTGAAACTTCTTAAATGCCCATCATTGGCCATTTAAATGTTATATAAATCCAGCACAGTAAACATTTGACTTTGACTTTAGTTTCTTTTAACAAAAAGAATACATTGTGATGTTGAGAAAAATTTTCTATAAAATCTTAAAAAGTTACGTAAATAACGTTAATTATCAATAGAATAAAGTCAAAAATTAATGAAAAAATATTTATTGTACAAATAGACTCCTAATCAATTGAAATCTTTAAAAAAAATTTAATACACAACATTTGAAATTCTTTGAATAATAAGCAATACACCTGTTTTCTGCAATTTCGTTTACCCATTTCATGATGCTATTTAAGTCTTACTGTAAGCCTGAAAGCGTTTTTAAATAGTTTAAATTTTTATCAAAATAAACTAAAACTATATTTATATATCCAGATATTTATTGGGCATAAGTTATTTAAAAGAATATATTAATAATGCAGGAGTTACTAAAAACATTAAGAAAATAATTGGCTTTCCATTGACAATTTGTAAAATTAACTTTTGTACTTTGTCTGTTATTAAAAATCAAGATTATTATAAAAGACATAGTACTATCATCTATATTTGCCTTTGTATAAATTTTTTTTAGTAAATTAAAAATAGTATTGAAATTATTGCGCATAAAACAAACAATGTATGTAATAAAATTTTCCGCAAAATTTATTTTTATATGGTAAAAAATATATTAAAAAATAAAACTGGATATATGTAATACATATATGTATGTATGTCATATATGTACATACATATATGTTAAATAAATATCGTTTTGTTATCATTTTTAAATTTATGTTGAAAATATCAGTTATTTTCTTATTGTTAATAAATATGTAATTACAGTAATATGTCGTTTCTTTTATTTATTTTTTAAGTTATTCAGGTGATATATATTACTCCTTATTCGTTTAAACCTTCGCGTAAAAGTTTAACGTTATTTGGCTGTTTGAACAAGAAACAAATTATGAACTTTTATTCGAAATATTATGAATCTCGAATAATTGGCAACACTATTTGTAACGTGATATACAGAAAGAATTAAGGTTGGAATAGCCGAACGCTGAAATTTTAAATGTAAGCTAAATGTGTCAGCTGATCCAACCTGGTATATGGCAAGCTTTGTAAACCCTTACTTCGCTGTAAGAAAATGTTACCGTAACGTCCCATCCTGCAGAAAATAGAATTTCATGGGCTGTATGTATGTTGAATGAGAATTGGCAAAAAAGGCCTTATTGGTACTTATTTCTCTTTTGATATGTTTAGTTGATAATAATGTATAAAGGCTTGATATACGTATGGTTAACTTTCTAAATAAATGTTTTATTTTTATTGAAATATCGAATTTCCATATACCAGGTTGGATCAGCTGACACATTTAGCTTACATTTAAAATTTCAGCGTTCGGCTATTCCAACCTTGAGACAGTGATGGACTGTATGCATGTTGAATGAGAATGGGGCACAAAAGGCCTTTTTTACTACTTATTTCTCTTTTGATTTGTTTAGTTGATGAATATGTATTAAGATATCATATATGTACGTATTTTATATGTTTAACTTTCCAAATAAAAGTTTTATTTTCATTGAAATATCGAATGTCTGTATGTGGTTGTTCGTTGTAGAGTTCCATTAGTATTCAACATAGTTGTACTTGATGGTCTGTTTATTATGAATTGAAAAACATTTTAGAAGAAAGTCGACACAACTTTGTCAAGCAAACTTGGTTCTTGTTTACACAAATTTTATTGTTGTTAATAAATTACTGATTTCAATAATATTTTAAGCTTGAATCGAAGGAGCACTAAAATGGTGCGAAAAACTCCGAGTTGACAACGTTAGCTAACAACACTGTCAAACGCTTACGGCATACTTCATAGACATTTTTAAAGCGAAAGTATGGCAATGAAGCGGAAAGTTGTAGCGGCTATGGCTATCAACGAAATATTATTACAATAGGAGGAAAACGAAAATAAAAGAGAATGGAAAATATCGATAAAGATAGGCTGAAGGCTACTAAAATTTCTTAAGAATGATAATCGTACATATGAACAGTTTCCAATACGAACACAGCAGCGTGAACAAGCGTACTGAATTTTTATTTGAAGTATGGCGGACACGCTATTAGACGTGTATATTGGTGTGTGACAGACATACGAGCCCTTTTAGTTCTCTCTCTGATCGACCCTTGGGCTGAGACGATTTTTTCTTGCTTCATTTTAAGTTTTTCTCTGTTTTGTTCATATATTTCCCTCGAAATATTTCTTATCATATTTATACACCTTTGTTTTTAGAAATGACGCATTGTTGTCATTGTATTACTATAATATGAAATTTATTTGTTGGGTCTACATGCATTTCATTGGCGCTTTATACCAAATCATCAGTAGACTTCAAATACAGTATTGAAAAGCTTCACACTTCTCAACCCAACAAATGAATTTCATATTATAGTAATACAATGACAACAATTTGTCAAATAGTAAACTGTTTTGGCAGCTAGTTCAGATAAACTAACAATAATTGTTTATCGAAATTGGATATAACAATAAATTTATAGAGGTTCGCAGTAAGATCCACAATGAAAGGCCCAACTATAATGTGCTTAGTCTAGTTCAAGCGAATGTGCGAATACATGCAATTTAATGTGTATAACCATAATATACTTTACTAACTTTTCGTAATATTTAATTTTCTTACGCATAGAGCGAAACTGATCTCACTTTGCTTAAGCGGCAAGCTGTTTGTACGTTGTTGCTGAAAATTAACCTGACGGGATTTTTTGAGCTAACTCGCTCATAATATGGTTAGTATATAGCTAACTCATTTGAGACTAGCTCATAAACTAACTAAAGTCTAATACAGAAGTGAGCTAGCTGTCACACACAAAAACAAGCCAAAAGAAAGAAATAAATTAATGAAAGGTGAAACTATGGAAAACTCTAACGAAAGTTCTTTCCTTGGATCTAATTCTGGGATGTAACACTGACGAAGTGCACGGCAAGGTGCGAGATAAAAAGTTTAAAAGGGTTTTTGGTGCTATACAAGGTGAGATAATAATGTGTTTAACTGATTATTTTAATTTTTATTTCCTGAATTAATTTCTTATCATTGACTAGATGCAATTCGTTTTAATGGTGAAGACGACGTATTAATGGTGAAAGAGCATTAAGAAATGCAAAAAAACTAATTAAAAAACCATATTATTAATTTTATTAGTATTATTAAACAATAATATTCTTTTAAATAAAATTAAATGAATAAAAAATTAAATAAACAATTTTTTTATTAAATTAAAGCAATGGTTTAGCTAGCAATAGGTAGATTCGTTTTATATGCGCCTTAAGTCAACTCATATGAGTCTAGCAAATCACCTAGACAGCTAACAGCTAACTCATGACACACTCATGTTGAATGGATAATAAAATAACTCAATATGAGCTAGTTTGTGGTTAGCTTAACACTAATGCAGAAAGAACCATATTATGAGTTAGCTCAAAAAAAATCCCGTCAGGGACATATCGTAACCCCTTATTAAAGTTGACATGTTATAATAATGCATGCATTTTTACAGAATATTTTGAACTGTCCATGCAGGTCCTTAATCCATTGATCTCCAGTTGTACCATGATCATATCTCTCATTAAAAGACACGAAAATTACTTTTAATATTCTTTCTCGTTGTAACTGTAAACGAATATAATACAAAATATTCAACACTTAAATTAATCTACGAAAATAAACTTTAGATATAAAATTGCGCCCAATAGCAATTTTTTTTTAACATTACGAGCATGTTACATGTTTACTAGAAAAGAAATAGCCCTAAGTTTCTTGTAATTTTGATTAAAAAAAAGTTTTGTTAATATGTGAAACTACATTTTTATTATAGATTTATTTAGTTGTACTGTTGTCCCCAACTTATATAGGTGAATTAAAAAAATTATTTTACAAATATCCTATGGAAATTAAAATCAATAATAAAGCAATAAGTAAAGTAATCACTTGTCTTTTTATTTTTTCATTATTATGATTTTTTTTTAAATTATTAACCTGCAAAAAGTATTCAAGAACATTTCTTAAGAGCACAAATTTTTTCTAAGTTTCGTGTTATAATCTACTTACACATATATAAAAGTACATGCATAAAAGAGTAACGGTATTGAGTAATTGACTGACTGATTCACTATATCCCAGCGCAAAAAACCAAAGTTAGACCTCTTTTGTTCGGATATTCTACTGCGAAGTGGTTAAATACGATAGATACTTAGACACTTCTTTGGTATTTTTAGGGGTAAGAATTAATTAAAACTACTTATATATCGTACTTTTTTTTAACTCCATATATCCTCTTAATTATAGTTCATAGAAGAAATCAGTTAAGCGCATTTAATTCTGGTGGAAAAAATCTCGAAGGTGTTTTGGTAATTTTCGAAAATGTGCAGTTATGGTAAGTAAAATCGTAGTCGTACTCTTTTTCGGTAATAGCAAAGATTATGTATACAAGATAGTGCATGACAACCACAAAAAAATGTAGATACGGGTCGTAATATTACAACCCGCATCGCACATATTCGTCAAACATATGTTGTCAAACATATTTCATCTTGCCTTGTGTAGTTATGTGTCCGAATAAAAGAAAAAATTGTTTAGTTTGCCTAGATTATTCAACAATGAAACTTGTGAGGCGGAATGTGTTATTATATGTTGCAGAAAATTGTTATTGTTCATGAGCTTTTATGTTGCACAGAATAGATCCTTTGTCCAAAGCAAAAAATACTACTGTGTAAATTAATGTAGGGTAAATAATACTTGTGTTGTTGTTGGATAAACAAAAATGTATATTATTATGATATACATATAATATAAAAATTTTTTTATACATATTTTATTCATATATACATATATATATATATATATATATATATATATATATATACATATATATATATATATATATATATATATATATACATATACATATTTATATATATATATATATATATATATATATATAAATTAAATACGAACAAATTTAATTTTATTGGCGCAGGCGATTCGTTCGGCATTAGTAAATTACAAAATTAGCCCCAAAGTTCTGTATAGACAGCGGAGCTGTTATTGAATGATTCTTTTTTAGTAGATCTGTGAATCGTTCAGGAATCGACCTGTTTTATTTTAAATGAACTCATTTTGTCATAAATATGAATTAAATTGAAATATAAATTAATTCATGATGAACTAAAAATTTTGAATACATTCGCTTTGTTAAAATAGAAGAATTGATTTTGTACTAGAAATAAGTTTTTAAGGGATTAAAAGAAAATGATTGTAATTATATTTTTTTATTTATATAAAATGGTAATATGCAATATATATATATATATATATATATATATATATATATATATATATATATATTATATTACGTTATTGTGCAAAAGGCTAACTTTATTTTGGTAAAACCTAGAGATTTGGAGATTTTGATAAAAACAATTTAAACCTTTTTAAAAATTTTTGTATAGAATTTTATTGTTGTTTTAATGTTTTTGGCTATTTATAGCTATAAAATAAGACAAACAGCATTACCAACTTTTAAAATTTGATTGTGCTTAAAATAAACCTGTGATTTTAATTTAATATAAAGTAAATTGTATTAGCATTATTATCAATATGTATCTGATGTATTAAAACTACAACATTACAAAAGAACCCCTGAAGAAGTCGACAAACAATTGACGTAACGTTGAGTAAAAAATTTAATAAATTGTTTTATTAACATTGATTACAATATATGAAGAATTTTCTTAAGCTAGTCTGGCCTAACGTATTCAATGTTTATAAAACAATTTATTACATTTTTTACCAAACGTTTCGTCAATTGTTTGTCGACTTTTTCAGGGTTTTTTTTGTCTATTTAATTTAAAACATTACATAATTATAATTTGGAAAATATTTTATAGTTATTATTACATTAGATACATATATATAACAATACTAGTACAATTTACTTATATTAAATTGGTATCATAGGTATATTTTAAGCACAGTCAAATTTTAAAAGTTGGTATTGCAGTTTGTCTTATTTAATAGCAACAATATATCTAGCATTGATACTGTCGGTATCCTCTTTTATGTTCATTGTTTTTTTCTATATTTTGCTGTATACGCAAGCTTTCGATGGTATACCTTTTTCTTTCTATTTTCTCTTTGTCTAATATTTTAACTTTATCGAAATCCACAGAATGATTTTTGTCGATAACATGGGCTGATAAAGCTGTTGATGTTCTTTGTTTGGCAATATCGTTTTTGTGTTCTGACATTCTAGTTCCCAGGTTTCTTTTTGTTGTGCCTATATATATTAGATTACATTTTTCTTCGCTGTTGCCTTTGCATTGTAATTCGTACACCAAGTCACTTTGTTGTTCTTTTTTTCTGTTGGTGCTTTAATGCGAGTAAATATACTGCTGAGTGTTGTGTTTGGTTTGTATGCAAATTGTATGTTATTTTCAACAGCTATTTTTATTTCTTTCTTGTCCGTCAAGGCAGGTATAAACGATATACTGTAAAAATGTTGGATGGTTTTGTCTGCTTCGTCAAGAGGTGTTGTTTTATTTTTGTTATTTAATATCTTAACCATGGTTTCATTAATAATTGAGTTTATTAACTTCTCAGAGAAACTATTCTGTTTTAGAATTATCATAATTTTTGTGAGATTTTTGGTGTGAAATTGCTTATCACTAATGCTAAGAACTCTAGAAATTAAATTCTTTGCAGTATTGATAATTGATTACGTTAGGCCGGATTAGCTTTAAAAAATAATATATTCTTCATATATTGCACAATTTTTATTATTTATTAGTAAAATTTCGTTTATTTTTTATTATTTTTAATAAAATGAACTAATATTTTTAAGCTTAAGGTCTTTATTTTGATATTTATTAAATTATAAATAGTTTTTCGATATTTCGTCACTCCTTTGTGTGACTTCTTCAGGAAATTTATTTTGTATTTGATATGAAAAAATTATTTTTGTTTATGAAACAAATATGTGAAAATTATTTGTCAACAAAATACAAAAAGATTCAAACAAAATTTTTAAATAAATTTAAAATACTTCTTGAATTTGTTTCTAAGATATGTGTATATAAGTAGTATTGAAAATTCATTTTAGGAATGTTTATTGTTTAACTATATATGCATGTATAGATTTAAATTGTTTATTATTGTTCCTGTATTTTAAATTTATTTAAAAATATGACGAAATATCGAAAAACTATTTATAATTTAATAAATATAAAAATAAAGACCTTAAGCTTAAAAATATTAGTTAATTTTATTAATAAAGGAAGAGGTCAAGAAACTAGAATAATTTTATTATTTTTTATTTATTTATCTTTTTGTTGTATTACATTTCTTTTTTATTAATTTTTAAAAGATTTGCTTTCGTATTTTTACTTATTTGATAAAATCTGCACTTTTCTTTGCTCAGAACTACCGTTTTCTATAGCCCAAGAGCAGTGCTTTCGAAGAAGGACCAATAATAGAAAGTCCAATAATTGCTGTTCATTGTTGGAACAATCATCACAGAACCATTCTGGAGTTGAGCTTTTGCACAAGTCAATAATAAATGATTTTATACCAAAATATCTTCTAAAAGTAATCTGCATATATATATATATATATATATATATATATATATAAATATATATATATAAATATATATATATATATATATATATATAAATATATATATATATATATATATATATATATATATACATCGTCAATATCAACATCAACCCTTTCATTAGAGCCTATTTCAGCATGTTCACTTGAAGAATATATATCATAAGCATTACTTTTTGGTAAACATATATCATAAGTACCAATTTGGTCAATCTCGTCTTGTTCAACTTCACAGTTACTGGAAAAACTTGATTGAATAATTGTAGCAACAACAGCTTTAGTTATTGTTGCCTCCCTATTGCCGCAGTACAGAAAATATATTTTCTAACTTGTCCTGATTAAGAAATTTTGTCATGACATAATATAAATCACCCCCTTCTTTAAAATGTCATTAACCAGTAAATGGACTGAATTAAGACTGAGCTTCATATCATTTAAAAAGAAAACACGCTTTTTCTGGTCAACGAAAGTAGTAGGGAACTGTATGTGCTAGACCATTAAAAATATTAAATTTCAGCAATTAAATTTGAAATTTTTCAATTTTAATTGCCAAAATTCTCAAATTACACAAAATTCTCAAATTTCATTTTGTGTGTGTTCGTGTGTGTACTTTTTCCCACGGTTTAATAGGGGCGTTCACATTGTTGTTTTTTTTTAATATAATGTTGGGATAGGCGTGGGATTTTTGTCTGTCCATATGTGACCTTGAGAATACACGTCCGTCTGTATGTGAGCGTGGGAGTTTGTGTCTGTCCATATGTGACCTTGTGAATGCATGTCCGTCGGTATGTGAGCATGGGAATTTGTGTCTGTCCATATGTGACCTTGAGAATACATGTCCGTCGGTATGTGAGCGTGGGAATTTGTGTCTGTCCATATGTGACCTTGAGAATACATGTCCGTCGGTATGTGAGCGTGCGAATTTGTGTCTGTCCATATGTGACCTTGTGAATACATGTCCGTCGGTATGTGAGCGTGGGAATTTGTGTCTGTCCATATGTGACCTTCAGCATACATGTCCGTCGGTATGTGAGCGCGGGAATTTGTGTCTGTCCATATGTGACCTTGAGAATACATGTCCGTCGGTATGTGAGCGTGGGAATTTGTGTCTGTCCATATGTGACCTTGTGAATACATGTCCGTCGGTATGTGAGCGTGGGAATTTGTGTCTGTCCATATGTGACCTTGAGAATACATGTCCGTCGGTATGTGAGCGTGGGAATTTCTGTTTGTCCATTTATACTGTGTACGCCTGGTGAATAAAAAAATTTAGAAGCATTTTTAGAAATTACACTATTTAAAAAGTGTAGTAGTTATATATGGATTCCCTTAATGTTTGTGGTTCGTTCCTTCTTGCTGGAGTGAGATTTTTTCTTTTATTTTTTTGCTTATTAAAATTTGGTGTGTTTACTTAAGATTTGTCGTCCAGCAATTCAGTGTTTTTTTTTACTTTTTTGCTTGCAATGCTTGAGTCTGGAGGAATAATTTGATTATTCTGATCTTGAAGACGTTGTGAAAAAAAAATTACTATTGCATAAATATTGAAACTGATGTTTTGTTTATTTTATACATGACGATCATCGATGGATTTTATTTGGGGATCTGGATGGTGGTGCGATTTCTGTATTTTGTAGAATATGAATATATATGCTATGTTTAAGTGTGTGGGTTTTTTGTGTTCTGAGTGGCGGTTGGAATGTCTGCCTGTCAGACAGGCTGTGTGTGTGACGATTGGTGAGTCTGTATGACAGTCCGCTTTCTTGCTTTCCTGGTCAGTATAAAATGTGATAAGATGTACATATTCATGCGTACATAAATATCTACCAATTTATTTCATTTACGCATATACATACAAACAAATAATAAGCGTTTTTTCTTTGTGCCCAAATATTCCCTTGACCATTTGAATGAATGAATGAACCATTGTTTAAACATATGCATTGTTTTAATTTTTATTAATATGTAATATTTTTCAAATTATGTATATATTTTTATTTATACCTCAATTTAAATTTGTCTCTACTACATCCGCTGCCTCTAACAACAATTGATCGTCTCCATACATCGGAAGAAAAAGAGGTATATCTATTTTTGGTAGTATTTCAACACTCAATATTTCTATTTGAGGTTTGATTGCTACCTCTCTTCCATGGTCTGTTGTGGTTGGCTGCGAAGACACCGCTAAAAAGTAATCCTCATCGTCTGTTAGCATATCATCGTATTCAGCATTCGAAGGATTTGATATCTCAGGTGCAGATGTTGGCTGCCAAGACACTGCTAAAAAGTGATCCTCATCGCCTGTTAGCATATCATCGTATTCTGCATTCGAAGGATTTGATATCTCAGGTGCAGATGTTGGCTGCGATGACAGCTCTAACAAAAGTTCCTCATCTCCTTCAAGATGTTTCTCGAACTCTTCCTGTCTGGCTTTTCTTAAATATTCCTTCAAATGGTGACGCTGAAGTCTCCGATATAATGGTGTGTACCAGAAGGGCTTCATTGTACAAATAAAAGCTCAACTTCAAAATTTGATAATTTTGCTTTGAAAACTTGTGAAGCTACAAAAATTTTGTAGTTTATCAGATACCACAATGTTTTGTCCACGAAGCAGTTTCCTTTACTACAAAATTTTGTGTCGTATCTGCATGCATAAGCATGCCTCCGTATCCTGTGTATATCACATATCATAATGTTTGTTTATATAAATATTGTCTACGTAGCAGTTTCATTCTCCTAAATATTTTCTAACGTATTTGCATGCATAAGCATGCCTCGGCATTCTGTGTATATCAGATACCACAATGTTTTGTCCACGTAGCAGTTTCATTCCCGTAAAAATTTTGTATCGTAGAGGCATGCATAAGCATGTCCCCGTACTCTGTATATATCACATTCCGTTCAAAACTTTGTAACGTATCTGCATGCACAAGCATATCTCTGTACTCTGTAGATATCACTTATCAAAATTTTTTTTTACATAAATATTGTCTATGTAGCAGTTTCATTCCCTTAAACATTTTGTATTGTAGAGGCATGCATAAGCATGCCTCGGCATTCTGTGTATATCAGATACCACAATGTTTTGTCCACGTAGCAGTTTCTTTTCTAATTTTTTAATCTTAACCGTTTCTATCAGCAGATAGCGTATCTTTTGCAAAGTAACGCAAAGCTACTTTGTTGGAATGAAGCGTACTATACCAAAACAAAATTTTCACGCATTTATATTAATCTAAATTTTTTAGGATAGAATTCAGTACATTTTTGTATCTATAAGTAACAAGTCGTGACTATTAAAAAATTCCTTGTGTGTTATTAATAAATCTAAGAAAGAAAATAAATACATATTCCCAAAAAACATATTATTTGTATATCAAAAAATAAGAGTGTGTCATATAATTTAAGCAAAGACAGAATTTAAATATATATATAAAAATCCTTGTAATATTACTTGTTATTCAAGCAGTCAATATATTTTTTAACAAAAAAGTACACTATAAACAAAATAATTTTTATAAGTGTAAATCAAAATAAAAAAAAATGAGTTCATCAATTTTCAAGTGCAATATCTGTAATAAGGTATATAAATACCAAAAATCTTATTTAGAACATTGCAAAGGTCATGTTCAACCACAACAAGTGCAACAGTCGATACAACCCCCAACATCTGCGTGCAACCCCATAGCAACATATCAACAAATCCCACAGTCCATACAACCCTCAACATATGCATACAACTCAATGGTCCACAACAATTTGCTATATCAGTATCCGGCGCAGTATCAGTATCCAGTGCAGTATCAGTATCCAGTGCAGGTACCAGCGTATCCTTTATATCCGTATCCAGTTTTACTTCATTATTTTGTGTATTTGCCTGATCATGTGAAATAACTTGACTTATATCCATGTCTTGAGAAGGATTATCTACGGGCAAATAGCTTGGGTAATAATTAGGCATATTATTTTGCTGCAACTGTATAGGTACGCTATATTCAATGGGATATGGAAACTCCATAGGTGCTGTGAATTGGTTGGTTGACACTGGATACGGATATAAAGGATACGCTGGTACCTGCACTGGATACTGATACTGCACTGGATACTGATACTGCGCCGGATACTGATATAGCAAATTGTTGTGGACCATTGAGTTGTATGCATATGTTGAGGGTTGTATGGACTGTAGGATTTGTTGATATGTTGCTATGGGGTTGCACGCAGATGTTGGGGGTTGTATCGACTGTTGCACTTGTTGTGGTTGAACATGACCTTTGCAATGTTCTAAATAAGATTTTTGGTATTTATATACCTTATTACAGATATTGCACTTGAAAATAGAGCTGTGCCGAACTGAATCAAACGCTCTCAAACGCTCGTTTTTGACAAGAACCTCTAATCAAACCCATTTAAATTACATGGGTTTGATTAGAGGTTCTTGTCAAAAACGAGCGTTTGAGAGCGTTTGATTCAGTTCGGTACAGCTCTACTTGAAAATTGATGAACTCATATTTTTTTTTTTATTTTGATTTACACTTATAAAAACTATTTTGTTTATAGCGTACTTTTTTATTAAAAAATATATTGATTGCTTGAATAACAAGTAATATTACAAGGATTTTTATATATATATTTAAATTCTGTCTTTGCTTAAATTATATGACACACTCTTATTTTTTGATATGCAAATAATATGTTTTTTGAGAATATGTATTTATTTTCTGTCCTAGATTTATTAATAACACACAAGGAATTTTTTAATAGTCACGACTTGTTACTTTTAGATACAAAAATGTACTGAATTCTATCCTAAAAAATTTAGATAAATAGAAATCCGTGAAAATTTTGTTTTGGTATAGTACGCTTCTATCTGCTGATAGAAACGGTTAAGATTAAAAAATTAGAAAAGAAACTGCTACGTGGACAAAATATTGTGGTATCTGATATACACAGAATGCCGAGGCATGCTTATGCATGCCTCTACAATACAAAATGTTTAAGGGAATGAAACTGCTATGTAGACAATATTTATGTAAACAAAAATTTTGATAAGTGATATCTACAGAGTACAGAGATATGCTTGTGCATGCAGATACGTTACAAAGTTTTGAACGGAATGTGATATATACAGAGTACGGGGACATGCTTATGCATGCCTCTACGATACAAAATGTTTACGGGAATGAAACTGCTACGTGGACAAAACATTGTGGTATCTGATATACACAGAATGCCGAGGCATGCTTATGCATGCAAATACGTTAGAAAATATTTAGGAGAATGAAACTGCTACGTAGACAATATTTATATAAACAAACATTATGATATGTGATATACACAGGATACGGAGGCATGCTTATGCATGCAGATACGACACAAAATTTTGTAGCAAAAGGAACTGCTACGTGGACAAAACATTGTGGTATCTGTTAAACTACAAAATTTTTGTAGCTTCACAAGTTTTCAAAGCAAAATTATCAAATTTTGAAGTTGAGCTTTTATTTGTACAATGAAGCCCTTCTGGTACACACCATTATATCGGAGACTTCAGCGTCACCATTTTAAGGAATATTTAAGAAAAGCCAGACAGGAAGAGTTCGAGAAACATCTTGAAGGAGATGAGGAACTTTTGTTAGAGCTGTCATCGCAGCCAACATCTGCACCTGAGATATCAAATCCTTCGAATGCAGAATACGATGATATGCTAACAGGCGATGAGGATCACTTTTTAGCAGTGTCTTCGCAGCCAACATCTGCACCTGAGATATCAAATCCTTCGAATGCTGAATACGATGATATGCTAACAGACGATGAGGATTACTTTTTAGCGGTGTCTTCGCAGCCAACCACAACAGACCATGGAAGAGAGGTAGCAATCAAACCTCAAATAGAAATATTGAGTGTTGAAATACTACCAAAAATAGATATACCTCTTTTTCTTCCGATGTATGGAGACGATCAATTGTTGTTAGAGGCAGCGGATGTAGTAGAGACAAATTTAAATTGAGGTATAAATAAAAATATATACATAATTTGAAAAATATTACATATTAATAAAAATTAAAACAATGCATATGTTTAAACAATGCTTCATTCATTCATTCAAATGGTCAAGGGAATATTTGGGCACAAAGAATAAACGCTTATTATTTGTTTGTATGTATATGCGTAAATGAAATAAATTGGTAGATATTTATGTACGCATGAATATGTACATCTTATCACATTTTATACTGACCAGGAAAGCAAGAAAGCGGACTGTCATACAGACTCACCAATCGTCACACACACACAGCCTGTCTGACAGGCAGACATTCCAACCGCCACTCAGAACACAAAAAACCCACACACTTAAACATAGCATATATATTCATATTCTACAAAATACAGAAATCGCACCACCATCCAGATCCCCAAATAAAATCCATCGATGATCGTCATGTATAAAATAAACAAAACATCAGTTTCAATATTTATGCAATAGTAATTTTTTTTTCACAACGTCTTCAAGATCAGAATAATCAAATTATTCCTCCAGACTCAAGCATTGCAAGCAAAAAAGTAAAAAAAAACACTGAATTGCTGGACGACAAATCTTAAGTAAACACACCAAATTTTAATAAGCAAAAAAATAAAAGAAAAAATCTCACTCCAGCAAGAAGGAACGAACCACAAACATTAAGGGAATCCATATATAACTACTACACTTTTTAAATAGTGTAATTCCTAAAAATGCTTCTAAATTTTTTTATTCACCAGGCGTACACAGTATAAATGGACAGACAGAAATTCCCACGCTCACATACCGACGGACATGTATTCTCAAGGTTACATATGGACAGACACAAATTCCCACGCTCACATACCGACGGACATGTATTCACAAGGTCACATATGGACAGACACAAATTCCCTCGCTCACATACCGACGGACATGTATTCTCAAGGTCACATATGGACAGACACAAATTCCCACGCTCACATACCGACGGACATGTATTCACAAGGTCACATATGGACAGACACAAATTCCCACGCTCACACACATACAGACGGACGTGTATTCTCAAGGTCACATATGGACAGACAGAAATTCCACGCCTACCCCAACATTATATTTAAAAAAACAACAATGTGAACGCCCCTATTAAACCGCGGGAAAAAATACATACACAAACACACACAAAATGAAATTTGAGAATTTTGGCAATTAAAATTGAAAAATTTCAAATTTAATTGCTGAAATTTAATATTTTTAATGGTCCTAGCACATACAGTTCCCTACTACTAACGAATTCCAAGTCGTCCAGATATTCCTTAAAGTTTTGTATAAATTTGTGAGGTTTATTGTTAACTTGAGCTGTAGCAGTTATCGCCATAAAGGGAACCACTATTAAGACAATCGAGAATCTTACAAATTTTTTCCACAAACTGAGCTGTTGAAAGAGTCACTTCTGCATATTGTTCTGTTAAAACATTTAGTACCGAATCTCACGCGAATTTTTTCAAATTATACTCCAATTAGAAAACAATGCTTTTACCATAAAAACACAGGCATGAGTGCCAATACTTTACAAAATACTTTCTTACTAAACCTGCTGTTTCGAATCTATCTATTAAATCTAAACTCTGATTATACTTTAACTCTTTTCTTATGATCATTTCGTTCATAACCATAACCATTTACTTAGAATCTCTTTCGTCCAACTGCGCGCATTTTTGCTTTACGACTTCAAACGCATTATTCTTTAAATACATATGCATGTGAATATGAAAATCAGCTTAACAATTGTTTGAATTAATGTAGGGTAAAGAATATGTATTTTGTTTGTGTAGAAACAAATATATATCAACTCGCACCGAAGTGTTAATACCTACATACATGTGCAATATCTGATGAAGTTTTTGAGGACTACTTTCAACTTCGTAAAGTAAAATATCCATAGTATTTAAATTCAAATTACTTTATTGACAGTAAAACATATTAAAAAAAAAGTAGTTTTCTTTTTGAATGATTTAAAACTTTAACCTTCTGAGCACTAGATGATATATACTTATAGATCTCCCATGAAGAATGCTTACGCAGTAAAGTTATTGTAAGAAGATTAAGCATTTCTATTCTATGTACAACAAATTTTTTTATTAAACTTTTCTACGGCAAATTATTTGATACACAAATTTTTTGACATAAAAATTTTCGATACAGAATATTTTTTTAGAAAATGAGTTGTAATGAAAAGTTTTCTTTCTTTTTTACAAAAATATTTTCATTACAAAATGTTTTCTATTGAAAGATTTTTATTAAAATATTTTTATGAAGAGATGTAGCTTAAGAAATTTTTTATAATCAAAGAATTTTTTTCATTAGAAACATTTTTGTTCTGAAATTTTTCCTACTAACATATTCATTATGAACGAATTTTTTACTATAAACAATTTTTCATTATAAAATATTTTTTATCTAAATACATTAATAGAGATATTTTTTAGAAAAATATATGAATAATTTTATAATATTTATAATATGATGTTTTT
Source organism: Linnaemya vulpina (assembly GCA_963675445.1). Taxonomy (NCBI): domain Eukaryota; kingdom Metazoa; phylum Arthropoda; class Insecta; order Diptera; family Tachinidae; genus Linnaemya; species Linnaemya vulpina. The sequence continues at coordinate 44,228,371 of OY776281.1, read as the reverse complement.
TTAGTGGATCTGTGAATCGTTCAGGAATTGACCTGTTTTATTTTAAATGAACTCATTTTGTCTTAAATATGAATTGAATTGAAATATAAATTAACTCATGATAAATCAAAAACTTTGAATGCATTCGCTTTGTTAAAATAGAAGAATTGATTTTGTATTAGAAACATATTATTAAGGAAACCGAAGAAAATCATAGTAATTAGTTTTTTTTATTCATATAAAATGGTCATGTGCAATAAGCCTTTCTTCATGTGCACTAAAGCTAAAACATTTAGGTTTTCTGTAAAATATAATATAAAAAAGGATGCATTTATTTTGGTAAAATCAAAGAGTCGGAGATTTTAATAAAAACATTTAAAACTTTTCAAAAATATTAGTATAGAAAAAAAAAATATAATTATTATTAATAATATATTGTTTATTTTAATATATTGCATATATTTATTTATTCCTTTATTTAGTTTTTTGTTATATTTCTTTTTTATTACTTTTGTATATTTATATATTTGAAAAAATCTGCACTTTCCTTTGCTTGGAACTATGTAGCAGGAGGACCAATAATAAAAAGACCAATAATTGCTGTTTATACTGGAAACAATCATCACTTAACTATTCTGGGGTTCAGCGTTTGCACAAGTCAATAATAAATGATTTTATATAATTTCGTTCCGGTTCAGTCTTAAAGTTATTGTGAAATATTAATATATGTTTCCTACTTGCATCCATTAGGTTTTCTGATGGAGCAGCTTGGAGCGGTTAAAATTTCATCCATCTTCCTAAGCTCATTACAGCATTTTTCGCATTGCAATTTTGGAATAATTATAAATACAACATACTCAACGAAGTATTTCATGGAAACCAGTTCAAAATTTATATTCTCAGAATTATTAAAAATATCTTCTAATAAGTAATCTGAATATATATCGTTGTCAAAATCACCACCAACTCTTTCATTACAGCCTCTTTCGGTATGTTTACTTGAGGAATATACATATATATATATATATATATATATATATATATATATATATAAATATATATATATATATATATATATATATATATATATATATAATAAACTAATTTTTTTTTTTTGACATATTGTCATTGTACTGTTATAATATGAAATTTATTTGTTGGGTGGTTAAGCAATGTCTATATGCATTTCATTGGCGCTTCTTACCAAATCGTCAGTAGACTTCAACCACAGTTTTGCAAAGTTTCAAACTTCTCAACTTATTAAAAGACTTCCAAAAACCATCTAAGAATTATGTTAAATAAATTAACTATAAAAATTCACAAACGATTTCAAAAAATCACATTATAATAAGTGTAGCAGGCTATGAAACTTATACAACCCAAACCCAACAAACAACTTTTATTCGATATGACTCTATTTTATTTTTCTATACCTTTATACAATTAGAAATCCCTTGGATAACAATGAAAGTATTTATAAGGCAAAATGAAAAATAAAATCTCAATTGAATTGTTAATAAACTAATTTTTTTTTTTTTGACATATTGTCATTGTACTGTCATAATATGAAATTTATTTGTTGGGTGGTTAAGCAATGTCTATATGCATTTCATTGGCGCTTCTTACCAAATCGTCAGTAGACTTCAACCACAGTTTTGCAAAGTTTCAAACTTCTCAACTTATTAAAAGACTTCCAAGAACCATCTGAGAATTATGTTAAATAAATTAACTATAAAAATTCACAAACGATTTCAAAAAATCACATTATAATAAGTGTAGCAGGCTATGAAACTTATACAAACCAAACCCAACAAACAACTTTTATTCGATATGATATGTTTGTTGGGTTGTATGTAGCAACGAAATCCAATCACTTATTTATTCTCTTTCTCATGTTTTTTGAGAACACAATTTTTGAGTAACTTAATATATTTTCTTACACTTTCTGTGGTGTAAGTTTGTATATACATATGTACATACATACATAAGTATGGCTATTAAGTTTTAATAGAGTACTTATATAGGTAGAACTTATTTAGTCACCCAAGTTTATAACGTATTCTGTTAAAAGCTGTACTTTTTTTCAACCTCTGCGGAAAACCCATTATTTGAAAAAAAATTTAAACTTTTAAGAAATTTATAAGTAGTGAATACTGCTGAAGGAGGGGTTTTTCAAATTATATTGTAAAATTTTTTTAAAAATTTCTTAATAATTTTCCTTTTCAGCATAATATAAATTTTTCCTTTTCAGCTAGTATATAAGTGATTTTAAATTAAATTTATGTATTAAGTGTAAATTCTTCTCGTTTGTTATAAAATATTTCATATTCTAATAAAATAATTAATTTCCTAAGGAAGTCACACGAAGAAGTGACGAAATATGCCTTCAGTCCATAAAAGAAAACAAGTCTTCAGGCAAGTATTGAGGATGATAGTTAAGCGGCACCATGCTTTAAGAATAGTAGAGAAACCAGATTTTTGTAATATGACAGTAGATATTTCAAACTGTCCTAATTATAAACTCCCAACCCGAAAAGCGCTATCCAATATAATATTGCTATGCGTTTATAATGAAATTTTAAATAAAGTAAAAGATAGTCTGCAGTCAGCCATAGCTGTTTGTCTTACAACGGATGGATGGACATCACAGACAAATACAAGCTATTTAGCCGTAACCGCTCACTTCATTGATGGAAATAGTAAGCTGAAATCTCATTTACTTGTATGTAATGAATTTCAAGAAAGGCATACCGCTGACAATTTAACTGAGTTTCTAAAAAGTATAACAGCATAATTTAGTATTGGGCAAAAAGTAGCTGCATTTGTAAGCGATAATGCTGCAAATATTACTGCTGTAATTCGCCAAGGTGAAAGGAGAGGAATTGAATGCTTTGCCCACAAGCTAAACCTGGTTGTAAAAGCTGGACTTGACTAAATTCTAGATATCATATTCAAATTAAAGAAAAATGTGGAATATTTTCATAAAAGCATACAGGGTCTAACGAAGCTAAACCAAACGCAAAATCAAATGGGTCTAAAAGTGTTGAATCTTAAGCAAGATGTGGCTACTAGATGGAATTCAACATATGAAATTCTGGAGAGAATTTATCTTCTCAAAGATGCCGTCATTTCAACACTTAGTTTGATGAGACCCGATTTAAATATTTCGTTGGAAGAATGGGATCATATACATATGTATATCTAGTGATACCAATACTGAAGACGTTTTACCAAATAACGCAAGAAATTTCAGCAGAAAAAAGCGTTACATTATCTAAGGTAACGGTTCTTTATAATATTTTAGAATCCTGTATTATAAAGCGCGTTTTCTCAAAGAACAAAGTGATGCAAATATTAAAAGTATTGAAGAGAGAGCTTCAAATTCGGTATGGAGAGCTGGAAAGAAATCCTTTATATACGGATAGCGCAATTTTGGACCCGCGCTTTAAAAGGAAAGTGTTCAAAAATGATATTTCATATCAGAATGCTGTGAAAGGCATCAGAAGCAGAATAAGTCTGAGAAGAATACCAAACAGCAATGAGGATGAAACTATAGCCCCAACCGAGTGTATTGTTGATGCTGTAGATCAAGACGACGTTTGGGGAGAGTATGATGCGGACTACAACCGAACAGTACGACCAGAAAATAATATTGCAGCAGGAATAAGGGAATTCGACAAATACTTAAATGAAGACTACCTAGATAGCAAAAAGGGCCCTCTGATTTGGTAGAAGGAACGTAAGAATATATATCCAAGGTTATATACGTATGTTTTAAACCGTCTTTGCTTAGTAGCCACTTCCGTTCCATGTGAACGAATATTTTCCTCAGCAGGACAAATAATCAACGAGCGGCGTACTCTTTTGAAACATAATAAAGTTACAAAATTCGTGTTCTTGAACTACAACATGTAGTTTTTAAGATAATACAATTAATTATTACTATTTAAGTTGTATTGAAAAGACAATGTAAAAAAACATTTCACAAATAATTTATATTTATTTTAAGAAATTATATTTTCAACTACGACTTTATGCAATATATACTATAAGTCATGTGAATTGTTCCTATTTTAAATTTCCTTTTGTTGTTTTATTGTTATTATTATTCTAATAGATATGCTTTTATTAAAGCATTATTATATACATAGCTATAAATTTATTTATCGTTTTCTTATTTACAATGATTTTTTATTTAATGAATTTCTTATGTTTTGTTATATTTAATTTAAAAATGGTTTAGGCCTATTGGGGATATCAGCCATTAAAAAAAATTGGCAACGCACTAAGTGTAGTACCTCTATGGTAGTGTGGAAACCTACACAATATTAACATGATTTGTTAAAGAAATGAATCAAAATTTTTTTTACGTTTTAAAAAGTTGAATGTTTATTAAGAATAAATGATTAAGAAAATATATACATATGTACAACAATCATCTTATTCAAAAAGTGATGTTGTGATGCTTGCATCGATTTTCTTGGTCTTATGGCCAATAAATCAGTGGCTATTTAAATGTCGATTTAGTTAATTTTGATGAATATTTAAAGTCTATTTAAATACGCTTTCAGTCAGACTTAAATACTTCAATTAACTTATGCGAAAAATGTGGTAGCACCGTGAACTGTCAAATAAAAATCGCCATTGTTTAGAAAATTGGTGATAATTATTTAAAGTATTTGAAGTTGTTTTATGTGTTAGAAATCATTTCAACTGTGAAATTTTTTAGTTTTCTTCATATTAAATTAAAAAAAAAAAAACATGGATAAATAGTGTTTTTTGTTGCGGATGGCGGCGCTGGTCCACCGCCAGTAGCATATGTTTGCCTTTTGTCGAAGGCAAAATTTTGTTTGGCTGTTGCCTTTATAATTTCATAATTTGTTTTTAGCACTTTGTGGGAACGGAAAGTATGGGTGAATTTACTATTAAAATCACGTTATATGATCTTCCAGGTATTTAACTTACCTCCGTGACCACTCTATTTGTTTTTTTATTTTCTATTACACTTCTACTAAGATCTCATTTTTTTAAATTTTATTTATATTTTGTTTTTGTTGAATTTATTTATAAGTTGTTTTTTAATATAATTGTTTTTTACATTGATTTTTTTTTAACTTTGTAATATAGTTGTCTTAAATTGAATTAGTTTTTTTACTTTTATTAATAAAATAAAAAAATGAACTGAAATTTTAACTTGTTTTTCTTATGTATCGCATGCTTCACATTATAATAGGTTTTGAAATAGGAGTTTATTAAAGAGGGACGGGCTGTGTTGTGTGCAACCGAATTTCCAACGTTTCTACTTCTTGTAACGTTATTTACAAAATTTACAGCCGATTCAAAATGACTTGATAGTGGCGGCAGTTCCATTTCTTTATTTAGACAGCATATGTTATACAATACAGCAGTCGCTACAATAACGCCTTCGACTTGTCTATGGTTTAGACGAATGCCTAAAGATAAAATAGGGAATCTTCGTTTCTAAACACCGTAGCTTCTTTCTACACAGTTTCGAGTTCGTATTTGTGACTCATTCTTGAGATTTTCTGCTGCTGTTTGTACTTTTAATAGGGGAGTCATAATGAAATCTTTATTTGGATACCTACTGTAGGCCACAATCAAACAATTTTCAAATTCTTTGTTGCAGAATCTGGAATATATTTTTGAATTGGCCAATATATTCGAGTCATGTGAGAATCCTGGCCATCTAGCAACTATATCAAGTATTCTTAATTGGACATTACAAATTGTTTGCACGTTCATGGAAAAAAAAACCTTTTCGGTTTCTATAGAGCTCTGCATTTTTACCACCTAAAGAATAAAGATAGTTAAAACAATACAGAAACAGTGGCAGATACATACTTGGAGATGTTATTTTATATACGTGAGGAAATTTAGCAATATCGTAAAAATTTCGCTTCTTGCTTGAAACTTCTTCTTGTGTTTTCGGAAACACTATAAAACGACTCCGTAATAGGGCATTGTAATGCGTTGTTTTCCTAACAACATTGGACACAGTTCTTGTTGAAAAACCGTACACATCGGCGATCGTTTTGAGCATCCCGCCGGTAGCGTGTACTCTTAATGTGATGAGTAGCATCTTCTCCTCGCTTATAGAATGGTTCCTAAAATATTTTGGTGTTAATATTTTTCAAATATTGATACCACGTATCAAGTGGTTGGGTTTTTTATGTGAGGTCCAATAAGTTCCAACATGCTGTAAGCAGATTTTTTGAACATTTTGAATCACTCATAAAACTCCAACTCTTCAAAAGCATGAAAATGGTTAGGCCGTACACGTATAACGCGTGGTTTCCTCAATCTTGTTGTATTCATTATTGCAGCAATTTCGGCATCACTCATGTCTTCTTCATCGGAACTCATTTCAATTCACTTTATTTTATTGATATTCACTTTGTTTTATTGATATCGACTTTATTTAAGTATTTATAATCTTTAAGAAAAATTTTCACAATATCACAGTGTTTTTTTTTTCTTGTTAAATGAAACAAACGTCAAAGTTATATGTTTTCTGTGCTCGATTTAAATAGCATTTAAATTACCATTGAGGGGCATTTAAGTATTATTTAAGTTTGCGGTGAAAAACGAAATTTCGTATTTAAATGGCATTTAAAGTTAAATGACATTTAAATAACCACTGATTTATTGGGTATTAGGGATTTCACTTAAACTTATTAATTGATAACATATTTTTGTGTAGAAATATTTAGTTTGAACCTGTTTTTTCAAATACTACGATACAATATAGTTGGTTATTATATTTATAATAAATAATTTGTTTATGTGTATATATTTTTAGTCCTAATAAGAAAAAAGTTTTAATTGAAAACATTATCACAATTGCATTTACTTTAGTAATTTTCTACTCTATATGTTTTCCAACTTTTAGATTTTTTTCCAGTAACTATTTTCATCATCCAATTCTTTGTAGACACTGTGACCCTAAAAGAGATATACAAATTTTGATTGATATTTTTAAATGAGGTTTAATGAATTATTAATCTGATAGATATTACATTTATAAGTTTCACATTTTATTAACACAGAAAAATACTTACATTTTATACACGCTTGCTGATATGCAGTTCACTAATGGGGAGCTGGAAAGAAATCCTTTATATGCGGAGAGCGCAATTTTGGACCCGCGCTTTAAAATAAAAGCGTTCAAAAATGATATATCATATCAGAATGCTGTGAAGCCATCAGAAGCAGAATAAGTCTGATAAGAATACCAAACAGCAATGAGGATGAAACTATAGCCCCAACCGAGTGTATTGTTGATGCTGTAGATCAAGACGACGTGTGGGGAGAGTATGATGCGGACTTCAACCGAAGAGTACGACCAGAAAATAATACTGCAGCAGGAATAAGGGAATTTGACAAATACTTAAATGAAGAGTATCTGGATAGAAAAAAGGACCCTCTGATTTGGTGGAAGGAACGAAAGAATATGTATCCAAGGATATATACGTATGTTTTAAACCGCCTTTGCTTAGTAGCCACTTCCGTTCCATGTGAACGAATGTTTTCCGCAGCAGGACAAATAATCAACGAGCGGCGTACTCTTTTGAAACCTAATAAAGTTTAAAAATTAGTGTTCTTGAACTACAACATGTAGTTTTTAAGATAATACAATTAATTATTATTATTTAAGTTGTATTGAAAAGACAATGTAAAAAAACATTTCACAAATAATTTATATTTATTTTAAGAAATTATATTTTCAACTACGACTTTATGCAATATATACTATAAGGTATGTGAATTGTTCCTATTTTAAATTTCCTTTTGTTGTTTTATTGTTATTATTATTCTAATAGATATGCTTTTATTAAAGCATTATTATATACATAGCTATAAATTTATTTATCGTTTTCTTATTTACAATGATTTTTTATATAATGAATTTCTTATGTTTTGTTATATTTAATTTAAAAATGGTTTAGGCCTATTGGGGATATCAGCCATTAAAAAAAATTGGCAACGCACTAAGTGTAGTACCTCTATGGTAGTGTGGAAATCTACACAATATTAACATGATTTGTTAAAGAAATGAATCAAAATTTTTTTTACGTTTTAAAAAGTTGAATGTTTATTAAGAATAAATGATTAAGAAAATATATACATATGTACAACAATCATCTTATTCAAAAAGTGATGTTGTGATGCTTGCATCGATTTTCTTGGTCTTATGGCCAATAAATCAGTGGCTATTTAAATGTCGATTTAGTTAATTTTGATGAATATTTAAAGTCTATTTAAATACGCTTTCAGTCAGACTTAAATACTTCAATTAACTTATGCGAAAAATGTGGTAGCACCGTGAACTGTCAAATAAAAATCGCCATTGTTTAGAAAATTGGTGATAATTATTTAAAGTATTTGAAGTTGTTTTATGTGTTAGAAATCATTTCAATTGTGAAATTTTTTAGTTTTCTTCATATTAAATTAAACAAAAAAAAAACATGGATAAATAGTGTTTTTTGTTGCGGATGGCGGCGCTGGTCCACCGCCAGTAGCATATGTTTGCCTTTTGTCGAAGACAACATTTTGTTTGGCTGTTGCCTTTATAATTTCATAATTTGTTTTTAGCACTTTGTGGGAACGGAAAGTATGAGTGAATTTACTATTAAAATCACGTTATATGATCTTCCAGGTATTTAACTTACCTTCCGTGACCACTCTATTTGTTTTTTTATTTTCTATTACACCGCTACTAAGATCTCATTTTTTTTAATTTTATTTATATTTTGTTTTTTTTGAATTTATTTATAAGTTGTTTTTTGATATAACTGTTTTTTACATTGATTTTTTTTTAACTTTGTAATATAGTTGTCTTAAATTGAACTAGTTTTTTTACTTTTATTAATAAAATAAAAAAATGAACTGAAATTTTAACTTGTTTTTCTTATGTATCGCATGCTTCACATTATAATAGGTTTTGAAATAGGAGTTTATTAAAGAGGGACGGGCTGTGTTGTGTGCAACCGAATTTCCAACGTTTCTACTTCTTGTAACGTTGTTTATAAAATTTACAGCCGATTCAAAATGACTTGATAGAGGCGGCAGTTCCATTTCTTTATTTAGACAGCATATGTTATACAATACAGCAGTCGCTACAATAACGCCTTCGACTTGTCTATGGTTTAGACGAATGCCTAAAGATAAAATAGGGAATCTTCGTTTCTAAACACCGTAGCTTCTTTCTACACAGTTTCGAGTTCGTATTTGTGACTCATTCTTGAGATTTTCTGCTGCTGTTTGTACTTTTAATAGGGGAGTCATAATGAAATCTTTATTTGGATACCTACTGTAGGCCACAATCAAACAATTTTCAAATTCTTTGTTGCAGAATCTGGAATATATTTTTGAATTGGCCAATATATTCGAGTCATGTGAGAATCCTGGCCATCTAGCAACTATATCAAGTATTCTTAATTGGACATTACAAATTGTTTGCACGTTCATGGAAAAAAAAACCTTTTCGGTTTCTATAGAGCTCTGCATTTTTACCACCTAAAGAATAAAGATAGTTAAAACAATACAGAAACAGTGGCAGATACATACTTGGAGATGTTATTTTATATACGTGAGGAAATTTAGCAATATCGTAAAAATTTCGCTTCTTGCTTGAAACTTCTTCTTGTGTTTTCGGAAACACTATAAAACGACTCCGTAATAGGGCATTGTAATGCGTTGTTTTCCTAACAACATTGGACACAGTTCTTGTTGAAAAACCGTACACATCGGCGATCGTTTTGAGCATCCCGCCGGTAGCGTGTACTCTTAATGTGATGAGTAGCATCTTCTCCTCGCTTATAGAATGGTTCCTAAAATATTTTGGTGTTAATATTTTTCAAATATTGATACCACGTATCAAGTGGTTGGGTTTTTTATGTGAGGTCCAATAAGTTCCAACATGCTGTAAGCAGATTTTTTGAACATTTTGAATCACTCATAAAACTCCAACTCTTCAAAAGCATGAAAATGGTTAGGCCGTACACGTATAACGCGTGGTTTCCTCAATCTTGTTGTATTCATTATTGCAGCAATTTCGGCATCACTCATGTCTTCTTCATCGGAACTCATTTCAATTCACTTTATTTTATTGATATTCACTTTGTTTTATTGATATCGACTTTATTTAAGTATTTATAATCTTTAAGAAAAATTTTCACAATATCACAGTGTTTTTTTTTTCTTGTTAAATGAAACAAACGTCAAAGTTATATGTTTTCTGTGCTCGATTTAAATAGCATTTAAATTACCATTGAGGGGCATTTAAGTATTATTTAAGTTTGCGGTGAAAAACGAAATTTCGTATTTAAATGGCATTTAAAGTTAAATGACATTTAAATAACCACTGATTTATTGGGTATTAGGGATTTCACTTAAACTTATTAATTGATAACATATTTTTGTGTAGAAATATTTAGTTTGAACCTGTTTTTTCAAATACTACGATACAATATAGTTGGTTATTATATTTATAATAAATAATTTGTTTATGTGTATATATTTTTAGTCCTAATAAGAAAAAAGTTTTAATTGAAAACATTATCACAATTGCATTTACTTTAGTAATTTTCTACTCTATATGTTTTCCAACTTTTAGATTTTTTTCCAGTAACTATTTTCATCATCCAATTCTTTGTAGACACTGTGACCCTAAAAGAGATATACAAATTTTGATTGATATTTTTAAATGAGGTTTAATGAATTATTAATCTGATAGATATTACATTTATAAGTTTCACATTTTATTAACACAGAAAAATACTTACATTTTATACACGCTTGCTGATATGCAGTTCACTAATGGGGAGCTGGAAAGAAATCCTTTATATGCGGAGAGCGCAATTTTGGACCCGCGCTTTAAAATAAAAGCGTTCAAAAATGATATATCATATCAGAATGCTGTGAAGCCATCAGAAGCAGAATAAGTCTGATAAGAATACCAAACAGCAATGAGGATGAAACTATAGCCCCAACCGAGTGTATTGTTGATGCTGTAGATCAAGACGACGTGTGGGGAGAGTATGATGCGGACTTCAACCGAAGAGTACGACCAGAAAATAATACTGCAGCAGGAATAAGGGAATTTGACAAATACTTAAATGAAGAGTATCTGGATAGAAAAAAGGACCCTCTGATTTGGTGGAAGGAACGAAAGAATATATATCCAAGGATATATACGTATGTTTTAAACCGCCTTTGCTTAGTAGCCACTTCCGTTCCATGTGAACGAATGTTTTCCGCAGCAGGACAAATAATCAACGAGCGGCGTACTCTTTTGAAACCTAATAAAGTTTAAAAATTAGTGTTCTTGAACTACAACATGTAGTTTTTAAGATAATACAATTAATTATTATTATTTAAGTTGTATTGAAAAGACAATGTAAAAAAACATTTCACAAATAATTTATATTTATTTTAAGAAATTATATTTTCAACTACGACTTTATGCAATATATACTATAAGGTATGTGAATTGTTCCTATTTTAAATTTCCTTTTGTTGTTTTATTGTTATTATTATTCTAATAGATATGCTTTTATTAAAGCATTATTATATACATAGCTATAAATTTATTTATCGTTTTCTTATTTACAATGATTTTTTATATAATGAATTTCTTATGTTTTGTTATATTTAATTTAAAAATGGTTTAGGCCTATTGGGGATATCAGCCATTAAAAAAAATTGGCAACGCACTAAGTGTAGTACCTCTATGGTAGTGTGGAAATCTACACAATATTAACATGATTTGTTAAAGAAATGAATCAAAATTTTTTTTACGTTTTAAAAAGTTGAATGTTTATTAAGAATAAATGATTAAGAAAATATATACATATGTACAACAATCATCTTATTCAAAAAGTGATGTTGTGATGCTTGCATCGATTTTCTTGGTCTTATGGCCAATAAATCAGTGGCTATTTAAATGTCGATTTAGTTAATTTTGATGAATATTTAAAGTCTATTTAAATACGCTTTCAGTCAGACTTAAATACTTCAATTAACTTATGCGAAAAATGTGGTAGCACCGTGAACTGTCAAATAAAAATCGCCATTGTTTAGAAAATTGGTGATAATTATTTAAAGTATTTGAAGTTGTTTTATGTGTTAGAAATCATTTCAATTGTGAAATTTTTTAGTTTTCTTCATATTAAATTAAACAAAAAAAAAACATGGATAAATAGTGTTTTTTGTTGCGGATGGCGGCGCTGGTCCACCGCCAGTAGCATATGTTTGCCTTTTGTCGAAGACAACATTTTGTTTGGCTGTTGCCTTTATAATTTCATAATTTGTTTTTAGCACTTTGTGGGAACGGAAAGTATGAGTGAATTTACTATTAAAATCACGTTATATGATCTTCCAGGTATTTAACTTACCTTCCGTGACCACTCTATTTGTTTTTTTATTTTCTATTACACCGCTACTAAGATCTCATTTTTTTTTAATTTTATTTATATTTTGTTTTTTTTGAATTTATTTATAAGTTGTTTTTTGATATAACTGTTTTTTACATTGATTTTTTTTTAACTTTGTAATATAGTTGTCTTAAATTGAACTAGTTTTTTTACTTTTATTAATAAAATAAAAAAATGAACTGAAATTTTAACTTGTTTTTCTTATGTATCGCATGCTTCACATTATAATAGGTTTTGAAATAGGAGTTTATTAAAGAGGGACGGGCTGTGTTGTGTGCAACCGAATTTCCAACGTTTCTACTTCTTGTAACGTTGTTTATAAAATTTACAGCCGATTCAAAATGACTTGATAGAGGCGGCAGTTCCATTTCTTTATTTAGACAGCATATGTTATACAATACAGCAGTCGCTACAATAACGCCTTCGACTTGTCTATGGTTTAGACGAATGCCTAAAGATAAAATAGGGAATCTTCGTTTCTAAACACCGTAGCTTCTTTCTACACAGTTTCGAGTTCGTATTTGTGACTCATTCTTGAGATTTTCTGCTGCTGTTTGTACTTTTAATAGGGGAGTCATAATGAAATCTTTATTTGGATACCTACTGTAGGCCACAATCAAACAATTTTCAAATTCTTTGTTGCAGAATCTGGAATATATTTTTGAATTGGCCAATATATTCGAGTCATGTGAGAATCCTGGCCATCTAGCAACTATATCAAGTATTCTTAATTGGACATTACAAATTGTTTGCACGTTCATGGAAAAAAAAACCTTTTCGGTTTCTATAGAGCTCTGCATTTTTACCACCTAAAGAATAAAGATAGTTAAAACAATACAGAAACAGTGGCAGATACATACTTGGAGATGTTATTTTATATACGTGAGGAAATTTAGCAATATCGTAAAAATTTCGCTTCTTGCTTGAAACTTCTTCTTGTGTTTTCGGAAACACTATAAAACGACTCCGTAACAGGGCATTGTAATGCGTTGTTTTCCTAACAACATTGGACACAGTTGTTGTTGAAAAACCGTACACATCGGCGATCGTTTTGAGCATCCCGCCGGTAGCGTATACTCTTAATGTGATGAGTATCATCTTCTCCTCGCTTATAGAATGGTTCCTAAAATATTTTGGTGTTAATATTTTTCAAGTATTGATACCACGTACCAAGTGGTTGGGTTTTTTATGTGAGGTCCAATAAGTTCCAATATGCTGTAAGCAGATTTTTTGGACATTTTGAATCTCTCATAAAACTCCAACTCTTCAAAAGCATGAAAATGGTTAGGCCGTACACGTATAACGCGTGGTTTCCTCAATCTTGTTGTATTCATTATTGCAGCAATTTCGGCATCACTCATGTCTTCTTCATCGGAACTCATTTCAATTCACTTTATTTTATTGATATTCACTTTTTTTATTGATATCGACTTTATTTAAGTTTTTATAATAATAAAGAAAATTTTTCACAATATCACAGTGTTTTTGTTCTTGTTAAATGAAACAAACGTCAAAGTCATATGTTTTCTGTGCTCGATTTAAATAGCATTTAAATTGCCATTGAGGGGCATTTAAGTCTTATTTAAGTTTGCGCTGAAAAACGAAATTTCGTATTTAAATGGCGTTTAAAGTTAAATGACATTTAAATAACCACTGATTTATTGGGTATTAGGTATTTCACTTAAACTTATTAATTGATAACATATTTTTGTGTAGAAATATTTAGTTTGAACCTGTTTTTTCAAATACTACGATACAACATAGTTGGTTATTATATTTATAATAAATAATTTTTTTATGTGTATATATTTTTAGTCCTAATAAGAAAAAAGTTTTAATTGAAAACATCATCACAATTGCATTTACTTTAGTAATTTTCTACTCTATATGTTTTCCAACTTTTAGATTTTTTTCCAGTAACTATTTTCATCATCCAATTCTTTGTAGACACTGTGACCCTAAAAGAGATATACAAATTTTGATTGATATTTTTAAATAAGGTTTAATGAACTATTAATCTGATAGATATTACATTTATAAGTTTCACATTTTGTTAACACAGAAAAATACTTACATTTTATACACGCTTGCTGATATGCAGTTCACTAATGGGGAGCTGGAAAGAAATGTTTTATATGTGGAGAGCGATATTTTGGACTCGCGCTTTAAGAGAAAAGCGTTCAAAAATGATATATCATATCAGAATGCTGTGAAAGCCATCAGAAGCAGAATAAGTCTGATAAGAATACCAAACAGCAATGAGGATGAAATTATAGCCCCAACCGAGTGTATTGTTGATGCTGTAGATCAAGACGACGTGTGGGGAGAGTATGATGCGGACTTCAACCGAACAGTACGACCAGAAAATAATACTGCAGCAGGAATAAGGGAATTTGACAAATACTTAAATGAAGAGTATCTGGATAGAAAAAAGGACCCTCTGATATGGTGGAAGGAACGAAAGAATATATATCCAAGGATATATACGTATGTTTTAAACCGCCTTTGCTTAGTAGCCACTTCCGTTCCATGTGAACGAATATTTTCCGCAGCAGGACAAATAATCAACGAGCGGCGTACTCTTTTGAAACCTAATAAAGTTTCAATATTAGTGTTCTTGAACTAACACATGTAGTTTTTAGATAATACATTTAATTATTATAATTTAAGTTGTATTGAAAAGACAATGTAAAAAAAATATTTCACAAATAATTTATATTTATTTTAAGAAATTATATTTTCAACTACGACTTTATGCAATATATACTATAAGGCATGTGAATTGTTCCTATTTTAAATTTCCTTTTGTTGTTTTATTGTTATTATTATTCTAATAGATATGCTTTTATTAAAGCATTATTATATACATAGCTATAAATTTATTTATCGTTTTCTTATTTACAATGATTTTTTATTTAATGAATTTCTTATGTTTTGTTATATTTAATTTAAAAATGGCTTAGGCCTATTGGGGATGTCAGACATTAAAAAAAATTGGCAACGCACCAAGTGTAGTACCTCTATGGTAGTGTGGAAACCTACACAATATTAACATGATTTGTTAAAGAAATGATTCAAAATTTTTTTTTACGCTTTAAAAAGTTGAATGTTTATTAAGAATAAATGATTAAGAAAATATATACATATGTACAACAATCATCTTATTCAAAGTGATGTTGTGATGCTTGCATCGATTTTCTTGGTCTTATGGCAAATAATCAGTGGCCTTTTGTCGAAGGCAAAATTTTGTTTGGCTGTTGCCTTTATAATTTCATAATTTGTTTTTAGCACTTTGTGGGAACGGAAAGTATGGGTGAATTTACTATTAAACTCACGTTATATGATCTTCCAGGTATTTAACTTACCTTCCGTGACCACTCTATTTGTTTTTTTTATTTTCTATTACACTGCTACTAAGATCTCATTTTTTTAAATTTTATTTATATTTTGTTTTTGTTGAATTTATTTATAAGTTGTTTTTTGATATAATTGTTTTTTACATTGATTTTTTTTAATTTTGTAATATAGTTGTCTTAAATTGAATTAGTTTTTTTACTTTTATTAATAAAATAAAAAAATGAACTGAAATTTTAGCTTGTTTTTCTTATGTATCGCATGCTTCACATTATAATAGGTTTTGAAATAGGAGTTTATTAAAGAGGGACGGGCTGTGTTGTGTGCAACCGAATTTCCAACGTTTCTACTTCTTGTAACGTTGTTTACAAAATTTACAGCCGATTCAAAATGACTTGATAGAGGCGGCAGTTCCATTTATTTATTTAGACAGCATATGTTATACAATACAGCAGTCGCTACAATAACGCCTTCGACTTGTCTATGGTTTAGACGAATGCCTAAAGATAAAATAGGGAATCTTCGTTTCTAAACACCGTAGCTTCTTTCTACACAGTTTCGAGTTCGTATTTGTGACTCATTCTTGAGATTTTCTGCTGCTGTTTGTACTTTTAATAGGGGAGTCATAATGAAATATTTATTTGGATACCTACTGTCAGCCACAATCAAACAATTTTCAAATTCTTTGTTGCAGAATCTGGAATATATTTTTGAATTGGCCAATATATTCGAGTCATGTGAGAATCCTGGCCATCTAGCAACTATATCAAGTATTCTTAATTGGGCATTACAAATTGTTTGCACGTTCATGTAAAAAAAAACCTTTTCGGTTTCTATAGAGCTCTGCATTTTTACCACCTAAAGAATAAAGATAGTTAAAACAATACAGAAACAGTGGCAGATACATACTTGGAAAAGTTATTTTATATACGTGAGGAAATTTAGCAATATCGTAAAAATTTCGCTTCTTGCTTGAAACTTCTTCTTGTGTTTTCGGAAACACTATAAAACGACTCCGTAATAGGGCATTGTAATACGTTGTTTTCCTAACAACATTGGACACAGTTCTTGTTGAAAAACCGTACACATCGGCGATCGTTTTGAGCATCCCGCCGGTAGCGTGTACTCTTAATGTGATGAGTAGCATCTTCTCCTCGCTTATAGAATGGTTCCTAAAATATTTTAGTGTTAATATTTTTCAAATATTGATACCACGTACCAAGTGGTTGGGTTTTTTGTGTGAGGTCCAATAAGTTCCAATATGCTGTAAGCAGATTTTTTAAACATTTTGAATCACTCATAAAACTCCAACTCTTCAAAAGCATGAAAATGGTTAGGCCGTACACGTATAACGCGTGGTTTCCTCAATCTTGTTGTATTCATTATTGCAGCAATTTCGGCATCACTCATGTCTTCTTCATCGGAACTCATTTCAATTCACTTTACTTTATTGATATTCACTTTGTTTTATTGATATCGACTTTATTTAAGTTTTTATAATCTTTAAGAAAATTTTTCACAATATCACAGTGTTTTTGTTCTTGTTAAATGAAACAAACGTCAAAGTCATATGTTTTCTTTCTTATTTAAGTTTGCGGTGAAAAACGAAATCTCGTATTTAAATGGCCTTTAAAGTTAAATGACATTTAAATAACCACTGATTTATTGGGTATTAGGTATTTCACTTAAACTTATTAATTGATAACATATTTTTGTGTAGAAATATTTAGTTTGAACCTGTTTTTTCAAATACTACAATACAACATAGTTGGTTATTATATTTATAATAAATAATTTTTTTATGTGTATATATTTTTAGTCCTAATAAGAAAAAAGTTTTAATTGAAAACATCATCACAATTGCATTTACTTTAGTAATTTTCTACTCTATATGTTTTCCAACTTTTAGATTTTTTTCCAGTAACTATTTTCATCATCCAATTCTTTGTAGACACTGTGACCCTAAAAGAGATATACAAATTTTGATTGATATTTTTAAATGAGGTTTAATGAACTATTAATCTGATAGATATTACATTTATAAGTTTCACATTTTGTTAACACAGAAAAATACTTACATTTTATACACGCTTGCTGATATGCAGTTCACTAATGGTGAGCTGGAAAGAAATCCTTTATATGCGGAGAGCGCAATTTTGGACCCGCGCCTTAAAGAAAAGCGTTCAAAAATGATATATCATATCAGAATGCTGTGAAAGCCATCAGAAGCAGAATAAGTCTGATAAGAATACCAAACAGCAATGAGGATGAAACTATAGCCCCAACCGAGTGTATTGTTGATGCTGTAGATCAAGACGACGTGTGGGGAGAGTATGACGCGGACTTCAACCGAACAGTACGACCAGAAAATAATACTGCAGCAGGAATAAGGGAATTTGGCAAATACTTAAATGAAGAGTATCTGGATAGAAAAAAGGACCCTCTGATTTGGTGTAAGGAACGAAAGAATATATATCCAAGGATATATACGTATGTTTTAAACCGCCTTTGCTTAGTAGCCACTTCCGTTCCATGTGAACGAATATTTTCCGCAGCAGGACAAATAATCAACGAGCGGCGTACTCTTTTGAAACCTAATAAAGTTTAAAAATTAGTGTTCTTGAACTACAACATGTAGTTTTTAAGATAATACAATTAATTATTATTATTTAAGTTGTATTGAAAAGACAATGTAAAAAAACATTTCACAAATAATTTATATTTATTTTAAGAAATTATATTTTCAACTACGACTTTATGCAATATATACTATAAGGCATGTGAATTGTTCATATTTTAAATTTCCTTTTGTTGTTTTATTGTTATTATTATTCTAATAGATATGCTATTATTAAAGCATTATTATATACATAGCTATAAATTTATTTATCGTTTTCTTATTTACAATGATTTTTTATATAATGAATTTCTTATGTTTTGTTATATTTAATTTAAAAATGGTTTAGGCCTATTGGGGATATCAGCCATTAAAAAAAATTGGCAACGCACTAAGTGTAGTACCTCTATGGTAGTGTGGAAACCTACACAATATTAACATGATTTGTTAAAGAAATGAATCAAAATTTTTTTTACGTTTTAAAAAGTTGAATGTTTATTAAGAATAAATGATTAAGAAAATATATACATATGTACAACAATCATCTTATTCAAAAAGTGATGTTGTGATGCTTGCATCGATTTTCTTGGTCTTATGGCCAATAAATCAGTGGCTATTTAAATGTCGATTTAGTTAATTTTGATGAATATTTAAAGTCTATTTAAATACGCTTTCAGTCAGACTTAAATACTTCAATTAACTTATGCGAAAAATGTGGTGGCACCGTGAACTGTCAAATAAAAATCGCCATTGTTTAGAAAATTGGTGATAATTATTTAAAGTATTTGAAGTTGTTTTATGTGTTAGAAATCATTTCAATTGTGAAATTTTTTAGTTTTCTTCATATTAAATTAAACAAAAAAAAAACATGGATAAATAGTGTTTTTTGTTGCGGATGGCGGTGCTGGTCCACCGCCAGTAGCGTATGTTTGCCTTTTGTCGAAGGCAAAATTTTGTTTGGCTGTTGCCTTTATAATTTCATAATTTGTTTTTAGCACTTTGTGGGAACGGAAAGTATGGGTGAATTTACTACTAAACTCACGTTATATGATCTTCCAGGTATTTAACTTACCTTCCGTGACCACTCTATTTGTTTTTTTATTTTCTATTACACTGCTACTAAGATCTCATTTTTTTTAATTTTATTTATATTTTGTTTTTGTTGAATTTATTTATAAGTTGTTTTTTGATATAATTGTTTTTTACATTGATTTTTTTTTAATTTTGTAATATAGTTGTCTTAAATTGAATAAGTTTTTTTACTTTTATTAATAAAATAAAAAAATGAACTGAAATTTTAGCTTGTTTTTCTTATGTATCGCATGCTTCACATTATAATAGGTTTTGAAATAGGAGTTTATTAAAGAGGGACGGGCTGTGTTGTGTGCAACCGAATTTCCAACGTTTCTACTTCTTGTAAAGTTGTTTATAAAATTTACAGCCGATTCAAAATGACTTGATAGAGGCGGCAGTTCCATTTATTTATTTAGACAGCATATGTTATACACGTAATAGGGCATTGTAATGCGTTGTTTTCCTAACAACATTGGACACAGTTCTTGTTGAAAAACCGTACACATAGCGATCGTTTTGAGCATCCCGCCGGTAGCGTGTACTCTTAATGTGATGAGTAGCATCTTCTCCTCGCTTATAGAATGGTTCCTAAAATATTTTGGTGTTAATATTTTTCAAATATTGATACCACGTACCAAGTGGTTGGGTTTTTTATGTGAGGTCCAATAAGTTCCAATATGCTGTAAGCAGATTTTTTGGACATTTTGAATCTCTCATAAAACTCCAACTCTTCAAAAGCATGAAAATGGTTAGGCCGTACACGTATAACGCGTGGTTTCCTCAATCTTGTTGTATTCATTATTGCAGCAATTTCGGCATCACTTATGTCTTCTTCATCGGAACTCATTTCAATTCACTTTATTTTATTGATATTCACTTTTTTTTATTGATACCGATTTTATTTAAGTTTTTATAATCTTTAAGAAAATTTTTCACAATATCACAGTGTTTTTGTTCTTGTTAAATGAAACAAACGTCAAAGTCATATATTTTCTGTGCTCGATTTAAATAGCATTTAAATTGCCATTGAGGGGCATTTAAGTCTTATTTAAGTTTGCGGTGAAAAACGAAATTTCGTATTTAAATGGCGTTTAAAGTTAAATGACATTTAAATAACCACTGATTTATTGGGTATTAGGTATTTCACTTAAACTTATTAATTGATAACATATTTTTGTGTAGAAATATTTAGTTTGAACCTGTTTTTTCAAATACTACAATACAACATAGTTGGTTATTATATTTATAATAAATAATTTTTTATGTGTATATATTTTTAGTCCTAATAAGAAAAAAGTTTTAATTGAAAACATCATCACAATTGCATTTACTTTAGTAATTTTCTACTCTATATGTTTTCCAACTTTTAGATTTTTTTCCAGTAACTATTTTCATCATCCAATTCTTTGTAGACACTGTGACCCTAAAAGAGATATACAAATTTTGATTAATATTTTTAAATGAGGTTTAATGAACTATTAATCTGATAGATATTACATTTATAAGTTTCACATTTTGTTAACATAGAAAAATACTTACATTTTATACACGCTTGCTGATATGCAGTTCACTAATGGGGAGCTGGAAAGAAATCCTTTATATGCGGAGAGCGCAATTTTGGACCCGCGCCTTAAAAGAAAAGCGTTCAAAAATGATATATCATATCAGAATGCTGTGAAAGCCATCAGAAGCAGAATAAGTCTGATAAGAATATCAAACAGCAATGAGGATGAAACTATAGCCCCAACCGAGTGTATTGTTGATGCTGTAGATCAAGACGACGTGTGGGGAGAGTATGACGCGGACTTCAACCGAACAGTACGACCAGAAAAAAATACTGCAGCAGGAATAAGGGAATTTGACAAATACTTAAATGAAGAGTATCTGGATAGAAAAAAGGACCCTCTGATTTGGTGGAAGGAACGAAAGAATATATATCCAAGGATATATACGTATGTTTTAAACCGCCTTTGCTTAGTAGCCACTTCCGTTCCATGTGAACGAATATTTTCCGCAGCAGGACAAATAATCAACGAGCGGCGTACTCTTTTGAAACCTAATAAAGTTTAAAAATTAGTGTTCTTGAACTACAACATGTAGTTTTTAAGATAATACAATTAATTATTATTATTTAAGTTGTATTGAAAAGACAATGTAAAAAAACATTTCACAAATAATTTATATTTATTTTAAGAAATTATATTTTCAACTACGACTTTATGCAATATATACTATAAGACATGTGAATTGTTCATATTTTAAATTTCCTTTTGTTGTTTTATTGTTATAATTATTCTAATAGATATGCTTTTATTAAAGCATTATTATATACATAGCTATAAATTTATTTATCGTTTTCTTATTTACAATGATTTTTTATTTAGTGAATTTCTTATGTTTTGTTATATTTAATTTAAAAATGGTTTAGGCCTATTGGGGATATCAGCCATTAAAAAAAATTGGCAACGCACTAAGTGTAGTACCTCTATGGTAGTGTGGAAACCTACACAATATTAACATGATTTGTTAAAGAAATGAATCAAAATTTTTTTTACGTTTTAAAAAGTTGAATGTTTATTAAGAATAAATGATTAAGAAAATATATACATATGTACAACAATCATCTTATTCAAAAAGTGATGTTGTGATGCTTGCATCGATTTTTTTGGTCTTATGGCCAATAAATCAGTGGCTATTTAAATGTCGATTTAGTTAATTTTGATGAATATTTAAAGTCTATTTAAATACGCTTTCAGTCAGACTTAAATACTTCAATTAACTTATGCGAAAAATGTGGTGGCACCGTGAACTGTCAAATAAAAATCGCCATTGTTTAGAAAATTGGTGATAATTATTTAAAGTATTTGAAGTTGTTTTATGTGTTAGAAATCATTTCAATTGTGAAATTTTTTAGTTTTCTTCATATTAAATTAAACAAAAAAAAACATGTATAAATAGTGTTTTTTGTTGCGGATGGCGGCGCTGGTCCACCGCCAGTAGCGTATGTTTGCCTTTTGTCGAAGGCAAAATTTTGTTTGGCTGTTGCCTTTATAGTTTCATAATTTGTTTTTAGCACTTTGTGGGAACGGAAAGTATGGGTGAATTTACTACTAAACTCACGTTATATGATCTTCCAGGTATTTAACTTACCTTCCGTGACCACTCTATTTGTTTTTTTATTTTCTATTACACTGCTACTAAGATCTCATTTTTTTTAATTTTATTTATATTTTGTTTTTGTTGAATTTATTTATAAGTTGTTTTTTGATATAATTGTTTTTTACATTGATTTTTTTTTTTAATTTTGTAATATAGTTGTCTTAAATTGAATTAGTTTTTTTACTTTTATTAATAAAATAAAAAAATGAACTGAAATTTTAGCTTGTTTTTCTTATGTATCGCATGCTTCACATTATAATAAGTTTTGAAATAGGAGTTTATTAAAGAGGGACGGGCTGTGTTGTGTGCAACCGAATTTCCAACGTTTCTACTTCTTGTAACGTTGTTTACAAAATTTACAGCCGATTCAAAATGACTTGATAGAGGCGGCAGTTCCATTTATTTATTTAGACAGCATATGTTATACAACACAGCAGTCGCTACAATAACGCCTTCGACTTGTCTATGGTTTAGACGAATGCCTAAAGATAAAATAGGGAATCTTCGTTTCTAAACACCGTAGCTTCTTTCTACACAGTTTCGAGTTCGTATTTGTGACTCATTCTTGAGATTTTCTGCTGCTGTTTGTACTTTTAATAGGGGAGTCATAATGAAATCTTTATTTGGATACCTACTGTCAGCCACAATCAAACAATTTTCAAATTCTTTGTTGCAGAATCTGGAATATATTTTTGAATTGGCCAATATATTCGAGTCATGTGAGAATCCTGGCCATCTAGCAACTATATCAAGTATTCTTAATTGGACTTTACAAATTGTTTGCACGTTCATGGAAAAAAAACCTTTTCGGTTTCTATAGAGCTCTGCATTTTTACCACCTAAAGAATAAAGATAGTTAAAACAATACAGAAACAGTGGCAGATACATACTTGGAGATGTTATTTTATATACGTGAGGAAATTTAGCAATATCGTAAAAATTTCGCTTCTTGCTTGAACTTCTTCTTGCGTTTTCGGAAACACTATAAAACGGCTCCGTAATAGGGCATTGTAATGCGTTGTTTTCCTAACAACATTGGACACAGTTCTTGTTGAAAAACCGTACACATCGGCGATCGTTTTGAGCATCCCGCCGGTAGCTTGTACTCTTAATGTGATGAGTAGCATCTTCTCCTCGCTTATAGAATGGTTCCTAAAATATTTTGATGTTAATATTTTTCAAATATTGATACCACGTACCAAGTGGTTGGGTTTTTTATGTGAGGTCCAATAAGTTCCAATATGCTGTAAGCAGATTTTTTGGACATTTTGAATCTCTCATAAAACTCCAACTCTTCAAAAGCATGAAAATGGTTAGGCCGTACACGTATAACGCGTGGTTTCCTCAATCTTGTTGTATTCATTATTGCAGCAATTTCGGCATCACTCATGTCTTCTTCATCGGAACTCATTTCAATTCACTTTATTTTATTGATATTCACTTTCTTTTATTGATATCGACTTTATTTAAGTTTTTATAATCTTTAAGAAAATTTTTCACAATATTACAGTGTTTTTGTTCTTGTTAAATGAAACAAACGTCAAAGTCATATGTTTTCTGTGCTCGATTTAAATAGCATTTAAATTGCCATTGAAGGGCATTTAAGTCTTATTTAAGTTTGCGGTGAAAAACGAAATTTCGTATTTAAATGGCGTTTAAAGTTAAATGACATTTAAATAACCACTGATTTATTGGGTATTAGGTATTTCACTTAAACTTTTAATTGATAACATATTTTTGTGTAGAAATATTTAGTTTGAACCTGTTTTTTCAAATACTACGATACAACATAGTTGGTTATTATATTTATAATAAATAATTTTTTTATGTGTATATATTTTTAGTCCTAATAAGAAAAAAGTTTTAATTGAAAACATCATCACAATTGCATTTACTTTAGTAATTTTCTACTCTATATGTTTTCCAACTTTTAGATTTTTTTCCAGTAACTATTTTCATCATCCAATTCTTTGTAGACACTGTGACCCTAAAAGAGATATACAAATTTTGATTGATATTTTTAAATGAGGTTTAATGAACTATTAATCTGATAGATATTACATTTATAAGTTTCACATTTTGTTAACACAGAAAAATACTTACATTTTATACACGCTTGCTGATATGCAGTTCACTAATGGGGAGCTGGAAAGAAATCCTTTATATGTGGAGAGCGCAATTTTGGACCCGCGCCTTAAAAGAAAAGCGTTCAAAAATGATATATCATATCAGAATGCTGTGAAAGCCATCAGAAGCAGAATAAGTCTGATAAGAATATCAAACAGCAATGAGGATGAAACTATAGCCCCAACCGAGTGTATTGTTGATGCTGTAGATCAAGACGACGTGTGGGGAGAGTATGACGCGGACTTCAACCGAACAGTACGACCAGAAAATAATACTGCAGCAGGAATAAGGGAATTTGACAAATACTTAAATGAAGAGTATCTGGATAGAAAAAAGGACCCTCTGATTTGGTGGAAGGAACGAAAGAATATATATCCAAGGATATATACGTATGTTTTAAACCGCCTTTGCTTAGTAGCCACTTCCGTTCCATGTGAACGAATATTTTCCGCAGCAGGACAAATAATCAACGAGCGGCGTACTCTTTTGAAACCTAATAAAGTTTCAATATTAGTGTTCTTGAACTAACACATGTAGTTTTTAGATAATACATTTAATTATTATAATTTAAGTTGTATTGAAAAGACAATGTAAAAAAAATATTTCACAAATAATTTATATTTATTTTAAGAAATTATATTTTCAACTACGACTTTATGCAATATATACTATAAGGCATGTGAATTGTTCCTATTTTAAATTTCCTTTTGTTGTTTTATTGTTATTATTATTCTAATAGATATGCTTTTATTAAAGCATTATTATATACATAACTATAAATTTATTTATCGTTTTCTTATTTACAATGATTTTTTATTTAGTGAATTTCTTATGTTTTGTTATATTTAATTTAAAAATGGTTTAGGCCTATTGGGGATATCAGCCATTAAAAAAAATTGGCAACGCACTAAGTGTAGTACCTCTATGGTAGTGTGGAAACCTACACAATATTAAAATGATTTGTTAAAGAAATGAATAAAAATTTTTTTTTACGTTTTAAAAAGTTGAATGTTTATTAAGAATAAATGATTAAGAAAATATATACATATGTACAACAATCATCTTATTCAAAAAGTGATGTTGTGATGCTTGCATCGATTTTCTTGGTCTTATGGCCAATAAATCAGTGGCTATTTAAATGTCGATTTAGTTAATTTTGATGAATATTTGAAGTCTATTTAAATACGCTTTCAGTCAGACTTAAATACTTCAATTAACTTATGCGAAAAATGTGGTGGCACCGTGAACTGTCAAATAAAAATCGCCATTGTTTAGAAAATTGGTGATAATTATTTAAAGTATTTGAAGTTGTTTTATGTGTTAGAAATCATTTCAATTGTGAAATTTTTTAGTTTTCTTCATATTAAATTAAACAAAAAAAAAACATGGATAAATAGAGTTTTTTGTTGCGGATGGCGGCGCTGGTCCACCGCCAGTAGCGTATGTTTGCCTTTTGTCGAAGGCAAAATTTTGTTTGGCTGTTGCCTTTATAATTTCATAATTTGTTTTTAGCACTTTGTGGGAACGGAAAGTATGGGTGAATTTACTATTAAACTCACGTTATATGATCTTCCAGGTATTTAACTTACCTTCCGTGACCACTCTATTTGTTTTTTTATTTTCTATTACACTGCTACTAATATCTCATTTTTTTAAATTTTATTTATATTTTGTTTTTGTTGAATTTATTTATAAGTTGTTTTTTGATATACTTGTTTTTTACATTGATTTTTTTAAATTTTGTAATATAGTTGTCTTAAATTGAATTAGTTTTTTTACTTTTATTAATAAAATAAAAAAATGAACTGAAATTTTAACTTGTTTTTCTTATGTATCGCATGCTTCACATTATAATAGGTTTTGAAATAGGAGTTTATTAAAGAGGGACGGGCTGTGTTGTGTGCAACCGAATTTCCAACGTTTCTACTTCTTGTAACGTTGTTTACAAAATTTACAGCCGATTCAAAATGACTTGATAGAGGCGGCAGTTCCATTTATTTATTTAGACAGCATATGTTATACAATACAGCAGTCGCTACAATAACGCCTTCGACTTGTCTATGGTTTAGACGAATGCCTAAAGATAAAATAGGGAATCTTCGTTTCTAAACACCGTAGCTTCTTTCTACACAGTTTCGAGTTCGTATTTGTGACTCATTCTTGAGATTTTCTGCTGCTGTTTGTACTTTTAATAGGAGAGTCATAATGAAATCTTTATTTGGATACCTACTGTCAGCCACAATCAAACAATTTTCAGATTCTTTGTTGCAGAATCTGGAATATATTTTTGAATTGGCCAATATATTCGAGTCATGTGAGAATCCTGGCCATCTAGCAACTATATCAAGTATTCTTAATTGGGCATTACAAATTGTTTGCACGTTCATGGAAAAAAAACCTTTTCGGTTTCTATAGAGCTCTGCATTTTTACCATCTAAAGAATAAAGATAGTTAAAACAATACAGAAATAGTGTCAGATACATACTTGGAGAGTTATTTTATATACGTGAGGAAATTTAGCAATATCGTAAAAATTTCGCTTCTTGCTTGAAACTTCTTGCGTTTTCGGAAACACTATAAAACGACTCCGTAATAGGGCATTGTAATGCGTTGTTTTCCTAACAACATTGGACACAGTTCTTGTTGAAAAACCGTACACATCGGCGATCGTTTTGAGCATCCCGCCGGTAGCGTGTACTCTTAATGTGATGAGTAGCATCTTCTCCTCGCTTATAGAATGGTTCCTAAAATATTTTAGTGTTAATATTTTTCAAATATTGATACCACGTACCAAGTGGTTGGGTTTTTTATGTGAGGTCCAATAAGTTCCAATATGCTGTAAGCAGATTTTTTGAACATTTTGAATCACTCATAAAACTCCAACTCTTCAAAAGCATGAAAATGGTTAGGCCGTACACGTATAACGCGTGGTTTCCTCAATCTTGTTGTATTCATTATTGCAGCAATTTCGGCATCACTCATGTCTTCTTCATCGGAACTCATTTCAATTCACTTTACTTTATTGATATTCACTTTGTTTTATTGATATCGACTTTATTTAAGTTTTTATAATCTTTAAGAAAATTTTTCACAATATCACAGTGTTTTTGTTCTTGTTAAATGAAACAAACGTCAAAGTCATATGTTTTCTGTGCTCGATTTAAATAGCATTTAAATTGCCATTGAAGGGCATTTATGTCTTATTTAAGTTTGCGGTGAAAAACGAAATTTCGTATTTAAATGGCGTTTAAAGTTAAATGACATTTAAATAACCACTGATTTATTGGGTATTAGGTATTTCACTTAAACTTTTAATTGATAACATATTTTTGTGTAGAAATATTTAGTTTGAACCTGTTTTTTCAAATACTACGATACAACATAGTTGGTTATTATATTTATAATAAATAATTTTTTTATGTGTATATATTTTTAGTCCTAATAAGAAAAAAGTTTTAATTGAAAACATCATCACAATTGCATTTACTTTAGTAATTTTCTACTCTATATGTTTTCCAACTTTTAGATTTTTTTCCAGTAACTATTTTCATCATCCAATTCTTTGTAGACACTGTGACCCTAAAAGAGATATACAAATTTTGATTAATATTTTTAAATGAGGTTTAATGAACTATTAATCTGATAGATATTACATTTATAAGTTTCACATTTTGTTAACACAGAAAAATACTTACATTTTATACACGCTTGCTGATATGCAGTTCACTAATGGGGAGCTGGAAAGAAATCCTTTATATGCGGAGAGCGCAATTTTGGACCCGCGCCTTAAAAGAAAAGCGTTCAAAAATGATATATCATATCAGAATGCTGTGAAAGCCATCAGAAGCAGAATAAGTCTGATAAGAATATCAAACAGCAATGAGGATGAAACTATAGCCCCAACCGAGTGTATTGTTGATGCTGTAGATCAAGACGACGTGTGGGGAGAGTATGACGCGGACTTCAACCGAACAGTACGACCAGAAAATAATACTGCAGCAGGAATAAGGGAATTTGACAAATACTTAAATGAAGAGTATCTGGATAGAAAAAAGGACCCTCTGATTTGGTGGAAGGAACGAAAGAATATATATCCAAGGATATATACGTATGTTTTAAACCGCCTTTGCTTAGTAGCCACTTCCGTTCCATGTGAACGAATATTTTCCGCAGCAGGACAAATAATCAACGAGCGGCGTACTCTTTTGAAACCTAATAAAGTTTAAAAATTAGTGTTCTTGAACTACAACATGTAGTTTTTAAGATAATACAATTAATTATTATTATTTAAGTTGTATTGAAAAGACAATGTAAAAAAACATTTCACAAATAATTTATATTTATTTTAAGAAATTATATTTTCAACTACGACTTTATGCAATATATACTATAAGGCATGTGAATTGTTCATATTTTAAATTTCCTTTTGTTGTTTTATTGTTATTATTATTCTAATAGATATGCTTTTATTAAAGCATTATTATATACATAGCTATAAATTTATTTATCGTTTTCTTATTTACAATGATTTTTTATTTAGTGAATTTCTTATGTTTTGTTATATTTAATTTAAAAATGGTTTAGGCCTATTGGGGATATCAGCCATTAAAAAAAATTGGCAACGCACTAAGTGTAGTACCTCTATGGTAGTGTGGAAACCTACACAATATTAAAATGATTTGTTAAAGAAATGAATAAAAATTTTTTTTTACGTTTTAAAAAGTTGAATGTTTATTAAGAATAAATGATTAAGAAAATATATACATATGTACAACAATCATCTTATTCAAAAAGTGATGTTGTGATGCTTGCATCGATTTTCTTGGTCTTATGGCCAATAAATCAGTGGCTATTTAAATGTCGATTTAGTTAATTTTGATGAATATTTAAAGTCTATTTAAATACGCTTTCAGTCAGACTTAAATACTTCAATTAACTTATGCGAAAAATGTGGTGGCACCGTGAACTGTCAAATAAAAATCGCCATTGTTTAGAAAATTGGTGATAATTATTTAAAGTATTTGAAGTTGTTTTATGTGTTAGAAATCATTTCAATTGTGAAATTTTTTAGTTTTCTTCATATTAAATTAAACAAAAAAAAAACATGGATAAATAGAGTTTTTTGTTGCGGATGGCGGCGCTGGTCCACCGCCAGTAGCGTATGTTTGCCTTTTGTCGAAGGCAAAATTTTGTTTGGCTGTTGCCTTTATAATTTCATAATTTGTTTTTAGCACTTTGTGGGAACGGAAAGTATGGGTGAATTTACTATTAAACTCACGTTATATGATCTTCCAGGTATTTAACTTACCTTCCGTGACCACTCTATTTGTTTTTTTATTTTCTATTACACTGCTACTAATATCTCATTTTTTTAAATTTTATTTATATTTTGTTTTTGTTGAATTTATTTATAAGTTGTTTTTTGATATACTTGTTTTTTACATTGATTTTTTTAAATTTTGTAATATAGTTGTCTTAAATTGAATTAGTTTTTTTACTTTTATTAATAAAATAAAAAAATGAACTGAAATTTTAACTTGTTTTTCTTATGTATCGCATGCTTCACATTATAATAGGTTTTGAAATAGGAGTTTATTAAAGAGGGACGGGCTGTGTTGTGTGCAACCGAATTTCCAACGTTTCTACTTCTTGTAACGTTGTTTACAAAATTTACAGCCGATTCAAAATGACTTGATAGAGGCGGCAGTTCCATTTATTTATTTAGACAGCATATGTTATACAATACAGCAGTCGCTACAATAACGCCTTCGACTTGTCTATGGTTTAGACGAATGCCTAAAGATAAAATAGGGAATCTTCGTTTCTAAACACCGTAGCTTCTTTCTACACAGTTTCGAGTTCGTATTTGTGACTCATTCTTGAGATTTTCTGCTGCTGTTTGTACTTTTAATAGGAGAGTCATAATGAAATCTTTATTTGGATACCTACTGTCAGCCACAATCAAACAATTTTCAGATTCTTTGTTGCAGAATCTGGAATATATTTTTGAATTGGCCAATATATTCGAGTCATGTGAGAATCCTGGCCATCTAGCAACTATATCAAGTATTCTTAATTGGGCATTACAAATTGTTTGCACGTTCATGGAAAAAAAACCTTTTCGGTTTCTATAGAGCTCTGCATTTTTACCATCTAAAGAATAAAGATAGTTAAAACAATACAGAAATAGTGGCAGATACATACTTGGAGAGTTATTTTATATACGTGAGGAAATTTAGCAATATCGTAAAAATTTCGCTTCTTGCTTGAAACTTCTTGCGTTTTCGGAAACACTATAAAACGACTCCGTAATAGGGCATTGTAATGCGTTGTTTTCCTAACAACATTGGACACAGTTCTTGTTGAAAAACCGTACACATCGGCGATCGTTTTGAGCATCCCGCCGGTAGCGTGTACTCTTAATGTGATGAGTAGCATCTTCTCCTCGCTTATAGAATGGTTCCTAAAATATTTTAGTGTTAATATTTTTCAAATACTGATACCACGTACCAAGTGGTTGGGTTTTTTATGTGAGGTCCAATAAGTTCCAATATGCTGTAAGCAGATTTTTTGAACATTTTGAATCACTCATAAAACTCCAACTCTTCAAAAGCATGAAAATGGTTAGGCCGTACACGTATAACGCGTGGTTTCCTCAATCTTGTTGTATTCATTATTGCAGCAATTTCGGCATCACTCATGTCTTCTTCATCGGAACTCATTTCAATTCACTTTACTTTATTGATATTCACTTTGTTTTATTGATATCGACTTTATTTAAGTTTTTATAATCTTTAAGAAAATTTTTCACAATATCACAGTGTTTTTGTTCTTGTTAAATGAAACAAACGTCAAAGTCATATGTTTTCTTTCTTATTTAAGTTTGCAGTGAAAAACGAAATTTCGTATTTAAATGGCATTTAAAGTTAAATGACATTTAAATAACCACTGATTTATTGGGTATTAAGTATTTCACTTAAACTTATTAATTGATAACATATTTTTGTGTAGAAATATTTAGTTTGAACCTGTTTTTTCAAATACTACAATACAACATAGTTGGTTATTATATTTATAATAAATAATTTTTTTATGTGTATATATTTTTAGTTCTAATAAGAAAAAAGTTTTAATTGAAAACATCATCACAATTGCATTTACTTTAGTAATTTTCTACTCTATATGTTTTCCAACTTTTAGATTTTTTTCCAGTAACTATTTTCATCATCCAATTCTTTGTAGACACTGTGACCCTAAAAGAGATATACAAATTTTGATTGATATTTTTAAATGAGGTTTAATGAACTATTAATCTGATAGATATTACATTTATAAGTTTCACATTTTGTTAACACAGAAAAATACTTACATTTTATACACGCTTGCTGATATGCAGTTCACTAATGGTGAGCTGGAAAGAAATCCTTTATATGCGGAGAGCGCAATTTTGGACTTGCGCCTTAAAGAAAAGCGTTCAAAAATGATATATCATATCAGAATGCTGTGAAAGCCATCAGAAGCAGAATAAGTCTGATAAGAATACCAAACAGCAATGAGGATGAAACTATAGCCCCAACCGAGTGTATTGTTGATGCTGTAGATCAAGACGACGTGTGGGGAGAGTATGACGCGGACTTCAACCGAACAGTACGACCAGAAAATAATACTGCAGCAGGAATAAGGGAATTTGGCAAATACTTAAATGAAGAGTATCTGGATAGAAAAAAGGACCCTCTGATTTGGTGTAAGGAACGAAAGAATATATATCCAAGGATATATACGTATGTTTTAAACCGCCTTTGCTTAGTAGCCACTTCCGTTCCATGTGAACGAATATTTTCCGCAGCAGGACAAATAATCAACGAGCGGCGTACTCTTTTGAAACCTAATAAAGTTTAAAAATTAGTGTTCTTGAACTACAACATGTAGTTTTTAAGATAATACAATTAATTATTATTATTTAAGTTGTATTGAAAAGACAATGTAAAAAAACATTTCACAAATAATTTATATTTATTTTAAGAAATTATATTTTCAACTACGACTTTATGCAATATATACTATAAGGCATGTGAATTGTTCATATTTTAAATTTCCTTTTGTTGTTTTATTGTTATTATTATTCTAATAGATATGCTTTTATTAAAGCATTATTATATACATAGCTATAAATTTATTTATCGTTTTCTTATTTACAATGTTTTTTTATTTAGTGAATTTCTTATGTTTTGTTATATTTAATTTAAAAATGGTTTAGGTCTATTGGGGATATCAGCCATTAAAAAAAATTGGCAACGCACTAAGTGTAGTACCTCTATGGTAGTGTGGAAACCTACACAATATTAACATGATTTGTTAAAGAAATGAATCAAAATTTTTTTTACGTTTTAAAAAGTTGAATGTTTATTAAGAATAAATGATTAAGAAAATATATACATATGTACAACAATCATCTTATTCAAAAAGTGATGTTGTGATGCTTGCATCGATTTCCTTGGTCTTATGGCCAATAAATCAGTGGCTATTTAAATGTCGATTTAGTTAATTTTGATGAATATTTAAAGTCTATTTAAATACGCTTTCAGTCAGACTTAAATAATTCAATTAACTTATGTGAAAAATGTGGTAGCACCGTGAACTGTCAAATAAAAATCGCCATTGTTTAGAAAATTGGTGATAAAGTATTTGAAGTTGTTTTATGTGTTAGAAATCATTTCAATTGTGAAATTTTTTAGTTTTCTTCATATTAAATTAAACAAAAAAAAACATGGATAAATAGTGTTTTTTGTTGCGGATGGCGGCGCTGGTCCACCGCCAGTAGCATATGTTTGCCTTTTGTCGAAGGCAAAATTTTGTTTGGCTGTTGCCTTTATAATTTCATAATTTGTTTTTAGCATTTTGTGGGAACGGAAAGTATAGGTGAATTTACTATTAAACTCACGTTATATGATCTTCCAGGTATTTAACTTACCTTCCGTGACCACTCTATTTGTTTTTTTATTTTCTATTACACTTCTACTAATATCTCATTTTTTTAAATTTTATTTATATTTTGTTTTTGTTGAATTTATTTATAAGTTGTTTTTTGATATAATTGTTTTTTACATTGATTTTTTTTAAATTTTGTAATATAGTTGTCTTAAATTGAATAAGTTTTTTTACTTTTATTAATAAAATAAAAAAATGAACTGAAATTTTAACTTGTTTTTCTTATGTATCGCATGCTTCACATTATAATAGGTTTTGAAATAGGAGTTTATTAAAGAGGGACGGGCTGTGTTGTGTGCAACCGAATTTCCAACGTTTCTACTTCTTGTAAAGTTGTTTATAAAATTTACAGCCGATTCAAAATGACTTGATAGAGGCGGCAGTTCCATTTCTTTATTTAGACAGCATATGTTATACAATACAGCAGTCGCTACAATAACGCCTTCGACTTGTCTATGGTTTAGACGAATGCCTAAAGATAAAATAGGGAATCTTCGTTTCTAAACACCGTAGCTTCTTTCTACACAGTTTCGAGTTCGTATTTGTGACTCATTGTTGAGATTTTCTGCTGCTGTTTGTACTTTTAATAGGGGAGTCATAATGAAATCTTTATTTGGATACCTACTGTCAGCCACAATCAAACAATTTTCAAATTCTTTGTTGCAGAATCTGGAATATATTTTTGAATTGGCCAATATATTCGAGTAATGTGAGAATCCTGGCCATCTAGCAACTATATCAAGTATTCTTAATTGGGCATTACAAATTGTTTGCACGTTCATGGAAAAGAAAACCTTTTCGGTTTCTATAGAGCTCTACATTTTTACCACCTAAAGAATAAAGATAGTTAAAACAATACAGAAACAGTGGCAGATACATACTTGGAGATGTTATTTTATATACGTGAGGAAATTTAGCAATATCGTAAAAATTTCGCTTCTTGCTTGAAACTTCTTCTTGCGTTTTCGGAAACACTATAAAACGACTCCGTAATAGGGCATTGTAATGCGTTGTTTTCCTAACAACATTGGACACAGTTCTTGTTGAAAAACCGTACACATCGGCGATCGTTTTGAGCATCCCGCCGGTAGCGTGTACTCTTAATGTGATGAGTAGCATCTTCTCCTCGCTTATAGAATGGTTCCTAAAATATTTTGGTGTTAATATTTTTAGAATATTGATACCACGTACCAAGTGGTTGGGTTTTTTATGTGAGGTCCAATAAGTTCCAATATGCTGTAAGCAGATTTTTTGAACATTTTGAATCTCTCATAAAACTCCAACTCTTCAAACGCATGAAAATGGTTAGGCCGTACACGTATAACGCGTGGTTTCCTCAATCTTGTTGTATTCATTATTGCAGCAATTTCGGCATCACTCATGTCTTCTTCATCGGAACTCATTTCAATTCACTTTATTTTATTGATATTCACTTTGTTTTATTGATATCGACTTTATTTAAGTTTTTATAATCTTTAAGAAAATTTTTCACAATATGTGTTTTTTTTTCTTGTTAAATGAAACAAACGTCAAAGTCATATGTTTTCTTTCTTATTTAAGTTTGCGGTGAAAAACGATATTTCGTATTTAAATGGCATTTAAAGTTAAATGACATTTAAATAACCACTGAGTTATTGGGTATTAGGTATTTCACTTAAACTTATTAATTGATAACATATTTTTGTGTAGAAATATTTAGTTTGAACCTGTTTTTTCAAATACTACAATACAACATAGTTGGTTATTATATTTATAATAAATAATTTTTTTATGTGTATATATTTTTAGTCCTAATAAGAAAAAAGTTTTAATTGAAAACATCATCACAATTGCATTTACTTTAGTAATTTTCTACTCTATATGTTTTCCAACTTTTAGATTTTTTTCCAGTAAATATTTTCATCATCCAATTCTTTGTAGACACTGTGACCCTAAAAGAGATATACAAATTTTGATTGATATTTTTAAATAAGGTTTAATGAACTATTAATCTGATAGATATTACATTTATAAGTTTCACATTTTGTTAACACAGAAAAATACTTACATTTTATACACGCTTGCTGATATACAGTTCACTAATGGGGAGCTGGAAAGAAATCCTTTATATGCGGAGAGCGCAATTTTGGACCCGCGCCTTAAAGAAAAGCGTTCAAAAATGATATATCATATCAGAATGCTGTGAAAGCCATCAGAAGCAGAATAAGTCTGATAAGAATACCAAACAGCAATGAGGATGAAACTATAGCCCCAACCGAGTGTATTGTTGATGCTGTAGATCCAGACGACGTGTGGGGAGAGTATGATGCGGACTTCAACCGAACAGTACGACCAGAAAATAATACTGCAGCAGGAATAAGGGAATTTGACAAATACTTAAATGAAGAGTATCTGGATAGAAAAAAGGACCCTCTGATATGGTGGAAGGAACGAAAGAATATATATCCAAGGATATATACGTATGTTTTAAACCGCCTTTGCTTACTAGCCACTTCCGTTCCATGTGAACGAATATTTTCCGCAGCAGGACAAATAATCAACGAGCGGCGTACTCTTTTGAAACCTAATAAAGTTTCAAAATTAGTGTTCTTGAACTACAACATGTAGTTTTTAAGATAATACATTTAATTATTATTATTTAAGTTGTATTGAAAAGACAATGTAAAAAAAACATTTCACAAATAATATATATTTATTTTAAGAAATTATATTTTCAACTACGACTTTATGCAATATATACTATAAGGCATGTGAATTGTTCCTATTTTAAATTTCCTTTTGTTGTTTTATTGTTATTATTATTCTAATAGATATGCTTTTATTAAAGCATTATTATATACATAGCTATAAATTTATTTATCGTTTTCTTATTTACAATGATTTTTTATTTAATGAATTTCTTATGTTTTGTTATATTTAATTTAAAAATGGTTTATGCCTATTGGGGATATCAGCCATTTAAAAAAATTGGCAACGCACTAAGTGTAGTACCTCTATGGTAGTGTGGAAACCCACACAATATTAACATGATTTGTTAAGGAAATGAATCAAAATTTTTTTTTCGTTTTAAAAAGTTGAATGTTTATTAAGAATAAATGATTAAGAAAATATATACATATGTACAACAATCATCTTATTCAAAAAGTGATGTTGTGATGCTTGCATCGATTTTCTTGGTCTTATGGCCAATAAATCAGGGGCTATTTAAATGTCGATTTAGTTAATTTTGCTGAATATCTAAAGTCTATTTAAATACGCTTTCAGTCAGACTTAAATACTTCAATTAACTTATGCGAAAAATGTGGTAGCACCGTGAACTGTCAAATAAGAATCGCCATTGTTTAGAAAATAGGTGATAATTATTTAAAGTATTTGAAGTTGTTTTATGTAATAGAAATCATTTCAATTGTGAAATTTTTTAGTTTTCTTCATATTAAATTAAACAAAAAAAAAACATGGATAAAAGAAGTCCAAATTTTACCAGTGTGGAAGTGGATTATTTGTTGGATGCTGTTAAGAAATACAGCAGTGTAATAAAAAATAAAAAAACAGATAGAGTGGGCACGGATGAAAAATTAAATGCTTGGAAGAGCATATAACGTGATTTTAATAGTAAATTCAA
Source organism: Linnaemya vulpina (assembly GCA_963675445.1). Lineage (NCBI taxonomy): Eukaryota > Metazoa > Arthropoda > Insecta > Diptera > Tachinidae > Linnaemya > Linnaemya vulpina. Next base: position 44,190,996 of record OY776281.1, on the reverse strand, counting down.
CTATACTTTCCGCTCCCACAAAGTACTAAAAACAATGTATGGATATATAAAGGCAACAGCCAAGCAAAATTTTGCCTTCGACAAAAGGCAAACATATGCTACTGGTGGTGGACCAGCACAGCCAACCGCAACAACAAAAACGGACCATACGATATTGGAAATATGCCAAGACGTTCAAATTTTGGGAAATCCAGCAGCATACGATTGCGATGTAGATGAAAAAGGTAAGTTTTTTAAAGATATATTGGTGAATACTAATATGGTGCTACAAACTACTTTTAATGAATTTAGAGCTGACTGAGGTAGAATTTTTAGAAGAATTCCTTAACGAAGACGTTCCTGTTTCCGAAAAGGAAGACATAAAAGAGAATGTGATTGTAAATACTTCAATTTCTATCATATATTTTATAACATAATTTCTTTTACATATATTTAGTAATTGAAATATTTTTTAGTAGATCCATCTTGGGCAAAGTACACTCCGAAAACTTTACGGAAGCCACTTCACAAGGCGCTAAAAGATCCAAAGGTGAAGGATTCTTGGAATCAAGTAGCTGACGTAAATTTAGAAAAACACCAAGTAGAAATGAGCTACATTAGAGAGAAGCAGAAGGAAAAGCATGAGCTCGAGATGGAAAAATTGAGGCTGGAGGTCCACTAAATGAAGCTGAAAATTAGAGAACTGGAGCCTGATCCGAAAATTTAAACATCTTCTTGGTCTATTTTTTGTTGTTGCGGATGGCGGCGCTGGTCCACCGCCAGTAGCATCTGTTTGCCTTTTGTCGAAGGGAAAATTTTGTATACGTACCAAGTAGTTGGGTTTTTTATGGAGGTCCAATAAGTTCCAATATGCTGTAAGCAGATTTTTTGGACATTCTGAATCTCTATAAAACTCCAATTCTTCAAAAGAATGAAAATGGTTGGGTCGTACATGTATAACGCGTGGTTTCCTCAATCTTGTTGTATTCATTATTGCAGCAATTTCGGTATCACTCATGTCTTTTTCATCGGAACACATTTCAATTCACTTTATTTTATTGACATTTATTTAACTTTTTATAATCTTTAAGAAAATTTTTCATAATATCACAGTGTTCTTTTTTCTTGTTAAATGAAACAAACGTCAAAGTCATATGTTTTTTGTGCTCGATTTAAATAGCATTTAAATCGCCATTGAGGGGCATTTAAGTCTGATTTAAGTTTGCGATGAAAAACGAAATTTCGTATTTAAATGGCATTTAAAGTTAAATGACATTTAAGTAACTACTGATTTATTGGGCATTAGGTATTTCACTTAAACTTATTAATTGATAACATATATTTTTTTTTTTTTTTTTAAATATATTAATTTTTATTATTGAATCTGACTATACGTCATTCACAATAAGTATTAAAATCTTAACCTAACAAAATATTTAAGTTGATACTGCCATTGCAGCACTCAACTTACTGTTCGAATAATAAAAAATAAAAATAAAAGGAAAATTATGTTGCCAAATCAAAAGTTTGCACCCGTTTCAGACGCCTATGACCCTCAAATAAAAGCAAGTCCCTCGCAAATGGATTGGGATGATCAGTAACTTTTGCAATGTAGCTCGTACACGATTTTTTAATCTCTTCTCGGATGGTAGGAATATTGAGATCCAAGTGGATGTTATTATTTCGTATGTACCAAGGAGCGCACGTAATCATTCTCAGAATCTTTGACTGTCTTCTTTGTAGCTTTTCAACATTTGATGCGGAGGCGGAACCCCACAACTGGATACCATAATACCATATTGGTCTTAAGGCTGCCTTGTATAAGAGTACCTTGAGGTCCAAGTTCAGTGAAGAGTGTGGCCCAGTTAACCAGAAAAGTTGAGCGGTTTTGATTTTCAGCTGTGTAATTTTGGCTGCAATATGGTGAACCCACGTCAGACGCCGATCGAGATGTATTCCCAAGTACCTAACTTGGCTCTGCTCTGGGTTTGTTGTCCCGTTTATTGAAATCGGTGCGCAACTTTTGTGCCTTAATGTAAAGGTTATGTGAACACTTTTCGAGGTATTAACTTTTATTTTCCACATATTCAACCATTTCTCCAAATCAGTAATGTGGGTTTGAAGTTGTTGGGAAGCTACTTCCGGATGTTGATGTATACTTAAAAACGCTGCATCATCAGCAAATGTGGATGTGTGTGTGAGTTGATTTGTAGGCAAATCGGCGGTATATAATAAGTAAAGAAATGGGCCGAGTATGCTCCCCTGAGGGACACCAGCTGATATTCGTTTGATTGACGAATAAGTACTTTTTGATCGTTCTACAAAAGACCTATTCGCTAGATAGCTAGTGAGCAGTTTGTGGACGTTTTCAGGAAGCAGTAGTGAAATTTTATATAAAAGGCCTTCGTGCCAGACTCTGTCGAAAGCTTGTGATATATCAATAAATAGTGCAGAGCAGTACTGCTTATTTTCAAAAGTTTGACGAATTAAATTCGTAATTCTATGCACTTGTTCAATGGTACCGTGTTTTTTCCTAAACCCAAATTGGTGGTTGGGAATTAAGTTAGCCGAGTCAGTATACGGTGATAACGATTTTAATATTAACCTCTCAAATATTTTTGAGAGAACCGGCAATAAGCTGATTGGGCGGTATGATGTCACCTGCGTGACGTCTTTGCCAGGCTTGGGGATCATAACTATTTCCGATTGTTTCCAAGATAATGGAAAATATCCAGTTCTTAACATCGAATTAAAAATAAACATAACGACTCTCAAAGCCGAATTCGGCAGGTTGATGATCATAGCGTTAGTGATTTTGTCACTGCCGGGCGATTTTTTTGGGTTTAGACCACGTATAACTGCCTTCAGAGGAGGTAGGCGGATTTTTAATGGGTCAAAAACACGTTCTGGGACAGCTGTTGGTGGTAGACAAGAGTCCGTTTCGTTTGGAACAAAAACCGCCTCCAGGTGATTGGCAAACTCTTCAACTTTCTCGCTGGAGTTTTTCGCCCACTTCCCATTATGTAAGCGAATTGGGGCTTCATAAGCAGTAGGGCACTTCATTTTGCGGACTGCCTTCCACAAACTGTAGTCCGTCTTCTCGGTGGCATCTAAATTCTCCAAAAATCTGTTCAGGTTTAGCTCTTTTTCCCTCTGAAGGGCCCCACGTAACATCTTTTGGCATTGATTTAATTGTGTTTTTAAAGTCGGCGAGCGAAACTCTTGCCATTGGCGTCTTAATCGTCTTTTTTCTCTTAGTAGAGTTTGAATGTGGCTTGGATCGTTGGTACCCCTTTTTGTATATAATGAGGTAGTGGGCGTAGAAACCTTAGCAGCATCAGTCAGTATACTAGTTAGTTGGTTCACAGCCGACTGTATTTCATCATCAGTTTTTAGTGAAATATTTTGCGGCAGGTGTGCGCTTACATACATTTTATATTTAAGCCAGTTTGTCTTTCTGTTTGGAAAATAAATAGCATTCTGATCTAAATTTTGCTGGGCATTGGAAAGCGTTAAAAAGGTTGGAGAATGATCCGACGACAGATCGAGGGAAGGAAGCAGCGAAATATGCTCGCGTTGTATACTTCGAAATACAGCAAAATCTATCACATCGGGGATTTTGTTTAAGTCAGTAGGCCAATATGTAGGGTGTCCTGCGGATATTGCATCCAAGTTGTTGGACAAAACAGTATCAAGAAGTTGTCTGCCCCTTGGAGTAACGAGGCGAGAGCCCCAAAACGTATGTTTAGCGTTAAAATCTCCAGCAGCTAAGAATTTTGAGCCTAACGTTTTAAAAAAATGGGTGAACTGCTCCTTATTAATATTGTGCCTTGGAGGGCAATACACTGCAGATATTGCAATCCCTGAGGCGGGTATGTTGATAGTTGTGGCCTGAATATAATCTGTTTTATACTCTGGCATTGGAAAATGGTCGACATCCTTATGAACAAGAATTGCTGAACCTCCACAAGCTCTACCACTAGGGTGCCTTGTATCATAGGTATAATACCCATTTATTCGAAAACAATTTTTGATCGAAAAATGGGTTTCGGAAACAAGCAAAACATCTATTTGATGTGTGTGCAGGAAGTGTTGAACTTCATTTTTATGCTGGCTTAAGCCGTTAGCGTTCCAGAAACATATTTGTAACCGGTTCATTTTTTATTGTCTAGCAAAATCTGCATTAACATGCTTTGATTTTGCAGCATTTGTTGAAACATACTCTCCATGCTTGCCATAAATCGGTCCATGGTTTGTATCAATTTGTCTATGGAGCTTGGATTGTTTTCAAAACTCCCGGAGTAAGTTGGATTTTTTCGATTACAATTATCGCTGCTAGGAATTGCAGGGGTTGCCGTACCTTTTTTTAACGTTTGTGCATAAGGCAATTGCGGGTGATTTACGTTTGTGTGACCACGGCTTTGTTGTTGCAACATAGGTAGTGGATTTTGAAGTACGGTGTTACGATACTGAGTGTTTACTGGTTTTTTCAAATCTGTTTGCTTGAGGCGCAAATAAACTTCACAACCACGGTAGTTTGCTGTGTGGTTGCCGCCGCAATTACTGCATTTTAGAACCTTGGAGTCATTTTTGGCATGGGGACAACCGAGGCTTTTGTGGATGTTTCCACATCTGACGCATACCGATGGCAATTTACAAAACCTTTTAGTGTGCCCAAATTCTTGACAGTTTTGGCACTGTGGTGGCCCTTTGCGCTTTATAGGCTCTTCAACTACTACTTTGCGATTAAGAATATACCTTAAGTTGTAAATTGGGTGAGGGTCACCCTTTTTTTTCATATGTGAAGAGTTAAAAGTAATCTCAACTCTAAACATAGGCTGAGGAATTTTATTTCTATTCAAAATATTATGAACAGATTTTACTTCATAGCCCTCTTTTTCTAGGGCATCTTGTAGATCTGCCACTGGTACCGAACTATCAATACCCTTTACAACCACTATTAAGCCCTTAGCACTTTTCAACTGGTATGTATAGTAGCTCTTCTTCTCAGAATCGAGGCTATTAACAAGCTTCCTATAATTTATAACATATATTTGTGTAGAAATATTTAGTTTGAACCTGTTTTTTCAAATACTACGATACAACAGAGTTGGTTATTGGGCAATTTAGAAACATAACAGCATGTTTTATAATAAATGATTTTTTTATATGTACATATTTTTAGTCCTAATAAGAAAAAAGTTTTAATTGAAAACATCATCACAATTGCATTTACTTTAGCCATTTTCTACTCTATATGTTTTCCGACTTTTAGATTTTTTTCCAGTAACTATTTTCATCATCCAATTCTTTGTAGATACTGTGACCCTAAAAGAGATATATTAATTTTTATTGATATTTTTAAATAAGGTTTAATGAACTATTAATCTGATAGAGATTACATTTATAAGTTTCACATTTTGTTAACACGGAAAAATACTTACATTTTATACACCCTTGCTGATATGCAGTTCACTAATTGCTTTTAGATCTTTATAATAGGGCTGCTCAGCAGCCAAATCCACCTTTGAATAAAACTATGTGGACTATATGGATTTTGATGCGCTAAGCTCGAATTTGTTTTATGTTTTTTTCCATTAGGTCCAGATTTTTTTTATGGGCGTGGCAATTTTTTGCCCCTAAATTAGCTAGGTACGTAGACATATTTCACCCTAACTCGGGAACGAGTCATCTGTTTTTAAAAACTAAAACAGCAGAAGATGTGTAATGAAATTGTTTTTATTTTAGTCACACACAGTTTTTCTTTATCTCTTATCGTTTTGGAAATATTCAGATATTAATCCAGAAAAAATTATAATATGCTAAATTCTGAATTTTTTTCAGATTAAAAATGAGATAAAAAAAAATTTAAAGCTAATATTTAATTCCTTCCGCACGATTTCAAATTAAAATTGACTCACTTATTGTCCATAACTTTCCACATATACTGCTGCAATAAATATTAGAATCTACTCTAATTTTCTCCATTTAGAATTGCAGGTTAGTGAAAAATGCTATATTATTACTTTTAAATCCAAGTTCCATGCAAAATACCGTTGTACTTTAGTTCCTTTACCTGTTCACCTAACGAAATGCTATCGTCACGCATATGAAAGGTTGGTAGCATTACAACATTGGGTACCTGCGGTAAATTGAAAATAAAATCTAAATTTTATAACCGATTTCTATGGTTTATATATTTTTTTATTTCTAAGACCTGTAACTATTAGATGAAGGTGCAAAGTGTTGAATATTAGCTTAAAATTTTTTTTAAATTCATTTTTAATCTAAAAAAAATTAAAAATTTTGCACGAAAAAAAATTGTTTTCTCGATTAATATCTGAATATTTCCAAAACGATAAGAGATAAAGTAAAACTGTATGTGACTAAAATAAAAAAAATTTTATTATACATCTCCTGGTGTTTTAGTTTTTAAAATCGAATGACTCGTTCCCGAGTTAGGGTGAAATATGTCTACGTATTAATTTAGGGGCAAAAAATTGCCACGCCCGTAAAAAAAATCTGGACCTGATGGAAAGAAACCGAAAACGGATTCGAGCTTAGCGCATCAAAACCCATATAGTCCACATAGTTTTATTTAAAGGCGCGACAAAAAGTTATTTTTTGCAGAGCATCCGGTTTTCCATGACTTGTGTTATACCCGAAAATTGATTTTCATAACGCTGGTCTTCCAATTTTCTTATTTGCAACTGAAATTGACAAAAGCGTTCATGTTGGAAAAACACTATTTTATAAATGGCAAAAGAAAATTGTTATTTATTTTTAATAAATGAATATGTTGACAAATAAAAATACCTTGAAATTTATATAGCATATTTTCAGTTAAGAAATATATATTTAGAAAGACTGGATAAACATGAAGGAATCGAAGCTATAACTAGCATCACGGTGTAGAATAGGCAGTTGGATATATTGGAAATTATCAGTAGTTTTGTCCACTTCCAAATGTTATTAGAGTCAACCAATGCCTAGTACGGATATATATGATATAACAAATTGTATATAAGTAAATTTTATAAGATCTATTGTAAGCAATCTTTTGTTAAAAATATATTATACGTGCCGTCTTCCAAGTCTATAGAATTTCCAATTTTTTTGCAGCAGTTCAACTTAAGTTGTTCCTCTAATTCGGAATTGATTTTTTTGACACGATTTTCTGACTTGAATGAAATTCTCACTCCCGGCTCAATTTATGGTTTAAGATTCTCATTACACCCGTGAGTATGTCTTCTTAGCGCCTTAGCTGTCTATTAGCCTCTACCAAGCACTTGTTTAGCCTTCCATAGTCCCATTGAAAATATACAGATTGATATCAGCGCGACGATTTATATTTTATATTAACAATTACTTTTTTGAGCACTAATATTAATAAGAATTAAAATCGAAATTATTTTGATAGAATTTCAATTTTTTCCAAATCTTCGTTCATGTGAAAAAACGTCGTTTGCTTTTTGATTTTTTTGCGTGAAGACATGGAGAAGTGTGCGGAAAAAAAAAATTTATTTACATTTTATTCAGGAAATATGTTTCTTGTCATTTTTCACGTTGAATATATAGTACACATATACACACATACACTTTTTTTGATACATTTTTTATTAATATGGTTTCTTATTATACATTATAAACTTATTCATACATACATATATACATTATTTTTTATATTTCTTTTTATAAAATTTGTAACTAAATTTAAATTTTACATAACTTCAATTGTTAACTCAATCCTGTACTGCATTGTAAGATTACAATGTCTTGTGTATGGGACATAAGAATAAATAAAGAAAATAAATCCTCATCGAAGCCAAAACACAAATGCTGATTGACGAGTTTTATTGTGCATCTCCGAAAACTTAGCAATTAAGCAACACTAACACACTCTTACCGGTTGTTGGTTTATTTTGTACGTCTCCTGGGCACTTTAGTTTTCTGTGATCAGTGAGCTACTGAGCTATTGAATGAACTAGCTCAGTCAACTGAGCTGAGCTAAAATGAGCGCTCAGCTTACTGAGCTAAAGAGCACAACTTTACAATATATACAATGTAAGTGGGGAGTCATCCAGCGATAAATGAAACGAAGTTCACATATATAACCCAGTGATGGTTAGTATGACATTTTAAGCGAGGTTTTAAGTAATGAATTTGTAAATCATCTATAATCTAAATAATCATGCGCAACTACCACTACTCCGATTACGATGTTAGTGAATGCATCATCGTGATGTAAATGAAACGAAGTTCATAAACAAAACCCAATGAAGATTAGCATGATGCTTTAAACGATCATGTAACCACTTGGAATATAAATTATGTCTAATCTAAATAATCATGCATAACTTTCATAACTGCGATTTCGATGTCAGCGGAGAGTCATCCAGCGATAATCAAACGAAGTTGGAATATGAAACCCAATGCCGATTTGCATGAAATTTTAAGCGAGAATTCTAATGCCTACATTGTAAACATCCACAATTTCAATTATGGTGTAAACGGGTAGTCAGTCATTAGCTAAATGTGAGAAAATACTGTTACTTTTGTATGAATGAAAAGCAACACGCAAAAATGTAAAAAATAACGAATATGTAGTTCAAGGTTAAATTTCGTGTGATAAAGTGGTTTGTGTTTTGTAATTATAATTTGAACAAAATAAAATATAATTTAAGAAATAAAAATTAAATAATTTATTAAATAAATTAAATATAGAAGGCTTTTCTTCAAGAAATTTAAAGCGATTGACGAATGTCGGAAAAAAGAACAGTGCAAACAAAAAAATGTAAGGAAGCACCAATTTAAATTATAACAAATATAAAATATGTGATAGTTTGAAAATATGAGTGTTAATTCAAATATAAATGAAAAAATTGAATATATGAGTGTTAATACAAATATAAGTGAAAAAATTTATTACGAGATAACTGAAAATTTCATAACGAAAAATTAATTATTTGATATAATAAATACAATCCAGGAAGAAAGTATTGTGACGAATTGCACAAATTCTAAAATTGGAAAATATCAACGTACCCACTTCAACCAACTCATTAATTAAAAGACGGAATAAAATCATCTTGTGAAGCGTAAATCCAGATGAATACTTCCATATTGTTGTAAGAATATATCTGGACACAATTAAAAATAAAATTATAGGATACGAAGTACTATATTTAGGCATTGACATTCATGGCTTACCATTGTTTACAAGTTCTAAAAAAGGCTTGTAGTCTATTATGGGATATATCTGAAGTGTTTTTAATAGGGTCATATTTTGGAGAAAAAAAAAACTAGGAAATGTTAATCAATATTTGCATGATTTTTTTACAAAAATATTGATCAATATTTGCATGATTTTTTATATGAAATGTCCGACCTGGAAGAAAATGGCTACGTTGTTAACTATGGGATGGTAAAAATGTAATAACAGGCAATAATATGTGATTCTCTGCCGCGATCATTTCTTTGCAGCACTGTTCATCGTCATTTTAAAAGATTTTTTAAACAGTGATTACTATTATCACTGGAAGTTATTGCATTGCTCTTATAGACTTCTGTTCTCTGATACTAATCACTTGAAGCAAATTGATATCTCTGAGAGTATGCTTAAGAATTTTGTAGAAAATTTTACAACTTTATATCCCGAAAGAAGAATGACTCAGAATATTCATAATTTCTTGCACATTTCTCAATGCGTTCGCGATATAGGACATCCAGAAACATTTTCAGCCTATAAGTTTGAGAACTTCTTGCAAGTTGTGAAGAGAAAAGTTCAAAGTCCGAAGAATGTTTTAGAACAACTAAATAATCAGGTTTATATGCACATATATCCTGCAAGAAACAACGTATTGAATTAAATAAAAACAAAACTGTGTCTTCAAATATTTTTTAACGGAATTGTTTACAGTAACAGCACAAAGATCGAATAATATGTGTTCGATATCGCCCGGAGTTCCATTCGGAATTACCTCATTTTTAGAAGGAAATTCCGAATGTTTTGTGATTGGAAAAAAGTCTGAGTCGCTGGACAACTTCTTTGAAATGCAAATGAAATCAGGTCCTGATATGGGCATACATATATATAACGTTGCCATTCGCCTTAAATAATGAAGAAAAATATCCTGTAAAACATATCTTATTTAAATACTTATCACTACCATACAATGAAAATATTGTTTTAATACCTATAATTAACACTAACGACTATTATTAGCTTTACTATATTAAAAATAAAAATGTCAATTTTGTAACATAAAAACTACCAATATGAAAACATATTAAGTATGCTCCAAAGAGTAATAAGTAATCAAGCACCCATATTGGAAAAATTTTTAAAATTCGAAAGTGATCTAGGGAAATTAAAAGGTATGTATGGTATCTAGTAAAGTTCTTATTTTTACTTTTTAGGCTATCATGGTTAGGTAAGAGTGGCAGTCTGGAAAAAACAGAATTAAAAAAGTTACTGGTATTATAGTTTTCCATGTCAGCTTATGCTCTTACATAGATACACAAATAAATAATTCATTATAATTTTCTCAGCCGACCAAAAATCAAACAGCTTGTCAAAAAAAAATTTGCATGTAGGAAGTGATACTGATTTTCCAATTTCAAGCTTTGGAAAAATGGAAGAGCTGAAAAATCTTGTCTCAAAAGATCAAAACTTTTATGTAACTTCTGAAAAGGATACAAGATTTTCACTCATACTGTATCCAATTTAAACGTCATATTCTTACAAAATGCCATCAGGAAAATATAAATTTCTTTAGAACATTAAATTTACTTTAGTTAGTATCTTATATTTATAATTGAAGGAAATTGGAGCAAAATTTTATCATCTGACACCTAAGTAATATCAGTTTTTCCCTCTAGATTTCAAAAATAAGAACGATTTTAAGACCTGGAGGTATGGAAAAAAAAATTTACAGAATATTGCACAGCAATGTTTATATATTACTTAATTCTGATGGTTTAAACGGGGAAAAAGGTTTAAAAGAATTTAAAGCACTTTATGATATAATATGAAATAAGTTTATTTACATCTCTCAATTCCTACAATAGGGTAATAAGTCGAAAAACCTTGTTACCGTGTTATGATCCTATTGCAGCAAGTGAGCGACATGTATTTATATTGACTTTTTAATAGAAGCTGTTCGGGAAGAGGGTTTAACTATTGATAAATTTCAAAAGGGTTTACAGCACTGCTTCAAAATCTATAAAAATAAATATTTTGCAAAAAATTGCAGGGGGAATATTAAAGAAAACTTCTTAAAATAAAGTTTTCACCTATCCATATAATGTTTAAGTATAAAGAAAGGCAAATTATTATAGAAACATTTTTTAATTTTTTTTTGTTTTTGTTTTATACTTATTTTCCTTTAACTATTTGAGTCACACTTTTTAATTTATTTTAAATATTGCAAAAATTAATGAATTTCCACAATGCATTATATGAATTTAAACTTCTTAATAAATAAAAATATGTCGCCAATCTTATGGGCCCAGGAGACGTACAAAATAAACCAACAATCACATACACACAAAAAATTAATATTCCTAAAATATATGAATTTTGTTCATATATATTGGTGTTCATAATATACATATTTTGTTCATAATATTTATGAAGCCCGTTTTATTATACATGAATTTTTTTGAAGTTTCCAGTATTTGCTTATGAATTTTTTTATAAATATTATGAATTTCTTTCATATAAAAAAACTTCATAAACGGAAACAGTAACAAAAATAATTCAATTATCGAATAAATTGCAAAATAAAAGTGTTTAAAAAATTATTCTGTTTTATGCGAAAAAAAGTGTATTTAATTGTTAATCAATATATTTTGCATATAAAAAGAGATAGTTCTGTGAAGCAATCGATTAATGTGAACGTACGATATGAGAATTGTCATCAATTACTTACAATTTTTATATATATATATGTATATATATATATATAAAAGACATTTTACAAGAAAGCCCAAATTGAAAGAATTGGAGCAATCAAAGGAGTCTCAAGCTTCAGACAAAGATTTTGTAGATGAATATGCAGATTATACCATTAATTTTGTGAATCCTGATCGGAAAAGTGAAATTTTTAATGACTTAATTAACATCAAAAATTTGTTGGCAATACTACAGAGCAATATAAAATATATACTAATAATGGAGAATGAGCCACCACATAACGAGAAAATCAAAAATTGCACGCATTAACTGCATCTTGGAATTAATTAATTTAACAAAATTAATTGGAATTAACTTTTCGATAAATTAAAAGGTATTTTTTATTTAAAAGACACACTAAAATACTAACATAAATTTGCTTTGCATTTTCAGAAAAACATTGCTATATTCCTGTACTTCAAAATATAAAAGCGCACCAAATTGAGAAAGTACTTACAGGTTTTGGCATTGGACTAGCAATATTATTTGAGCATAGTTTGGAAAATTAGCGGTCTGATATAAAATTACCTCTAAAATGTTCTACTTCTGATAACATAAGCGTGAGTTCAGAAGTTTCCTGCTCCTCGAAGGAAAATAGACATGAATTAAAGGAAGATCGTCAATAAGTACTTATGAAGTCTAAAATGACCCAAGTTTGTTACAATACCATAATAACCACCACACATTTAAAGAAGCTCAGAGAAAACTCTTGATAAGCCAAATATATTATTGATGCCGATCTTCCATTTTTTTTTTGCAAGATAGTTGATGAATGAGGAAATTCTGAAGCTATTTCCAAAGGAAAAACTTGTAAATATATACCTGTATTAATTATTTAACACTATTAATATCCTTACCTAGGAAATTTATCGCACTTGCAAGAGAGGACGCATTTATGCCACAATATGTAACTTAAAAACAAACGTAAAAACCTTTATATCTGAATCCTCAACTACAACTTCCTCATCAACCAGATGGTAAGAAATCATAGTCACAATTAATATATTTCTTTTTTTTATTAACAAATTCTTTTTAATAGTACCTGAGGAAGATTACGCAACAATAAGGAATTCTTTGTCTGACGATAAACTTACTGATTATTGAGTATTACAATATATTGAGTATTGGAAAAGATGTAGTCAGTATCGATTTTCTCAAATAGAAAAATGTAAATCTGCTACAGATATTTTCAAAATTTGGCCAGAGTACACCCACTCTAATGCGATTCGTATGGTATGTTTGTAAATATACAAACATTGGTAAAACTATGCAGTCAGAAAAATATATATCGTAAAACAATTTTTATAAAATTTCAGTTTGATGTTGTCTTCTCCATAAAGTTTCCAAATAGCGGAAGTATTCATGAAAACTCGGCATTGAGATCTGATAAAATTTACAGTTTGCTGAAAAGGAAAATATCTCGAAAATCTTCTAATGGCTTTAACTTGAATTCCATAGACGAAGAAACTAGGGAGAATAAGTAATTCAAATGCTTTTTAATAATAAAATAAATTTTCATATTTTTGTATACATTACAAATTTTTATTTTCATTTCCTCTTTTAGATACTCGAGATATTATACTGCCAATAAATCTTCACCAGTTTCTCTTATCCTCAAATAAATATGGCGGAAAACAATCCAGGAAGTTCAGTATTGAAGATTCCCGAGGAGCTTTTGCAATTTTCGAAAAAACAAAAGAAGAAATACAAGGCAAGCTCTGCCATCTAATAGCAACAAAAGATTTCTTACAGCCGCGTATTTTAATAATCGGAGATATACAAATGATTAAACATATTTATGTTTATGTAGATGTAGTCCGATTTAAAGCTAAGTATGTATATAATACATGCTGTTGACATGTGGTTTAAAATATTTTTTGTATTTACTGTAAAATATCCGGAAGAAGCTAATTTTTTCTGGATATTTATTGAACACTTTTTCTATAAATTAAAAAATTCCAAAGCTAACACTAAGCTTTCTACACTGTGTAATGAACTGGATTCATAAGTATTCAAACTATATTTTTTTCAAAAATTCGTTTAAGTTCTCTTCATATGTATGCAAATGAATTAAATCCATGTTTTTTTCATTATGTAAATTTTCTTTGTACATAATTTTTACAAAACACATCAACAAGTTTTATGATTATTACAAATTTATTTAAAGACATATGTATGTATATATTATGAACATTTTCATAAGATTCTGCCAAAAAATTATGTTTAGAAATACGTAAGCTTTCAGAAAAACTATTAAAAATATTATAATTATTATGAATTTATTCAAAGAACCTCTTTAAAACTAAGTATACAATTCGCAGATATTATGAAAGTTTTCATAAAATTCTTTAGAGGTTTATGTACAATATTATTAAAAGTTTCATAATTATTATGAACTATTCATAAAGCTTTGTAAAGCTATGTATTCAATTCTTATATGTTATGAAACTTTTCATTAAATTCTACAAATATTTATGTACATTTATATACAATTTATGTAATGAATAGAAAATGTTCATAAAAACTACGAAATTTTTCATAGAAATAAAAGGCGAATTTTGTTTTATTTTAGGAATGCGTTTTAGAATTTATGAACGCATTCATGAAAAAACAGTATTCTCATATTTATGCACAAAAATCATAAATTCTAGGAATTTGTACATTGACAAATTTTTTATGAAAATTTTCATAAATGGATAGAATTTTTTTTATAAATAGCATGTATTTGGTCATAACCGCTGCGGAACTAATTTTCCCAATATTTTTGTTATAAATTTATGAATTTGTTCATAAAAACAATGAAATTCGTCCATTGACCAAAATTCATAAAATATTCATGTATTTTATGAATTTTTTTTCTGTGTAGCAACCGTGTTTTTTCGGTTACACGTACATGTTGTCGCCTCTGATTGATGAAAATCAAAACATTTACATAGATATTTTTATTTGTCACCTGATTTTTTGTACGTCAACGAACCTGATTGAAGGAAAAAACGTCATTTGCTTGTTGAATTTGTTGTGTAAAGACATGGAGTAGTTTGCAGATGAAAACAATTTATTTTACACTTTATTCAGGAAATATGTTTCTTGTAATTTTTCACGTTGAATGCATACTACACATATCCATACATACACTTTTTTGATACATTTTTGATTAATATGGTTTCTTATTATATATTATAAACTTAATCATATATATGTCCGTTATTTCTTCTATTTCTTTTCATAAACTTTGTAACTAAATTTAAATTTTATGTAAATTCAATTTTATTATATATATATATATATATATATATATATATATATATATATATATATACATATATATATATATATATATATATATATATATATATATTGTTTCGTATTGTTAACTCAATCCTGTACTGCAATATAAGACTACAATGTCTTGTGTATGGGACATAAAAATAAATAAATAAAATAAATATATACATATGTATGTATGTAAAATAAATAAATGTACGGAATGTGAAATTAGAAGCATATAGCAATAGAGAATAAAAAAAAAATATATGAGATGTTGTCAAGTGTATTGAAAGAACAATATCCGAAAGAAACAATAGATGTAAAACAATAAATATATTTAAGCAAAACTGCACAGTTAGTCAATCAGAAGAATCCATTATCCGATGACGATATGCTTGCATACGAACGCTACGAAGCCAAAACACAAATCCTGATTCACGAAAAATCAGCAATTAAACGACACTAACCCATTCTTACCGCTTGTTGGTTTATTTTGCACGTCTCCTGGGCACTTTAGGCTTAATTGAACGGATTATTATTTCAATTACAAACTATTAGGAACAGTAGTACAGTTAATCAAATATACTCATTCATATATAGAAAACCATAAATTTTGTCAATGGTAAACGATTTAAATGAAAGGAAAGTAAAAGCCCATCTGTATTTACAATGGTAAGTAAAAAAGTAATTAAGATATAATTAATAATATTTAATATACAATAAACTAATTAATAGAGTAAATTCATTTACTTAAATATAGAGTTTTTAGTTTCCATTGCTAAAATTCATGTCTTCTTAATATGCGGCTAAATAAATTTCGCATACTGTACCACAACATAACCTTAACTATATTTTACATGCATTGCATTCTAACATAAAGGTGTTTACCGATGTATCATTTAGTTCCATTTAAACTCCGCTTTTAATGTGAATGTAATTGTAATAGCGGAATGTAATCAATGACTTCTTCACTTATTTTTCAAGCATAATATGTGATCTGGTAGGTGACACATCCAATTATATATTGAGGGGAAGCGCATCGGGGATGGCAAGAGAGCAAGAAGGCTAGAGTACATTGTTGATAGATTACATCGTCGCTTACTTTTTAATCAAGAGCAAAGGTTACATTGTCGCTTACATTGTAAGGGAGTGCGCACCAATTTACCAGCCTATGACTAGTATATGCTAAATTTAAGGGAGGTAATAAGCGAATGTGTCATCACTGAGGGCTACTAAATATCGCTTAGATCAGCGATTACGTCGTGAGCGTTTTTACCACTAGGTTATTTTTCAATAAGAAAGTACATGTGCACGTACATACATCTAAAAATAATTTATGCTCTGAACTGTTCAGCAGCATTGAGAAGGAATTCTCTCGAATTTGGTTGCGAAGGGGTAAAATCCGTTACTATATACATATTTCGGAAACTACGATAAATAGACTCATAATTCCAAAATCGTGCAAACAATGCTTAAATTTTATTCGACCCGTGTATGATACATTTGGCGGTAGCAATTTATTTTATACTAGTTTTGTAATCTATTCACCTTCTAAACTACAGTACAAAACATAAAGTTTCTCAGCGCGTCTAATTTTTCTGAAAGAAATTTCGTATATGATTTAGTACTTTGTGAAAAAGTGCAGTTTAAAGTGAAAAACTGTAACCTTTTTCGGTACATTTTTTGTTCAACTATGTTTATTTGAGGTACTTTCTCAAAATATTAGTTTAAAAGAGTTCTCCGAGAATTAATTTATTTTAAGTACGTTATAATATACAAGGCGCTAAGTATTAATTCGAATTCATTTAAATCAGTGATAAACTGCTTTTATTGTAATGCTCTGTGGAAAACAACATTTGTTGTTTTTCCATTTTCGGTGTAAATATACAAAACGGATAGTTTGCCAACGCGCGAACAGGCTACATAGAACTGTCCATGTGAGAAAACTGGATACAATAAATTCAGTCCACAAATTTCTAAAGAATGGCCTTGCACCTTATTAATGGTAATCGCAAACGCAAGGCGAACAGGAAACTGAAGTCTTTTAAATTCAAATGGTAAATCAGACGGAATCACTTTCCAGTTAAAATAGTAGCTTCATATAAGCCATCAACTTTTTAATAGCAAGTCTTGTACCATTATACAAACGGGGTTGATTGATATTGCGAAGCATAATAATAGGGGCTTCAACTTTCAATTGGAGATTATGCGGAGGCAATCCTGGTAAGTCCAACGACTTCAAAAATTCTGTTGGATAATTCACAACATCTTCTTCATTGGTAACAGTATAGACAGACTTGCACAATACCACTTCGCCAGGAATCTTTGATTGTATAGCCATGTTTAATTCAGTAACATATTTGTTCTTTGCCGCTGAAATCGCTCTGGCACTCAACCATGCATGACAAGTATATTGTTTTGCTATGTTAGTGAAGCACATTCCATCAATTTATCTTTTGACTGGACGAAACGGCAAAAATCATTTGGCAATGTTATCAATCCAGTGTCATCAATAGGCATTGCACCATTCCCAATTTTCAGCAATTGCTTAGAGAACTTATCAGCAGATGGATCATTCCATAACTATAAATACTTTAAGCAAGCGTTAATTTCATCGGCAGCTGTCGATCTAGGAATATCGGGCAATGTTTGCCTAAAATCGCCTGACAATAAAATCAACGCACCACCAAACAACTCTGAGTTATCTCGGAGATGTTTCATTGATCTTTCCAAAGCTTCAACAGATTTCTTACTCGCGTACTTATGCATATGATGTGGGCTGTGCATAATGTATTTAAATATTTAAGTTTTTAGTGATGTATTTATATGTAATTTATTTCATAGATCCCCGAAGTTGTGATTTAGAATAGCTAAGTATATAAATTGAATTAATGGTTTGACTAAAATTGAATTGTATTGAATTTACGAATTGTATATCAGTTTTTCAAAATAATAACTTAAATATTTCGAAAAGATTGCAGTGTTCACTAAGATGGCTATAACTCATGAACCAACACGTATACATAACCAATACACATATACATAAAAACCTTGGTATTGATGTCACTTTTCATATAAATTTTGCGAAAACAAAATCGGTTCACACATTCCGGAGAACATCAATTACTAACACAATGCAACTTATTTTTATATATGTATATATAGATTTAACAACGAAGTTTAAATAAATTTTGCGTTATGACGCAATTTGAAATAAATAAATTATAATATATATTGTTCTCAATTAAATAAATGTATTAAGAATTTTTATTATATAAAACATTTTTGTGTGCAATATTTTTTTATCCTTAAGGCGATAGACCAGAAAGACTATCCATGTAGGTATTCGTTCAGACGCTTGGAAAAAGTTTGGTAGGTTTTCGCGCATATTTTTATATATGTAATGAAAGTATTTAGTTAAATTTCACGATGAAAGCGCTAACAGAGATTGAAAAGTAGCACAGGGTCAATCAAACATTAAAAGTGCCACACCTTTTAATACTAGAATATTATGAAATATAATATTTTTGTTTTTTTTCATGGATGGGGCATGTAATAAATTGAATATTAGCGAATATTTTGCTTTCTGTATTGAAAAAAGCTAAGATAAAATGTAGAAATACCAAACTTGTGCCCAGTTTTTGACTTCGTATTTAAGTTCTATTTAAACTTAAATTACATTTAAATACAAAATTCATTTTTACTCATCATATTTAAATACAACTTAAATATCCCTCATTAGACACCTAAATGGTATTTAAATAGAGCACAGTAAACATATGACTTTGACTTTTTTCTTTTAAGAAAAAGAAAACATTGTGATGTTTGCTAAAAAATGTAAAAAAGTTATATAAATATAGTTAATTATCAATAGAATAAGGTAAAAAACCAATAAAATAATATTTATTGTACAAATAGACTCTTAACACAATTGAAAAACTTAAAATAATATCATGCACAACACTTGAAATACTTTGAAGCATAAGCAAAACATATGTTTTCTGAATACAACTTAAGTTTGTGGAAAAATTAACTAATTTTGTACTTAAATACGAAGTCAAAAACTGGGCATTAAAGAAATATAATGTTAAGAAACCTTCTAATAGGCCACTGCACGTCTACTAGATGTGTGTAGACAAATCCAAACGCAAAATCATCAGTATTATTGTATGTGAAAATGGCTTTGAAAACAAGTAGCGCGATTTCTCTGCAGGATTTCCGAGTAATTATAATTTCTATCCATACAAATCCCCTTTTATTTGAAACAAAAAAAAAGGAAATGTATTATTTATGTATATAAAGATATGTATGTATTACAATAGCAATAATAAAATAAAAATAATAAACGAAAGAAGTCATGTCGAGAACAGTGACAAAAATGAAACAGAGTAACTTTGTATCCCCTACATCCGGGTGAGGCACATTATAGTAAACTTTTAACCATGTTGAAGAACAGGTAATAGCACGTTTACATACATTTCATTTTATTTGTTCAAATCAAATAACTTGCAACATTATTTCGCACACATTTTTGTAAAGAGCAAATTATCTCAAATGACTTGATTGAGTTCAAGTTATGTCGAAACCTGTCGATGCAACACTGAGTGGCTGCTACTTTTAAAACTTGACTTTGAAGTACTAATCGAAATAGCTGATTTGAATTGTTGATAAAGTGGGAAAAGCATTCGTTTTGAATGGCAAATTTGTGTTAAAAAAGATATATTGTATAAATAAAGAATACATTATACATATTTTTTTATTTCTGGTGTAGTTGGCTAAAATATTGAACATAAGACTACGATGCCTTAGGCACTCAGTCATGATTTTGGTGTAAAATTTTTCTGATATAGGTTATTGGAGGATTGTATTAACTGTCGTCGGCTTGTCTCAATGACAAAGGCATATCACTGGTTGCTGAATATTACTGACAACTACTAACACCGTCATGTACTAAAGAGCGGAATACAGCACCCTCCTTCACCGGCCAGCAAAAAGTAAAAAACGCTGCAACAAAATTCTCTACCTTCTAATCTGTCTTCATCTGTCCTCTTAACACTATTCCCTCCTTTCCAGTTCTGGCAAAACGCACTGCATGTGTTGGGGTCATATTCTAAGTGCTAGTCCAAGACAAACAATATTTTTGTTTATTATAATATATAATGAAACATACGAACATCAAACTGATTTCGAAAATTCGAATACAAAATTGCTTTGAAATGATCCCCACAAATTAAATCAATTTGTTCATAAAGGAAACGTACTCTAATGCCCAATAAATCAGTGGCTATTTAAATGTAATTTATTTTCAAATGTCATTTAAATACCAAATTTCGTTTTTCACTTATATAAGACTCAAATGCCCCCCATTGGCCATTTAAATATAATTTAAATCGCGCACATAAACATACGACTTTGACTTTTGTTTCTTTTAAGAAAAAGAAAACATTGTGATGTTGAGAAAAATTTCCTTACAAATTTTAAAAAGTTATCAATAAAAAATTTTATTTTTAATTTTAAAAATTATCAATAGAATTAACTTTTAAATCAATAAATTTGCTGTACAAACGGACTCTTAACACAATTGAAAAACTTACAATAATTTCATGCACAAAACTTGAAATACTTTGAATCAACAATGCCGATTTTTGTTTATATATTTCATGATGCTACCACATTTTTCGCATATGTTAATTGAAGTATTTAAGTCTGATTGTAAGACTGAAAGCGTATTTAAATAGAGTTTAAATTTTCATCAAAATTATCTAAATCCTAATATCTAAATATCCATAAAAATCCTACTAAATATAAATAAGATACATATATGTATGGATTAATTTGGAATTATTTTCTCTATGATATTTGCAGAAATGTGCATGGTATTCGTTGCATCCCTTGGAAAATATTTGCAGTTATTCAATTGTGCTGTTGTTTCTAACAATGAACGGAAAAATAAAATTCCTTAAATGGTGGGTGGAAACTTTTATTATATGGACAAATAGAAAACATTTTGTAACATGCCTTCTTCAAAAGCAATCAGCTACACTACCGGTTATTATAATAGGCCCAACAGTGATGGCTTTGTTTACTGTTTGTATGGCGTTAATAACAAGTTTTTTCATATTCCCAATTTTAGTAATTTCCTGTGTTTATTAGATAAAAAAGAAAACAATCACATTTTTCGTCCTTATCGACAAAATTTGTAATTATGACGCAGTTCAATTGCTATTTGGGATAATACAAATAATATACAAAAATATGTATGTACACGCATATTTGCAGGATATAAACTGCGCTACAAATTATTAAAAAGGAACGAAAAAATCTAGTAAAGAATTGTAACGTTCATGCTGAAAAAAATATATAATTAACGCAGTAATAGAATTCCACGTGTTGGAGGAATCAGATGTGACATTATAAGAGAAGCTTAAGGAACATATGTATATATTGTATATGTATATATTGTATATATATATATATATATATATATATATATATATATTTATATATATATATATATATATATATAAATATATATATATATATATATATATATATATATGTATATATATATATATATATATATAAATATATATATATATATATATATATATATATATATATATATGAATTATGATTAAAGATAGACAATTCTCACAGTTAACTGAAATAATTCCAAAATTTTTTTCCCAAACTAGTGTGCACAACAATACTGACATTAAATTAAGTTTTAGCAATTCTTCTTTTATTATATATTTAATAATGAACCACGTTTTTGGTAAACAATTTGCGAATGTATGTCAAAATTTTTGTGGTGGCATATAAATTTCACTTTACCCTTTTGCATTTAAGCTAAAAACGCCAAGCAAAAAGATAAAGTTGTATGTGATACGGTCTTTACTGTCGCGACTTGTCGGTCTGCTCGCATTAGTTAATGTTTATGTGTGTGCGTGAGTGTGCTACTCATGAGAAAGTGTTATCGAAATTAATATCGGGTCTATGTTTATATTAAGGGGTTTTCTGATTTGAAACTTGGCGTATATTCATGTTAAATTTATTGTGTCTGCATGTCTTGCCTAACTGTTATACCCTTTGAAAGACGAATGATGAGGTAAAGTGCTGGTTCCTGCAGTTTCAATTTGGACTGCCAGCGAATCAGAGATCAGATGTGAATACTTAAAAAGCGAAGGGAGTTGAATCATTACTTATGAATGCTTGTGTGCATATCCATTCATACTTTTCGAAATGCTATAGAGACTAGAGCTCTGCATCGAATAAATATTTTTACTACACGTTTCGATTACTACACATAGTAACTATATTTCTCAGCACTAAAGCACTGAAGAGAACTGAAATGTTCTTTGTCGAATACGTTCAGGCATGTAGCCACACCAAAATAAGTTCTTAACAAATATGAACATGATAAATCAAGTACTAAAAAATAAGTACCACTTCATGTTGTACAACGAGTATTTGCAAATCATTTAAAGAGATGTTTCAATGAGTATTTATGAAAATGTGTTCACCCTTTCATTGAAGTTTTTTTTTCGTAATTGTGTAAAGATCAATTTGAAATTTATGGCCCTTGTCAGTTCGTATTCTTAACAGGAATATATATATATATATATATATATATATATATATATATATATGTATATATGTATATATATATATATATATATATATATATATATATATATGTATATATATATATATATATGTATATAGGTATATATATATATATATATATATATATATTTACAGATATTAGAAATAGATTTAAATAAAACGACAATGTGGCTATATGTACTTGGCAGCACTGCCAATTAATCCTAGTTGTCAAATTGTTACAACCCTGGTCAACACAATATAGATAATATTCAAATTAACGGAAATGGAATACTCCAGAATACACAAGATCATTTGAGGCTGTGCCAATAATGAGTGTAAACAACAACAACGAAAAACTAGCAACATAAATGCTAAGAGATGTTATTCTTAATGATCTTATATGCAAGTATTCGCTGCTAATAAAGCTAAACAGGTTCACAAGTATACACAGCCATATACACATAGGAGAAGAAGAAACAAAACCACACAACACGCAGAACACTCATCCATACAACCACTCATAGTTACCATAGACAAAACACACAGAACACTCATACATACAACCACACATAGTCACCATATGCAAAACACACAAGTCAGCATTATCATGCATACAAACACGCGTATATAGCTACATGTTAAGTAAAGTACAACCAACAACAACCATGCCCAGTAGTCTCGCGAAGTTACCAGACGAAGTCAGTTTTGCTATATAAAGGCGCTGCCAGAGCTCAGCGTGTTAGTGTGATTTGAAATATAGACGTGTTAACATCGCTTAGTGTTGAGTAGTACAAATACTCGTGTTAATAAAGTAATAAATAAAGTGTTGCCGCATTATATTTCTAAAATTAGTTTGTCCGTGTTATGCAATAAAACGAATCCTTGAAGGATAAGTAATAGAACCGTTTTTACGAAAAGGTCTAATAACGTAACAATATATATAAATAAATATATATATATATATATATACATATATGTATATATATATATATATATATATATATATATATATATATATACATATATATATATATATATATATATATATATATATACACATATAGGTTTTTTAATTGAACGGAGGTGCTTGTTTTTCGCTCCTAAAAATATAAGATTTTGCACTTGATTAAAATCTGAATGCTCTTGTTTACCAGTATCAAGAGATCAAAATACATAATATGCACAAAAATATTGTTTCGTATTATTTCATTAATGAACATTTATGTTTTAAATCCTTAGTGATTAATATACATACATATAATATAAACAAAAAAGCCGAACTTAATAAAACAATAATAATACCAATTATCATACAGTCAAGTTCTTATTTTAAAACATCAACAATATAATAAGAATTTACATTCCATCATTTACAGCAAAAACTGCAAAGATAAACCGTTAATTCGTTTTCAACAATATATCCCGAAACTTTTCGAGAAAATTATAACAGACCATCTATCACATCATTTGTCTTCTTATTTGTCACCATTCCAACATGGATTTAGAAAAGGACGCTCTGCTGCTACTAATCTTTTGGAATTTACATCTTATGTAATAGATTCGTCCTGCTCAGGCTACCAAATCGACACTATTTATATAGACTTTAGCAAGGCATTTGATAAAGTAAATCATGACCTTCTTATATCTAAATTGGTATTAGTTGGCTTTTCTCCGGTTTTCCTGAAATGGATATTGACTTATCTTGAGCACAGACATCAATGTTTTTTGTTGTAAATCTAAAACTATTTCTGTACCTTCTGGAGTTTTACAAGGTAGGCATTTGGGTCCTTTATTGTTCCTCATATTCATTAATGATCTACCGACCTGTATTCACCATTCAAACATACTAATGTACGCTGCTGATGTAAAGCTTTTCCTTAGCTTTAATAATTGTAATGTGTCCTAATTACTCCAAACGGATTTGAATTACCACAACCATAAACTTAATGCACCATAAACTTAATGGAGTTAAACTTAAAGAAGTTTTAATACATGTCGTTTCACAGAGGACTATCCATACAATGTACCTACAGAATTAACGAATATGCAGTTGAAAAAGTCGATTTATTTCTTGATCTTGGTGAACTACTGGACATTAAGCTAACTTCCAACCCTCACATCTCCCAGATTATAAATAAAGCTAAAGGAGTACTTGGTTTTATTAAACGTTGGAGAAAGGAGTTTGACGATCCGTATGTTATAAAGCAATTATATACTTCTCTTGTAAGACCTATTTTGGAATATGGATGTGTGGTCTGGGATCCGCAATAGGAAGTTCATACTAAGAAAGTTGAATCTGTTCAGAAACAATATATGATATTTTGTCTTAGAAGTCTGCCCTGGAAAGCAAATGCAAATCTTGTCAAGCTCCCTACATTAAAAACTAGAAGAAAATGTATGAATGTTTCATTTATTTTAAACTTAATCAACGATATTACCGTTTCCGACGTACTGCTGGGTAAAATTGAATTTATAATTCCACAACGCCCGACAAGATATTACCCAACAAGAAACGACTAACCGAAACTAATGCGCACATCATTTTTTCACTAACACATATGAAGCAAATTTATATGGAATTTTTTGTAACGATGTTGCCATTGTTTCGTTTTCGCCGTGAAATTTTTAAGGATGGTTTTTGTGATGTTTATATTATATTAGTCGTATATGTACATATTCATATAATTATCATTTGAATGAACGTTTTATAAAAGGATATACATGTTATACTCTCGTAACTTACTTATTATTGTCGCAATAATATAGTTTGTATACAAATGAATTTACGGTATTTTGAAGATATTTAGTAAATAAAATGGTGTATAGAAAGAGATTTTGCTAGTGGTAACGTAGGCGAATATCGCATTGAAGTCAGTTTTTTGGAAATGCACTAAATATTAATTTAATTAAAAATTGTTATTAAAAACAATAACACAAGTTAAAAATGACTAAAAGCACCGAAGACTGTGATGTGGGGTTCAGTGGTTCAAGCCAGGAACGAATCCCTAAAACAACGTACACCGCTACTCAAAATCAAGGTATATATGTATCAATCAATCATTATAAACATTTTTAGCATATCTATTAACAACTTAAATTACTTCTTTTTTCTGATATCATTACTATTTTAAAGCAGATGCAAGCTATTGAAAATAAAATAGACAATATTGCTTACAACCAGCACATCCTGAGCAATGGACAGTCGACTATAGTCTCCAACAAGGAGGCCATAGAAAATAGGATAGAGCACATGGCGAGATATGTAAGAATTTTACTACTTTTACTATTGTCATGTCATTAATGAAATTTTTTTTATCATTCACTGAAACCTGAATTAATGGCCCAAACGAATGCGCTTATAGAGCGCATGACGCATGACGGGAGAAAAAGGAAAATCGAAGTCGCTACCATGCTTCCAATTAAAACATTGGAAGAAACAGAAGTAATAGAAGAAAAGATAAAGGCTGAAGATTTCGCCCAAGCAATGGTAATCAAATTTTACTTAATATGAAATATTAATATAAATATTAATACTTTTACAGCTTACGTACACCTACAGACTAAAGGGCGTATCAGATACCATTAATGCAGTAACCCGTGGCGTTTTCACGGACGACGTACTGCAAATGTACAATTGGGTTGGGAGGTGGTAAAAAAGCCCTCGCAGATCTCGCAATGTGACACAAAATTATACGAGGTAAGTATATATATATATATATATATATATATATATATATATATGTATGTATGTATATATGTATATATATATATATATATATATATATAAATGCATAAATTTATGTACTAAAAATTTATACTAATGTCTATATATTAATATATTTTCTTTACATTCCAGATGTTTTCCAAAGTCTATCTGCGACCGACTTCGAAAAAGCGTTTAAGAAGGCTACAGACCGCAGCTAAAATAGGTCAAAACAAAAAATATATATTAAAAAATGTAACTTAAACAATTTTTTAATAAAACCTAATGTAAATAGTATATTTTAACTGTTATCTTTAATGGTTCATTAGGGTTGGATATCATTGACTAGTTATATATAACCAATATTTTGGTTATATATAAGCAAAACTATGACTGCTAATATGCACTAGAGTGTGCAGTACAGATATATATTTAATTTTACGGGAGATGGAATGAGTTAGAGAAAGATGGAAGATCACATGTACATGAGTTTCGGTTAATTTTTTTTAATTTTGCTCTTAAGAAACTAACTGTAAATATAACTGATATATCAGTCACAACTACCGGTCAAATAACTGGTTATATAGCCGGTAGTCTTCTTGTAGGGTACATGCCTCCCAAGCTACAATATTTTCGCACTAATTATGGTAATTCTTATCCATTCCGTCGAATTTGTGCAGAATTCAACAACTGTTACGACTTGATTGATTATTCATCCCATCCTGACACCATTAAAAGAAATATCATTAATCATTTGAATAATTAGTTTTATATACGTATCTCAATTATACTATTTTGATTTAAATTTAATACTGTATTAAAATATTTTCAATGGCCTGTAAGAAATTTTTCATAGGCTGATTAAACAAAATAAATAAATAAATATAAATATATATATATATATATATATATATATATATATATTAATGTAATCCGAATCTTCATTTTCTGTGCACAAATGTGCCAGGACACTTGAGGGGTATAGAAGCAAAGGCTGCAATCTCCACTTTTTTCACAAACGTAACTAATAATACCTTTTAGTTGTATTTAATGAAGACTAGCGATTAGTGTATATGGCATTGCCAGATACACTTTTATCTCATAAAAATGTATGGTAAAAAATTACGAATTGAGGCAAAAACGGCAATGTCCATTGGATATTGTCGTTTTTGCTAAGATCACAGTTTGTTAAGCTCTTTTTCTCTCAACTATTTTCGAAAATGCATGCTATTTGTTTTTATTGTTTTTTATTTCTTGCAAAAGAGAAAAGAAATTAAAAAATAACTATTTGTTTTCAATATGGAACAGTTAGTTTTCATGTAGATTTTATAACTTTGGCATTAGTCGTAATTATGGAGCTGAGTTGTTATGAAGTTCCTTCAAATCAAGCAAGAAAAAAGCCAAGAGACACCAACGAATGGAAAAAGAATTTAGAAAAGATAAAAAGATATGTATCAAGGTTAATTGAAAACCAGGCGGTGGTATTACGACAGCTCACTATTTTTTTTTAGTTTTATTAGGAATGCATAGATATCAAATTACGTAAAATAGACGCAAACAAAACTTTGTTAAAAATGTTTTAAATACGAGAAGAATTGTTTTTGTCTTGAATTCGCCATGTTGTTTTACCTGAAGTAGTAACACCAAGTGGTAATCAATTCGCCTTATATGTAAAATTTCTGGAATATATACATACATAAGTGTTGACATTTCTTAAGTATATAAGTTCAAAAACATTTAAATTGGCTTACAGATATTCATCAAAGCAATCGCCGAAAATAGTTTGTACCCACAATAGTAAAACTTACGGTTGTAAGTCACTAAATGAAGTGGACTTTCAAAGTTTTCATAATACATATTTTTCGAAGAAATCCAAGTCTTATCAAGACGCATTTATTCTAAAATACTGTTCTACTTCTCCAATCCAAAGAAGAAGACCTACAAAATGTGAGAGAGCTCCGAAGAGCTTCCAAGCAAAATGTTTTGTTCGTAAAATAAGTACTAATCGTATGGTACCTGTTTATCAAAAGAGTTTCCTAGCAATACTTGGCATTACAAGATGTAGATTAAGCTACGTTATGAAGATATTTCATAGAGACGGAAAGCCACCTGCGAAAAAACGTGGTGGATATCGTACGAGTTATAATTATGAGGCGAAGAAATCAGCTATAGGAAGTTTTTTGGGATCTTTAAAATGTGTTGAGTCCCACTATTGTCGAGCACCAACTAAAAGACTATACCTTTCGAGTGACTTAAGTATAAGCAAACTATTTAAAATATATAATGAAAATTTATCGGATGAATTAAAAGTGAAGAAAAGCTATTTTCGTTCAGTATTTAATTCAAAATTCAATCTGGGTTTCAAAGTTCCAAGAGTAGACGTTTGTTCAACTTGCACGGAGTTGTGTGAAAAAATAAAAATATGTAAAGATGAACATTTGAAACAAAGTTATATAGCAGAAAAACGAATACAAACATTGAAATACAAGGAGTTTTACAAATTTTTAAAAGCTGAAAGTCCTGAAGTTTTAATTCTGAGTTCGACTGTCAGAAAAATCAAGTTCTTCCTTAAGTTTTCTATCAGGCAGCGTATTACAGTAGAAAACTTTACTTTCAAAATTTCACTATTGTTCAAGGACCATCTACTGCAAAACTGAACCGGAATAATGTTTTCATTTATACATGGACTGAAAATCAATTTAAAAAAAATTCAAATTTATTTGCATCTGCTGTTCATCATCGGTTACAAAATACGCATTTTCATGACAACATTGCTACATTACGCCTTATAGCAGACGGCTGTGGTGGGCAAAATAAAAATTCTATTATGATTGGAATGTTATCAAAATGGTTTTCGCAACCTCCCTCTTCATTGAAAAAAATTGAATTGATTTTCCCTGTTGTCTGTCTCTCGTATTTACCGGCTGACAGAGTTTTTGGCAATGCTGAGAAACGAGTAAAGAAAATGGAAAACATCTTATTTCCTGAAGAATATGAAAAATTTTTAGCAGACTTTGGTACCGTTGAAAGCATTATAGATGTTTGTCCTGTAAATGACTGGAAAGGATCAGGCAAAGAGTTTCTACTCCCACCTGGAAAATGTCATTTTAAATTCTCCACAGCAAAAACATTTTTTCTCAGAAAAACAAATCAGGGACAGGTTATTATTACAGGTGAAGAAAATTACAGGAACTATTCCAATCAAAAAAATTTTCGTGGTATCTTTAAAAAAAATTTAAGTTGGGAAATATGCAACCAATATAGATACACCCATACTCTGTAAAAATTAGTTCGCCGAAGATTAAGGACGTTAGTAATTTAATGAAAAAACACTTTGGGGAGCACCTGCAGAATGATGAAAGTCTTAAATCTTATACAGACATTGCTAACAACTCACAAGATCAAATCGTTGCGGAAGATGACACCCAAAAAGAGGAATACTGCTCTGAATTCATAGAAGAAGCACCATTATTAATAATTTAAGTTCTTTGCTTAAAAGTCTAAAAATGTTGAATTAAGAATTAAGAATTTTATACCTATTGATTTTTTTAAGTCCTTGCTATAATAAAAAATGTTGAATTAAAAACAAAACTGTATTACATATTTACCTCAAATCAAATCAAACAATACAAAATCCATATTTGATTAATTCAAAAGCAGCAATGTCCATTTGATTATAGCAAACACAGCAATCTCCAATTTTGTTGTTATAATCGCCAGCAAAGCGCTATATCGATTTGGTTGAAACTTGTGTCAAATCTTCCTCATATTCTTATTTACTGAATAGCCAACATACAATAAATAAATATGAACATACTTTGAGCTACAGGTTTTTACTATTTCTTACGAAAACAATAAATGTGGAGATTGCAGCCTTTGCTTCTATACCCCTCACTTGTTCTCTTCTATTTCAGTCGTTAACTGAGTCACAGAAAAAAGAGAAAACTCAAAAGTTACAGTTCATTTTGGCCCGTATCAGCTTTTGCCTAACGATAGTGCAAACGAGTACAAAATATGTATACGCAAAGCTGAATAAATATGTTAAAAGAAATGGCTACATATAGTTATCTCTAAACATTTGTTTTACAATTTAAGCAAATAATGGTGGTTGAAAACTAAACAAAAATTTCGTTTAGGTGAAAAGTTGTGAAATAAATAATAAAAATAAGTGTTCGGTGACTTGAAGACAATATTAAACCGTTTACAAACATTAAAAGAATATACCAAAACTCCTAAATTGTGGCTGGTGGTCAATACCGTAAAGAAATCAACATAGAAATGAGAAAAGATTCCCAAAGAATTTAAGTTCTATTAAATTAGTTTTGTTTTTAATTTTTATTAATGTTAGTGCTCAAAAAAGTAAATGTTAATGGTTTAGAAGTTGTTAAATGTTTTGAAAATATAAATCTGTCGCATTGATCACGTAATCAATCTGGATACATATATTAAATGGGACTATGGGAGGCGCAACAAGTGCTTAGTGCATGCTAATAGATGCTCACCGGTGTAATGAAAACCTTAAACTATAAATAGAGCCGGGAATGAGAGTTTCATTAAAAAACCCAATTTCGAATTGGAGGTACAACTTAAGTTGAACTGCTGCAACAAAATTGGAAATTCCACAGACTTAGAAGAAGGCGGTACGTATAATTTATTTTTAACAAAAGCTATGCTTACAATAGATCCTTTATAAAATTTACTTATATACAATTTGTTATTCCATATATTTCCGTACTAGGCTTGCATTGACTTCCATGAGCATTTGGAAGTGCACAAAACAACTGATAATTTCCAAAAGATCTATACCCCGATGTTACTGATAGCTTCGAATCCTTCATGTACTCCCAGTCGTTCTAAATATATTATTTTTTAACTGATAATATGCTGTATAGATGTCAAGGTATTTATATTTATCAGCATATTTATTTATTTAAAACAAATAAGAACAATTTTCTTTTATCGTTTATGAAATAGTGTTTTTCCAACATGAGCGCCTTTGTCAATTTCAGTGGCAAATAAGAAAATTGTAAACCAAAATTATCAAAATAAATTTTTGGTTATAACACAAGTCATGGAAAACGTGCTGAATAAATGTTAGACCGTTTGCATAACATGCGTAAAGATCTAAAAGCAATTAGTGAACTGCATATCAAAGAAACGAAAGGATTGTATTGGAACAAGCAAGAGTGTATATGATGTAAGTGTTATTTTTTTATAAAAAATCTTAAACTTATAAACGTAATCTCTATCAGATTAACGATGCATTAAATTTAATTTAAAAATATTAATCGAAATTTCAGTGTCTACAAAGAATTTGCTAATAAAAAAGGTTATTGGAAAAAAAATCTGAAAATAGCTGGAAAACGATAGAGTATAAAAATCTTAAAGTAAATGCATATGTGATGGTTTAAGATTAAAAATGTATACGTATAAAAAAATATTTATAAAACCCATGAAGTAATTTTTTAAAATTTATTTTACTCAATAAAAATCCAACTTCTTTAAAATGTACTACTACATTTTATTTATTTATAAACAAATCTTTTTGATATTGTGTAGGTTTCCACACTACCAGAGAGGTACTACACTTAGTGCGTTGCCAATTTTTTTTAAATGGCTGGCTTCCCCAATAGGCCTAAACTATATTTTTCTCATACATGTTTCGGGACAAAAAGCATAACCATATTTCCTACATAAAAGCACACGAACTTAGAGTTTTACCTTATGTTCCGAAAACATGTTCCGATATGTACATATATTCATATAAATTCGGTCAAGAATATCAAAAACCAGCGAGTGTTGTTATTCATATGGACTATTTTAAAACCACATTTTTGTCAATTTGAGAGTGCTTTGTACGCTACATACTTAACGGTACTTTTTTTATTCTTCTTTTGCACATTTTCTTGAACCAGTGCGGTCACCTAATATGACAAGTAAGCACATGTATATCAGATTTTATTACTTTTCTCGAAATGTCAATTTTTAGCAATGACTTTCACTGTTGTTATTTAAATGAACTAGAGTGTATATTCATATACATTACTTTTCTCCTTCCATTTTTATATTCACTTGATCACTGGTGGAAAGTATGAATAACTTCACCGCACTAATACCACTATTTTAAATTATACACATCACACATACCATTTGCATATCGTTGGCTCTTGAAAAATAAAAGAGTTTTAGATATTATTAAATTTATATATGTATGTATAAGAAAAATTTACTTACATATTTTCGCTGCTATGTATCACCCCGGTTTCGTTGTTTTTCTATGCTTTTTTGGTATTTCAACACTATTGTTAATTCGTGGACGAAAGATTAGATTATGTTTCATCCATAAATTACCAATTTCAAACACTAAATCTTACGAAAATTTAATTACTTTAAATTTTTCGCCAATAATCCTGCCAAGAAATTTAAATTTTTTGTAAACAAAAATATGTAATTTTATATCGAGAAAGAAATTTGCTGTCCCTCTCGCAACATCGGTCGAAAACATTACCACAAAATACACAGTTGACATGTCTAATTAGTAGTCGATGTACATAGTATGCATTGCGCGTTCTATGCGTTTCATACTTCTGACGCGTTTCGTACTACAAGTTACATGCCAGGCGTTTTATACACCAATGTTTATGTTTTGATCAGCTGTAGTCTAACATACCTGAAAATAGTTTTTGCAAAAATGTTAATTCAAATTTGAATCTTAAAAGAATTTGTGGAATTAAGCAGCTGCACGATTGAATCTATTCCTGTACAATAACATTTTTCTATTGTACAGAAGTTTAAGATATATAATGGCATTAATCAGCTTCTCATCCATTACATTTTAAGTTAATATAACTTCTTTAACACATTGAAATATAAATAAACATTACGGAGATTGTGCCAAGTATGAAAAATTAATCAATATACTTATGGCATGAATCTTTGATTAAAGAAATAATTGTGAACAAATATAAAAATTAAATAATTTTATTCTTGAAATTGTAGTAATCTTAATTACGAGATTTATCTTACAGAGATATTTTATTATAAAACATATAAAAATGATAACCAACGGCACAGATAAAATTGAAAATATACTATAATTTGCATCCCTGGCTATCAAAAACAGCTGAAATTTATTCAACACGCGCACGATACATACAAAAGTTTGAAGTAGATCTATTTTTCTCATCCAGTGTTCTACGCGTTGTGCTATGTAACTTGTCACCGATTCTACTTTTTTGGCAGACGCTTATAAAGCGTGAAACGTGTGATATGTATTTCCAGCTTAAGCTGTGTTTTACAATAATGGTTAGTGGGATGTGTGTATTTTGTTAGTTGTTTCTGAGTTAAGAGTATAAAAGGAGCAATTTTTATGTGCCCGCCACAAAGAATCAACAAGTTAACTCTGATTGCTGATGATTAGTTTCTTTTGTGTTTCGCGGTTTGTTTTATGTGAAGTTGTTTGTATAATTACTTAATTATTTGTACATACACCATGAAGTAAGTCTGCGTCCTAAAATTGCATTCGGACAATACAGTACGATTGCTCATATTATTTCAAGTTCCTGATTTGGCATAATTAGTAACAGAAACATTAATAAATATTAATATCTAGGGGTCCTGAAAGGTGCAAAAAATTTTTTTAAATTAATACTAAAAAATTTGTTTTTTCAAACACACAAAAAAGTTTTAAAATCACAGATGTTGTGTGATTGCAATTTTATCTTATGCTTAAAATTAATTTGTGTAATCTATTCCGCTTTATTTTTAACTTAAAAATTTATTCACAATAGGTAAAACGATTAATTAAATTATAATAGCGGATTGAATATTTGAGCGACCAACGAGCATAGTATGAGGCGGATAATAAGACGTTACGAGTATTAGAAAGCAAAAGCAGCGTTATAAGATCTTGAAGGTAGTTACAATTTAGTAAAGAATGTGTAGAATTGGATAAAGAACTATGGTTTAACCAGTTAAACGACAGCAGGCTACACGACCACAAATGCCGCTGGCTATAATGTTTGCTATGCTGTCAGTTACATAGCTGATTATTAAGCAACGACTCCATAAAATGAGTCCCTGTTGACAAAATTTGTCTATATTTGAGTAGTGTCACTTTAGAAATTTTCCTTTTCTATTTGTTTTCATGAAATAAGTTGGGTTACAAAGATCCTAAAAAGCTTTAAAAAACTTAAAGTTTTATTGTCGGAACAAGCGCAAACTACACGCTTACATGTTCTTTGTCGCTAAAATTGCTCTGGCACTCAACCATGCATGGCATGTATATTGTTGTACTATGTACATGGCATGTATATAGTCAAAAGAGGAATATGTATTCCTCTTTTGACTGTACGAAACGGCAAAAATCATTTGGGAATGTTATCAATCCAGTGTCATCAATAGGCATTGCACCATTCTTAATTTTCAGCAATTGCTTAGAGAACTTATCAGCAGATAGATAATTCTGCAACTGAACACGAACGTTGGTAGTGAATTTTAATATTTTAACAAATCTCCATAAATATGAAGACTTTAAGCAAGCGTTAATTTCATCGGCAGTTGCCGATCTAGGAATGACGGGCAATGTTTGCCTAAAATCGCCTGGCAATAAAAGCAACGCACCACCAAACATCTCAGAGTTAAGGCCAGGGCACATAGAATCCGTCATACGTTGTGCGTCAACTTTTTCAACTGACAGCAAAGGATTGACGGATATGGTTGGCACAATGAGTACTTTGTTAACGGATTGAAAATCAGTTGTTTATATATATATGTTTTTTAAGAACACACACAAAGCTCGAACGTGTATTGAAAAAAAAAGAGAGAGTGAGAGAGAGGTTGTCAAAGTACTCAACGTACGTGAAAAGTTAAAAGTTGCCCAACTTTGTCCTTTGCGTTGACGGAGAAGTATTGTATGTGATCAAGCTCATAAGAGAACGTGTATTTCAACTTAGCTGTCAGTTGAAAAAGTTAACGCACAACGTATGACGCATTCAATGTGCCCCGGCCTTTACACAACATTCTAGGCCTATTAGACTGGCGTACATGTTGGCCAACATGCTCGACAACGTACCAAATCTCTTGGTGTAATAGACATGTTGGTCGGTTTTCAAACATTTTTGCTTTTCCGACGTTCGTAGCGTACCAACATACTAGTGTAATAACGTGTCGGCCGTACTTCACGTAAAAATTCAGTTCACTTGTTGCCGTTGACGTTGATGTGCGTTGATCGGAAATGTCTTTCAGTAACGTTAGTTTTTGGGAAGAATTAATTGAATTATATAAAAACCTGCCGCAATTGTGTAAAAAAAACATCAGATATACACCACAATATGCAATTAAATATTATTGGGTACAATAAATTAAATTTTATCTTCGTTTTCGTCCTCTTGTAATTGTATTTAATTGATGGCCATCGCCGCTTCTTTGACATGCTTTCGCTTCAAAAATTTCTGCATACTGAACAGCAGTGGGGCCATTTTGGCATTTTTGCCAATAGCTTTTTTTTTAAATTAGCTGTATATATTCCATTTTGCATCTATCATATTTTATATATATATATATATATATATATATATATGTATATATATATACACATATATATATATATATATATATATATATATATATATCTATATATAAATATATATCTATCTATCTATATATATATATATATATATATATATATATATATATATAGCATTCTTTACTTTAATCAAAAGATTTATTTATTCAAAATAGTAATTAATCTTAATTTCAAAATCTGCAGAAGAAATTACAGCTTTGTCAGAAACTAAATTCATATGAATGGTTAAATAGGAATTCAACAGTTAACTTTTTGGTAAATGTATATGATTTATATTCATATACATTTACCAAATGCACTAAGGGCAAATCTCTTCAGCGAATTAGCCACTTTTGCTATGAAGTTCTTGGTTTTTTCATTTAGCAAATCGTATTTAGTGGCAAGAATCTAATAAGATCGAAAATTCGAAATAGAATGATGTAAACACTATAAATTTGCTTCTTATTTTTATCACCTCAGCAACGAGGTTTCAAGTGCTTGTGTTGCAGTATACAATCTTCTTGGTGCCACTGCCTTGAAGATAATTTCAGCCAGGATAAACAAACTAGTTTGTCCTTATTCAGAATCAATATTTTGAATTAAACATATTATATACATCAGTATCTTGGTGCCACTGCCTTGAAGATAATTTCAGCCAGGATAAACAAACTAGTTTATCCTTATTCAGAATCAATATTTTGAATTAAACACATATTTTTTATAAATTATTAATTATTATTCGAACCACATGCATTTGTAAGTGGAAAATTATTAGCCAGTCATTACATAATTGTTATATAAAATTTTTTCGTAGATTAAAATGTTTATTAACTGAGGAATATTAAGAAGAACGTATCAGTAGTGATGTCCAGAAGTCTGAATCATATCATCACCATTTTCTGC
This sequence comes from Linnaemya vulpina, assembly GCA_963675445.1. Lineage (NCBI taxonomy): Eukaryota > Metazoa > Arthropoda > Insecta > Diptera > Tachinidae > Linnaemya > Linnaemya vulpina. The sequence continues at coordinate 44,154,015 of OY776281.1, read as the reverse complement.
AAAATTTTGTTCAACTTTCAAGGTGGTGATAATCAATAGAAATAACAACTATTTAAATATTAAACACCTTAATTTTAATTTCCTCCCACGGGCGGGTTATACAAACAGCTCACTTCACATTTAAGGCCAGTCAATTGGCCTTTTAGATCGTGCAATTGAATGTCTTTCAACTATTTTTTGTGGGGCTATATCAAGGCTCATGGCTAAAGGGCTACAACAGCAACTGTTATTAAAAATTGTTTATGATATACCAGCAAATATAAAAAGCTTATTTTATTATATTACTAGGTATAGGTCTTCTTTTAAGTCAATTCTCATAAAGTGTACCTTATTAGTATGTAAGACTTGTAAATAAAGGAATACACATAAAAACATGGCTTAAAGAACAAGCCAGCAATGGTTGACGTACTGGAAGCCCATATTGAATAGTTTATTCATGATATATCTGGATATATATAATATTAGAAGGAGTATGTCAAAAGTGCACCCAGCGTGTGAATCATTTGAAGCGTAACCACTGACATCATTTATATAAAACTACCTGTAAACTTTAAACTTTAGATATAGCCAGATTGTGACGTTAAAATATAATCTAATTTTCAAATTTGTAACAATATAATATTATCTGAATTAATTGAGGAAGTACAATTTAAATTTGTTTTCTTATTATATTAGTAGATAAATTATCAATTATTAACTAACAATTTTTCTAAAGAATATACAGTAATTTTCCGATAAGGAACATTCTGTTTAGAGGACATCGCATATAACCAACAACTATATATTTTACATTGAGTACCTTTTATAACAAACAAAATTTTATTTTGTATTATAAATTTTTATATAAGTTAAAAAAAAAATTTAAGCATGTAATTCAGTACAATTAGAAGTTGTTAACTGTTTTAAGTTTAATCCTGAAGTTTATACAATAAGAATTTAAGTTTAAAGAACAGATTAAAAAAAATATATATGTGAAACAACTCAATTTGTTTATTTTTTCTTATGTTAAAAACATTTGCTCTGATCTTTGGCTGAATATTTTTCTTTAAAATGATAAATAATAAATTAAAATGTAGTGAAAAATTCAAAATATATATATATATATATATATATATATATATATATACATATATATATATATAAGTATTTTTTATTATACCCTTCACAAAAATGTGAAATAATTAGGTTTGTCATTCCGTGTGTAATTTCTTCGATATCAATATGCGACCCCACAAAGTATATATATTCTGGATCCTTATGCGATGGAGCGATGTCCGTCTTTCCCTCTGTCTGCACGTGAAATCGGTTTACCTAAGCCCCCAGAAGAGCTATGTGAACGTTTTTTTCCAATTTTCATTGGTAGCTCAAGCTAAAGTTCAAATTGTATGCGATTTTTATTTTAATGAACATTTAATTTTTGCTATATTATTATTGATATAGACTAATTGTTCTTAGTTAAAATCTCAGAAGGACATGATGATAAATATTCCTAGGCACAAAGGATACATATGTATATAATGGAACAAAAAATTCAGAAAAATGGGACATGAAGAAAATATTCAAACGGTAACACGGGTATTAAAACAAAAAAACGTGTTAACATCAGTTTGATACAGTTCTCGGATTGTTCTTCATAATAAAATTTGTGTAAATAGGAACTGTTATCACATTCAACTAAGCCACCTAAAAAGTGGTGACAAACACAATATACACATGCGCACTGAACATGAAAGTGTTGCGACTTTCGAAAACAGCTGTTCTGCTCTGCTGTGTAAGTTGAATAAAACTGATGTTGACTTTCCTGTGTGCCTAGGTATATTTATCATCATGTCTTTCTGAGATTTTAACTAAGTTAGAACAATTAGCCAATATAAATATTAATATAACAAAAATAAAATGTTCATTAAATAAACAAATCACATACAATTTGAGCTTAGGCTTGAGCTACCAATAAAAATTGGAAAAACGTTCACATGTACTTAAGTATAAAATTCAAACCATAAAAGTTTGACTTAGGTATGATGGAACAAAAAATTCAGACAAATGGGACATGAAGAAAATAATCAAACGGTAACACGGGTATTAAAAACAAAAACGTGTTAACATCAGGCTGATACAGTTCTCGGATTGTTTTTCATAATAAAATTTGTGTAAATAGGAACATTTATCACATTCAACTAAGCCACCTAAAAAGTGGTGACAAACACAATATACACATGAGCACTGAAGATGAAAGTGTTACGACTTTCGAAAACAGCTGTTCTGCTCTGCTGTGTAAGTTGAATAAAACTGATGTTGACTTTCCTGTGTGCCTAGGTATATTTATCATCATGTCTCTCTGAGATTTTAACTAAGTTAGAACAATTAGCCTATATAAATATTAATATAGCAAAAATAAAATGTTCATTAAAGAAACAAATCACATACAATTTGAGCTTAGGCTTTAGCTACCAATAAAAATTGGAAAAACGTTCACATGTACTTAAGTATAAAATTCAAACCATAAAAACCTAAAATAAATAAGCAAAAAATATTGTAAGCAAAATATACTTCTTGAGAAAATTAACTTTTTCAAGCAATTACTTTTTGGGAAAAATACTCTTTCCAAAAATTAATTTTTTAAGAAAGTACATTTCCCAATAGCATTTCTTTCATAAAAATTAATTTTTCCAAAAATAGATTCTTATTTACTTCTACCAATATATATTTATTCATTTATTTTACTATATAAATGTCATGCTTCTTTCAAATTATTTTCTATTGTTATTTTCAAATTACTATTTTAAACATATGTACATATAATATAAAAATGTTAGTAGATAACTACCCGCTGCAAAATTCTTTTCTTCTTCATTTTGTAGTCAATTGATAAGATGTCTATAAATTAATATTCGAATGTTTATTAAACTTTTTATTTCAAAAATCCTCTAACTTAAATAAAATTCTTAAAATTTAAAAATTAAATTAAAAATAAGAACATTTATGTTTTTGCAAAAGTCTTACTAACCAAAATTTAACGTAATTAAAAATATGTATTTAACTTAATATTTATTACATTTTATTGCCTACTATCTATAATAACACGAACTGCACTTAAATACGAACATAGGTTAACCTTTTGTTCCCAAAGCATGCTCCAGGACAAAAAGTTAATCTATATATTATAATTTTCGCTTACTATCTACATATTAAATCGAATTAAATTTAATTAAATATACTCATTAAGGGACAAAAAGTTGGTCAATATGTTATAACACCGTATTGTTTACTAACTATCTATAATAACACATCCGTTTCACTTTTTTTAAATTTTAATATTCAAAAACAACTTATAATTTAACAAAAATAAAGAGCCATTAAGCTTAAAAATATTAGTGCATATTATTAATCAAATGAGAAGAATTATAATATTTTATATTTTTTTCTTTTACGTCGTCTATTACCAGGAAATGGAAATACAGAAAACGCAGTATTATATAGAAGTACAGTATTATAGTTTAGCAAATGCATTCAAAATGATCTCCATATACTATATTTCGATTTACTCGTAATTTGGTTTTCAATTTTATTGTAGTTTATCAAATGCATTTAAAGTTATCTCCATATACTATGTTTCCATTATTACTGTATCTATACTGTATCAGAAATTTTAACTTTTTGTAAACAAAAATATGTCACTTTCTATCGACAAGAAATAGAAAAGAGATAGCAAGCAAAGAAATTTGCTGTCCCTCTCGCAACGTTGGTCGAAAACATTACCACTACATACACAGTTGTCATGTCTAATTAGTAGTCTATGACTGAGTCACAGAATACACAGAAAACTCAAAAGTGACAGTTAATTTTGGCCCGTATCAGCTTTTGCCTAACGATAGTGCAAATGAGTACAAAATATATCTGCACAATGCTACATAAGTATGTTAGAAGAAATAGCTATACATGGTCATCTCTAAACACATGTTTTACAATCTAAAAAAATAATGGTGGTTGAATATATAACAAAAATTTCGTTTAGGAGAAAAATTGTGAAATATATAATAAAAGTTAGTGTTAAGTGATTTTAAGACAATATTAAAGTGTTTATAAACATTAAAAGAATATACCAAAACTCCTAAATTGTGGCTGGCGGTCAGTACCATAAAGAAATCAGCATAAAAATGAGCCAAGACTCCCAAACAATTGAAATACTTTCACATTAATTTTGTTTTTAATTTTTATTAATCTTAGTGCTCAAAAAACTAATTGTTAATGATTTAGAAATGGTTAAATGTTTTGAAAATATAAATTGTCGCACTGATCATCACGTAATCAACCTGGATACATATATTAAATGGGACTATGGGAGGCGACACAAGTGCTTAGTGCATGCTAATAGATGGCTAAGGCGCTAAAAAGACATGCTCACGGGAGTAACGAGAACCTTAAACTATAAATTAAGCCGGGAATGAGAATTTCATTGAAGTCATAGAAGATCACGTCAAAAATATCATTTTCTAATCAGAGGTACAACTTAAGTTGAACTGCTGCAACAAAATTGGAAATTCCACAGACTTAGAAGAAGGCGGTACGTATAATTTATTTTTAACAAAAGCTATGCTTACAATATATCCTTTATAAAAATTACTTATATACATTTTGTTATTCCATATATTTCCATACTAGGCTTGCGTTGACTTCAATGAGCATTTGGAAGTGCACAAAACAACTGATAATTTCCAAAAGATCTATACCCCGATGTTACTGATAGCTTCGAATCCTTCATGTACTCCCAGTCCTTCTAAATATATTATTTTTTAACTGATAATATGCTGTATAGATGTCAAGGTATTTATATTTATCAGCATATTTATTTATTTAAAACAAATAAGAACAATTTTCTTTTATCGTTTATGAAATAGTGTTTTTCCAACATGAGCGCCTTTGTCAATTTTAGTGGCAAATAAGAAAATTGGAAACCAACATTATGAAAATAAATTTTTGGTTATAACCAAATGTTAGACCGTTTTCATAACTTGCATAAAGATCTAAAAACAATTGGTGTATTATTGGTATATTATTTTTCGACTGATAATATGCTTATGAAATAGTGTTTTTCCAACATGAGCGTCTTTGTCAATTTCAGTGGCAAATAAGAAAATTGGGAGGCCGACATTATGAAAATCAATTTTCATTCATAACACAAGTTATGGAAAATCGGCTGGATGAATATATCACATAACTTGTATAAAGGTCTAAAATCAATTTGTGAACTGCATATCACCAACAGTGTATAAAATGTAAGTATTTTTCTTTTATACAAAATGTGAAACTTATAACTGTAATCTCCAACTTTGTTTAAAAATATTAATCAAAATTTGTATATCTCTTTTAGGGTCACAGTGTCTACAAAGAATTGCCTGATGGAAAACATATAGAGTCGAAAATTGTTAAAGTGAATGTAATTGTGATGATACCTTCAATTCAAACTTTTTTTCTTACTTGGATTAAAAATATATACCTATAAAAAATAATTTATTACAAAACATGCTGTAATGTTTTTAAATTGCTCAATCACAAACTCTTTTGTATCGTAGTATTTGAGAAACAGTTTCAAACTAAATATTTCTACATAAATATATATTACAAATTAATAATTCAAATGAAATACCTAAGGCTAAGAAAATCGTTGCAATCATCACTACATCACCTTTAGAATAAGATGATTGTTGTACATATATATTTTATTAATCATTTATTGTCAATAACAATCCAACTTCTTTAAAATATAATACAAAATTTTATTTATTTCTCAAACAAATCATGTTAATATTGTGTATGCTTCCACACTACCATAGAGGTACTACACTTACTGCGTTGCCAATTTTTTTTAATGGCTGGCATCCCCAGTAGGCCTAAACCATTATATATATAACGTTTAAAAATGTAACTTTAATATTATTTAAATGGATTTAAACAATTTCAATTTATAAGTTACATGTTTAAACGTTTTGACTAGAATATAAAATTGACTAGAATATAAAATAAGTTAACATTGCACATAAATTAAAATTAAACAATTCAATACACAATAAAAGAAAATAAATTAATATTCATAGGCTAATTGTTCGAAATTAATGTTATCACAATCAACTAAGCACTGAAGATGAAAGTGTTGCGACTTTCGAAAACAGCTGTTCTGCTCTGCTGTGTAAATTGAATAAAACTGATGTTGACTTTCCTGTGTGCCTTGGAATATTTATCATCATGTCTTTCTGAGATTTTAATTAATTTCGAACAATTAGCCTATGAATATTAATTCAATTTAACATAGCAATATTAAATGTTCGTAAAAATAATTAACTTACCAATTCAAGCTAAGGCTTCAGCTACCAATGAAAATTGGAAAAACCGTTCACATATACTTAAGTATAAATTCAAACCATTGTAATGAACAGAACTATCATCAGGATCATGACTACTTAAAAAGCGGCAACGTCTTCTTGGCGATTGGTGCTCTACTAGAGACAGAGGAACGGTTGGGAGCCATTAATAAAGCTAGCTAGCAGTCGGGTGGGGGGATTCTTGTTGCTGCTATCTCTCTTACCAAAAAAGAGATCATTCCATTACACAAATATTATTATAGACTCCCTAAAACAAACTATAATAAAATGGACTAGGTGTTGATCTTTATATAAAAGATGTAATAGTTAACCCCATTTAAGATCAACGAGACGGATAAGCTAAACAAACGTCAACCACGAAAACTGAAACTATTTTGGACTCTCCTAGATGTAACTGGAGAGGAAAATGCCTCTTAACCCGCCCTACCTTTGATCTAGGTGGTATAGAGCCCACGATTAAATTACCTCACTTCCTTCACATCATTAAGAAAACACGAATTATTTTAACTATCCACATTACAGGAATTCGTAATTTATTCAACTTGATTTCATAGTAAAATATTTAGCATTAATTAGGTAATATGTAGTACTATCCGAATAATGCTCCGACACATTCAGATAATAATATTTAAATGAATTTAAACTACCGTAACTTATTCAGTACTTATGAAAATGATAATAGAAATAATGTCAACCAACGACTAATTGCCATATGATCAACAATTTATTTGTAGGGTACTCAGAACTAAAAATGAATAATTGATTATGAGATAATTCAATTGTAAATATGTATGTAACTATATAGTGTTTTTACGCATGGTGCAATTATTTTCTTCTTAGATTGATTATTCTATTTTTTTTTTCTACTTAAGAGTAATTAATAAGGTGATAATAATAAAAAAAAGAGAATCCCGAAATCTACAATATATAATTGAAATTAATCTTTAACAAAACTCACCGGTAAACATGTTGTAACGCAGCTGTTGATGAGGCCTCTTCAAATGCTGGATACCTTGTTGCTTAAAATGTTGTTAATTACTCTTTTCCATACGATAATGAATATGTCTGGTTATATCGGTCTTTCCTTAGAATAATAAGCATATACTTACAACTACTTAAAATAGATTAATTAAATTTAATTTATTTTTAAGTTAAGGGATTAAAATGAAACTTCACCGTGCAATAATTTTTGTGCAATATAGAACTAAGATGTTTTTTTTTTAGATTTAGGTTACATTGTCAAGTAACTTTATGAAAAGAGTGTACTTGTTTTAGCTTACATATTTTTACTTTATTTTTCTTTTGGGGTTTACTAGAATCTAATTTATTTTTATTTTTTATTTTTATATTAGGATACTTTTAAATTATTTTTTCACGTTGAAATTTCCTTTTTATTATAGAAAAATACATATTGCTAGTTACAAATTTTTTTTGTATGCACTTTAACCAATGGAATGATGTTGTAGGTAAATATCGGTTGAATCGGTTGTAGTTAACATTTACTCATGATGATATTCATCTGGGACAATTGGCCAAATCCTGTTATTTTTTATATTTTTCTTGTTTTTTTGCACATGCATTCACCGCTAAAGTGTGTATCGATTGTATGCAGGTTAACTTGACAAAGCGTTATGGCTCACTTCTCAATTTCTTTATTGGCTGTGATTTTTATTTTACTTTATTTTGTGCTTTCGTAGAGAGTATTTAATATTATTTTGGATGCTGAGGGTATTACTTATTAATAAAGATAATTAATAAGAATTTTAGCAACAGTGACGGGAAATAGGATAGGTGCTCGTTGGCGATTTACATCTAATGATGTACTGTCATAGGTCACAACGAAAATGCTTCACAAGAGTAAATGTCTGAACTTTAAGCCAATAGAATAAAAGTAATTCCAATGAATTTAGATTTGGGAAGAGAAAACTTTTCCACAATGGAAGTTATACAATTCCTTTGTCTTTAAATCTAGGAATTATTTTAAGTTTATTTTATAAGCAAATCTATTCAATATGAACTAGTATTTTAATATTTACCTCTTTTTTTCAGTTTATATTCTTAGTATAATTTGTTAACAAAAAACACTTCAGTCGATCTTCTGCAATATAGCGCACTTAAATTAAATTTAAATTGATTTATTGTAGAAAAAAATCTTTCTTAGAGGATTGGGATGTGAATAGCTCAAAAGTTGGATTGAAAAGAATTTATCATCTCCACGTTGGGTCTAAGCAAGCATGAACTCACAATTTCCTGTAAACGAATGTGAAGATAAACACGGCAATTTATGTGCGTTTTGCTGCGTCAAATGGCCCTTCAAGCCCGCGTTAAATGCGGCTCAAAATTGCATTACAGAAAATTCTGCAATTTGCATATTTAGTGTTGTTACTTCTAAAGAGAATACCAAAAGCGCTAAAACTGTTGAATATATCTACCAACCTATTTTTCATTTCTTTGCAAATAAAATTTCTAAAAATAATTGAAAATCTTAGCGTAAACACTACGGTATTTAAAATATTCTTATTAACAAAATATATTTGAAACTCCAACAAAACAATCTTACACTACAAAACCGCGTAATATTGACCAGTTTGGTGTCAATATTATGAGGAGCAAACAAATGTCTAGGGCTTTAGATCCTTAGCGTGATATGTGCCTATTGGTTTACTCTCAAGATCTTCTAAAATGTAATAAAAGTTGCCAACTTTCTCCTTAATCTTGGCCTTAATATATAATGGAGCTAACTTTGCATTAAATTTTTTCTCAAAATTGCTTTGAGCGAAATTCCTACGGAAAACAATTTGACCTACGCTGTATGATATTGGACGTGCTTGTAAGTTGTATCGGTTCTTATTAGTCTCATATGCTTTTGCTATATGAACTTGCAGATTCTTCCGAATAAGTTGCAGATGGCCGTCATTAGTTATTGTTAAGGATGGTTCATCCAACATTTTAACTTTTTTAAGCAATTCATATGAACTACCATGCGTAATCATTTCTTGACCAAATAGTGCGTGATATGGTGACGATTAAATGGCCTGATGCACAGCATTTCGTAACGCACAACTAATGTAGCTTAGGTTTGCATCCCATAGTGTTTGATCCCTCCTCAAATATGCGCGTATTCCTGAAATAATGGATCTATTTACTCTCTCTGATGCATTTGACTGCGGAGAGTATAAGGCGGTGTACATGTGTTGTATGCCTAATGAGGTTAAAAAGGCATTAAATTCGTTGGCCTTAAATTGGGACCCATTATCGCTTACCAGAACTTCCGGCACTCCATAAATGTGAAAAATATGTTTCAAAAGAAAATCCTGAATAACAGAAGCAGTAAATTTTTTTAATGGGCAAAGCCAATGAAACTTGGTCAAATGATCAACGACAATCAGTATTCTAATATGTCCCTCTTTACTACGCGGATAGGGTCCTAATATATCAACGTATAGTCGTTGAAATGGCCTTAAGGTGATAGTTGGTTTTCCCATATTTGTCCTCGTAATGAAATTAGGTGCTTTGGTTGCCTTACAAGTTTCACAGGACTGTATATAATTTCTTACATCCCTAACCAGACCTGGCCAGTAAAATTTTCGGCGAACTAGCTCCAAAGTTTTTACCATACCACCGTGCGATGCAATTGGCGAGTCATGAAATCTTCTGATAAGTGCATTCCTAAGCTTCTCAGGAATCCACAGTTTCCACGCCTCGGAGTCTTGATATTCATTTCCTGTGTAGTGCCCAGTTCTAATATAAACAAAATTATCAACGCTTTTTAAATCTGGTAATTTTGAGGTGTTCTCGTCTATTTTTTTCTACAAAATTGCGTAGTCCACATCATTAAAATGGACCGAATTTAGATCTATTTCTGGTTCTATGACTTCCAAACTAGCTAACTCTTCACACGGAATCCGCGACAATGCATCTGGTACTATATTATTTTTCCCTTTCCGATGACTTACTGAAAATGTGAAGCCTTGTAGTTTCCATACCCATCGAGCTAATCGTCCTGATAGGTCCTACTGCTTCATTAACCAGACTAGGGAGGAATGGTCAGTAATAACTTCAAATTCCTGCAGTTCAACTGAATTTCTTAATGGCCTCCAGTGCGGCTAAACATTCACGTTCAGTAACACTATAGTTACGTTGAGCGGTGTTCAATTTCTTTGACATAAAGGCGATAGGTTTTTCTTCCCATTCGCTATCATGCTGCACGAGCACAGCGCCTATAGCATAGTCACTGGCATCACAGTGTAAATAGAATTTCTTACTAAAATTGGGATTAGATAATATAGGAGCTGAAGTTAAAAAAGCTTTTACCTCCTCAAATGACTTCTGAGCCTCAGCAGTCCAGCAAAATTTTCTTTTTGTGGATAAAACTTGTGTAATTGGAAAAACTATGGAAGAAAAGTTGTTGATAAATCTTCTGTACCAACCGGCTAAGCCGAGAAATCCCCGAACCTGCTTAATGTTCTTGGGTATCGGGCAATTCTTAATTGCCTCTATCTTCTCAGGATCGGTTCTTATACCCCCTTTTCCAATAATATACCCTAGGTAATTCACTTCCTTTACACAGAATTTTGACTTAGACACATTCAAGGTTAGATTAGCTTTTTTAAATTGTTCAGCAATTCGTACAAGAATAGATAGGTGAGTGCTGAATTCATCAGATACAATGAAAAGATCGTCTAAAACACACAGTGACGTAAATCAGGCGGTATCAGTTTGTCCATCAAACGACACATTGTAGCAGGCGCGTTGCATAAACCGAAGGGCCTACCTGGAACGGTAAATGCAGTCAATGGTTTCGCTTCGTCAGTAAGACCGATTTGCCAATATGCATCCTTGAGGTCTAATTTAGATATTATATTTGCCTTAGGCAATCGTGAAAATATTCCTTCTATATTTGGTAAAGGGTACGCATCCTTGGTAGTTACCTCGTTGACTTTCCTGGCATCAAGACATAGGCGAATCTTGTTAGGTTTTACGACAAGCCTCATTGGGGAGCTCCACGGAGAACAAGAAGGCTCGATTACTCCTAATGCCAACATCCTGTCAATTTCATTCGACATTAGTTTTTCCTCAGCTGGTGAAACCGGGTAAAACCGTTGTTTCGCTGGCTTAGAATCTCCAACTTCAATTGTGTGCTGTATTAAGCTTGTTCGGCCTAGTCCCTGTTTTTCAAAGTTTGGAAAAAACTCTATTACAGTAGCGAGTTGTTCACATTGACTGAAATTCAAAGGGTACTCTAAACTTGATTCTAACACTTTCTGTACATCAAAAAAGGTGGATTCTTTGTTCAGTGTCATGGGATTGTAATCAGTAAGACTGAAGACGGCATCTTGCGGACCCTCCTTGGCTGAAGTACAAATAATATTTCCAAAAATTTCCGGAGCCAAATTAAATGATTTCCAGAAATTGAAGCCTAATATTAATTTTTGTGTGATAGTTGGTACGATTAAAATTTTCATCTTTCGAACAATTTTCTGAAAAGTAACATCTACATGTAAGTATCCTATTACTTTCTGCACACTACCATCGGCAGTCTTAACAGATGTTTTTGCCGGAACGAATTCTTTGAATTCCGAAAAGTTATAGGTTGCAAACGTTGAACCAATACATGAGATATTAGCTCCTGTGTCTAAGAGTCCGAATTCATGAAAAATTAAAAACTTAACTGCGGCGTAATAGCGTTTATTGTTAGAATTTTCAAAAATAGAAGATAAAGTGTACTGGGAAAAGATTTTACGGTTTTTATGGTATTTACGCAACCGTAACGTAGAACGTTTAGGTTGTCTTACAAGTGTAGACATTAGACTATTACATTCAAAAATTTCGTTGCCCTTTTTAATATAGTTTTGTTGTTTTATATGATACGGAAGAATTGGATGAATTTTTTTATCAGAGTTACTGTTTTCAATGGAAATGTTAGGAAGGTTTGAATTTTTCAAAATTAGGTTTTTCTTATTATTCTTCGGGTCGATGACATCAGATTCATTCCTTTGATGTTCCCTGATTATTAGGGTCGGTTTCTGTAAAATTGTTGAGCAGTCCCGTTTTTTGAACCATTCAATTTTTTATTTAGACAAGTCTGACATTGGGGCTTGTAAACATCCTTATCCCCACAACCATAGCAAAAGACTTTTCTTGTTTCAAGGCAATCATCCCAGTAATGTCCTGGTTGATCGGAGTTCCAACACCTTCCCAGCTGACGAACAGCATCAATTGTCAAATCATGAGAAATCATGGAAATCAAGATTCTGTTGGCTTTCAACTTCTGAAACTTGACGTCTGGTTACAAAATTGGGGTTTACTCTTGAAGAGATGTTTTTACGAAAATTATCTTCACCTAGTAAGTGTTCTCTCATCTGAACGAGTTTCCAAAGATGAGTAATTGAATAAATTGGAACATATAAAAGTTCATGTCTAATTTCAGGCCGAAGATTTCGAGACAAAATTTCAATGAGATCAGTCTCGGGAATAGGGGTCTCAAGTTTATCTAGCATGACAGATATCGATTCATAAAATGCTTCGAACGTTTCATTAGATTTCATTTTACGACTTCGAATTTCTTCCTGAATGTCAAAACTTGATTTGAATTCCTTATACTCATATTTGAGAGCTATACAAAATGCATTCCATTCGACTGTATCTACCTTCTTATGAAAGCGCCAATACCAATCACACGCTTTTCCCGCCAATAAAACATGTAAATTTTTCCAAATAATTGTAAAGTCATTATTAAAATTTTCACGAGTTAAACTACGCACGCGATACAAAAACTCATCTACACTTATGCCATTAGACGAACCGTCAAATCTTATGTTCCAGTTCTGAATTATAGACGTAATCTTATCAGACCTAAAAGCAAAATTTTCATCAAATGAAGAACTGTTACGAGAATTGTTTCCAAAGTTACGATTACCTTCCTCCTGTCAAAATAGGTTGCGAACTAGCGTGAGGTATATTAAAATTTTGCATCTGACCTGCCGGATTACTTTGAGTCGTAGTAGGATTTCTGTGTTGAGCTGAACCTAAGTTATTTTGGCTCGGAACCTGTACATTTCGACATAAATCTAGATTCTGTAATAATCGGGCAACGGTATTCTCTATCATAGAAGTAATATGAGCATAATCTACATTCTGAGGAATATTATTTGCATCCGATCTATGGTTCTGCCGAGTACCACGACTATACTAGGAATTATTAACATTTGTATTTGGTGGATTTCTAGGTGGAGACATTAACACAAGATTAGAACTTGCGTCATGTGATGGAGTTTGGGAGTCAAAAAATTAATTTCTTGCATGGCTTCTGGTATAGTGTTGTCTTGTTTGTGCGTTTGCTGCCCCACTAGGTCTACCTTTATTATTAGGCTTAGACTTCTCAATAGGTTGAGATTGAACTCAATTATCTATTCTTCGAAGCTCTGATAATGCACAAGGGCGTTTGCATGTAGAACATTCTGCTGTTGTCGACAAGTGAGTTTCAATGCACCAACGATGAAATGCATGCTTGCATTCCGAAATAATTAAACATTCTTGTTCCTCAGCAATTTTTTTTTTTCGTTACAGATAAAGCAATGCTGCTCAGTATTGTCAGCAAAACCAACATTCACGAGCTCTGCACATTGTGTAGGCAAAGGGGATCTTTCCATCATGACACACAACTAATGTTTACCAAAAGTGAATAAAAATAAACTTTTTTCTCCTTTGCTATAACAGGAATTTTTATTTTTTCATGTAAATTTTCTTTAGTTATTTAATCAAAATATATAACAATTGATTTTGGGGTTTTCTTACTTTTATGATGTCAATCGAAATGGGTAATAATAATTCATTTCAGTTTTCTATAAAATAGATGGTTGATGAAAAAACAAAACAGGTCTATAAAGTCTGCTAAGCAATTATTTAATATTTTACATTCAGTCTACCTGATATGCTTAATTTTTTTAACTTCTAAAACCAAAACCAACATCATTGGACAATAAATCGCAATTAGCAAAAGTATTGTATATCCGAACATATATCAGGATGTCAGTACCTTAGTAAGAAGGGAAAATAATAAAATAAATTCCTTAACAAAACCGCCACAAAAGATTTTATCTTTATACGAAATTTCATTTAATCACGAAAGGGACTTTAGGTAATCTTTGGTCAATGTATTCGAACTTTTATTCCTCAAATAATTGAAGATCCGAAAGACTATAAAGTTTATTCATGAATAAGATTTCCTTTCATATAAATACAAAAGCCTCATGAGTTAATGAACTTTAAAAAAAAATTATAACAATATTGAAGAAATTGAAGCAAAGGAAACTATATTAGTAATTTTTCGACAACTTAAATAAATATTTTTCTTGCGCCTTATGTTTCCAGAGCCCCACGTTGGGCGCCAATTTATGTAATGAACAGAACTATCATCAGGATCGGTTAGCGACTGGAAGGTTGCAGACGACTGCTCCTTCTCAGACCATCGCTTTATTGACTTTAGCATAGGGCTAGGTATTGATAGACCGAGCCCCGTAGTGAACAGGAAGAGGACCGACTGGGAGCTACAGAGCAACCTGCTCTGTAACTCCCTTTCCTCGATTCCACCGATGAATGACATCGGGGATATTGATTCTGCTGTGGAGATTCTTAGCGAATCATTCCGCTACGCCACTAGCATGGCCTGTAGGCCGGTGATCCGTAGGGATTGATATCGGTATCTGTAGGTTTGTCAGGAATGTGCTTAGATTCAGGGTTGTCAGGGCCTCGATTTGAGATGCAACTGAATACAGAGCAGTCAATCGGGGTACTCCACAGGGAGGTGTTTTATCACCCCTTCTGTGGAATCTGACTATTAATTCGCTTCTTTGGAGCGTAAACTAATCAAGACGGTCGCATATGCCGATGATGTTGCGGTGGCGATCTCTGGTAAACACTTAGATACCATATCTCAGTGTATGGAGTCCGCACTGGCAATCCTAAGCAAATGGAGCACCAGTAGTGGGCTCAGTGTGAATCCGGCCAAGACTGAGCTGATACAATTCACAAGGAGGTACAAGATCGACAGCTTCACACATCCGAAGCTGAACGGTACTCCCTTGAAAATATCCGATAGCGCCAAGTACTTCGGTGTAATCCTAGATAGCAAGCTATCATGGAACCAAAACATCCAAGCGAGGGCGGATAAGGCTCTAGTGGCCATTTATACATGCAAAAGGGCAGTTGGTCTCAACTATGGTGTAAACCCCAGCGGGATTAACTGGAACTTTGAAGCTGTTGTTGAACCGATACTCTTTTATGGAGTACTGGTGTGGTGGAAAGCGATGGAGAAAGACACTCATCGTCTTGCGGCGAGGCTGTTGACAGGCTCACTCAGATCGACTACAACTGGAGCACTCTTCACCCTGCTGAATTGGATCCCAATGGACATTCTGGCCAAACAGTTGGCTCTATATTCTGCGGTCAGGTTGCACACTGCGTGCCCATGGTCACGGTTTGACTATGGGCATGCCAGGATTCTGAATGAATACCGAGGCAACAGGATCCATGACAACATTGACTATTGCATACCCAGACCTTTCTTTGGCGGACTTTTCCAGTCTCTTGTCGTGGACAGGGAACAGGTATCTAGACTTTCATTTCCCGCAGATTCCGTTAGAGTCTTCACTGACGGATCTAAGAGGGGAACCAATGTAGACGGAGGTTTCTACGTGGAGAACTTTAACGTAAAAACTTCATTTAGGCTTCAGGATGGTTGCAGCATCCTGCAAGCCGAAATTTCTGCTATTGCTCGTGCAGCTATATGGCTGAGGTATTATATGATATCGAACGATATCTATATCTTTACCGATAGCAAGGCGGCCATCTCTGCTATTAATGGTGTGTACAGCACATCCATACCTGTGGCCGAATGCCGACTATCTTTAAATGAGATAGCGAGAAATTCGAGGGTGACACTTGTTTGGGTACCGGTATATTCCGACTGTCCTCGCAACCTCATCGCTGATGGAATTTCCAGGGAAGGGACAGAGATGGATAACTCTATGATCTGTCACTTCACAGGCATTCCTCTATCGTATTGCAAGTTCTTGGTTCAGTGTGAATCATATAGACTCGCTCAATTAAGATGGGATAACGTGACCAACTGTCTTGTGGCAAGGGCCACATGGCCCCGCTATGACCCACGCAGAACACGCGACCTTCTGAACTTCAACAAGGTACGAATTCGTCAACTTGTGAATGTCTTAACTGGACATTGTAACTTTGGGACCCATGCGAGAAGGATGGGTCTAGAATACAATGACTTCTGTAGAAGCTGTAATGATGAAGAGGAGGAAGAAACAGTACTCCATCTTCTATGTCGGTCTCCTGCCCTGGGCGGCGTAAGGGCAGTGGCGTTGCGCTCCAGCTTCTTGCCGGACATAGACAGCCTGGCGAGTCTGGAGCTGACTAGAATATCGGCCTTCCTAAGGTCCACGGGATGGCTTAATGCGGCAGAGGACGACTCGTGAGTGGTCCTTGCTTTAGGGTATCACAACGGGACCGAATCAACGGACCCAAGTGCATTGCTTAGGCAATGGCCCTAATAACCTAACCTAACCTATCATCAGGATCATGACCGCTTAAAAAGCGACAACGTCTTCTTGGCGATTGGTGCTCTACTAGAGACAGAGGAACGGTTGGGAGCCATTAATAAAGCTAGCTAGCAGTCGGGTGGGGGGATTCTTGTTCCTGCTATCTCCCTTACCAAAAAAGAGATCATTCCATTACACAAATATTATTATAGACTTCCTAAAACAAACTATAATAAAATGGACTAGGTGTTGATCTTTATATAAAAGATGTAATAGTTAATCCCATTTAAGATCAACGAGACGGATAAGCTAAACAAACGTCAACCACGAAAACTGAAACTATTTTGGACTCTCCTAGATGTAACTGGAGAGGAAAATGCCTCTTAACCCGCCCTACCTTTGATCTAGGTGGTATAGAGCCCACGATTAAATTACCTCACTTCCTTCACATCATTAAGAAAACACGAATTATTTTAACTATCCATATTACAGGAATTCGTAATTTATTCAACTTGATTTCATAGTAAAATATTTAGCATTAATTAGGTAATATGTAGTACTATCCGAATAATGCTCCGACACATTCAGATAATAATATTTAAATGAAATTAAACTACCGTAACTTATTCAGTACTTATGAAAATGATAATAGAAATAATGTCAACCAATTTTACTAAAGGAAACAAAATTTGCACCTTGGTCGCAAACGAACTGACAGGGATATAAGCCAATTTGTTGCAATTTGGGTATTGCCTCATAAGCATATCGTTTCATAATTAACCCCTTACAGTTGCCTTGAACGAAGAAATAAGACACCGCTTGCGACCAACTACCACTTGCCATTATGACCATGGCACTAGTCGCAATATTTCGCGAACGATATTCATCCCCAAAATCCTGCAAACCTATAATTTTATCTTTATGTCTATCATAGTCCAAATAACTCAGATATTTCATCACATGACACACTTAAAGCCTTGAATGTCCCGTTTAAATTACCCGGAGTCTTTGGCCAATCTTTTACAAAACGTTGTAAAGTTCTTACATCAGGCCAATCTAACATTTTCCTTAAATAACGGTGAACCAGAGGGGAAAGAAAATATACCGCTAAACAAATTAATTTTATACCCGTTTCATACCGGCATCTCCTAAGATCTCGGGAATGATTTGCCAAATTATTTTTAATGCATACAGACATCGATTTCGACGTTTTTGAAGACAAATCATTCTTCTTATGCAGTTCAAGTTCCAATACTTTAATTTTCTCCTTACACTTGCCCAACTGATGGGATAAGCTAGCATTGCTTGTTGTTAACCTACTATTTAAACGTTTTTCATTTAAATATTGTGTCCTATAATGGTCTAGCGCAGTTTTTGTTGTCATCAATTTAGAAAAGTGGGATGTGGAAGAAAAATTATTATATAATGGGTCAATCCCTAAGTATCCTACGTCCATTGTCTCCTATACGTTATGAAAACTTTCGCTGTTAGTTTTCGTCGGTTCTTTACCTACTGGAAAGTCTTCTGAAATGTCGTCCGTAGAAAAATTCAAATTTCCCTCCTGCGCACATTTTTGTATAGGAACTTGAGGTGCTTTCCAATATGAACTAGTTTTTTCAAAGCTAATCGTCCTGATAGGTCCTACTGCTTCATTAACCAGACTAGGGAGGAATGGTCAGTAATAACCTCAAATTCCTGCAGTTCAACTGAATTTCTTAATGGCCTCCAGTGCGGCTAAACATTCACGTTCAGTAACACTATAGTTACGTTGAGCGGTGTTCAATTTCTTTGACATAAAGGCGATAGGTTTTTCTTCCCATTCGCTATCATGCTGCACGAGCACAGCGCCTATAGCATAGTCACTGGCATCACAGTGTAAATAGAATTTCTTACTAAAATTGGGATTAGATAATATAGGAGCTGAAGTTAAAAAAGCTTTTACCTCCTCAAATGACTTCTGCGCCTCAGCAGTCCAGCAAAATTTTCTTTTTGTGGATAAAACTTCTGTAATTGGAAAAACTATGGAAGAAAAGTTGTTGATAAATCTTCTGTACCAACCGGCTAAGCCGAGAAATCCCCGAACCTGCTTAATGTTCTTGGGTATCGGGCAATTCTTAATTGCCTCTATCTTCTCAGGATCGGTTCTTATACCCCCTTTTCCAATAATATACCCTAGGTAATTCACTTCCTTTACACAGAATTTTGACTTAGACACATTCAAGGTTAGATTAGCTTTTTTAAATTGTTCAGCAATTCGTACAAGAATAGATAGGTGAGTGCTGAATTCATCAGATACAATGAAAAGATCGTCTAAAACACACAGTGACGTAAATCAGGCGGTATCAGTTTGTCCATCAAACGACACATTGTAGCAGGCGCGTTGCATAAACCGAAGGGCCTACCTGGAACGGTAAATGCAGTCAATGGTTTCGCTTCGTCAGTAAGACCGATTTGCCAATATGCATCCTTGAGGTCTAATTTAGATATTATATTTGCCTTAGGCAATCGTGAAAATATTCCTTCTATATTTGGTAAAGGGTACGCATCCTTGGTAGTTACCTCGTTGACTTTCCTGGCATCAAGACATAGGCGAATCTTGTTAGGTTTTACGACAAGCCTCATTGGGGAGCTCCACGGAGAACAAGAAGGCTCGATTACTCCTAATGCCAACATCCTGTCAATTTCATTCGACATTAGTTTTTCCTCAGCTGGTGAAACCGGGTAAAACCGTTGTTTCGCTGGCTTAGAATCTCCAACTTCAATTGTGTGCTGTATTAAGCTTGTTCGGCCTAGTCCCTGTTTTTCAAAGTTTGGAAAAAACTCTATTACAGTAGCGAGTTGTTCACATTGACTGAAATTCAAAGGGTACTCTAAACTTGATTCTAACACTTTCTGTACATCAAAAAAGGTGGATTCTTTGTTCAGTGTCATGGGATTGTAATCAGTAAGACTGAAGACGGCATCTTGCGGACCCTCCTTGGCTGAAGTACAAATAATATTTCCAAAAATTTCCGGAGCCAAATTAAATGATTTCCAGAAATTGAAGCCTAATATTAATTTTTGTGTGATAGTTGGTACGATTAAAATTTTCATCTTTCGAACAATTTTCTGAAAAGTAACATCTACATGTAAGTATCCTATTACTTTCTGCACACTACCATCGGCAGTCTTAACAGATGTTTTTGCCGGAACGAATTCTTTGAATTCCGAAAAGTTATAGGTTGCAAACGTTGAACCAATACATGAGATATTAGCTCCTGTGTCTAAGAGTCCGAATTCATGAAAAATTAAAAACTTAACTGCGGCGTAATAGCGTTTATTGTTAGAATTTTCAAAAATAGAAGATAAAGTGTACTGGGAAAAGATTTTACGGTTTTTATGGTATTTACGCAACCGTAACGTAGAACGTTTAGGTTGTCTTACAAGTGTAGACATTAGACTATTACATTCAAAAATTTCGTTGCCCTTTTTAATATAGTTTTGTTGTTTTATATGATACGGAAGAATTGGATGAATTTTTTTATCAGAGTTACTGTTTTCAATGGAAATGTTAGGAAGGTTTGAATTTTTCAAAATTAGGTTTTTCTTATTATTCTTCGGGTCGATGACATCAGATTCATTCCTTTGATGTTCCCTGATTATTAGGGTCGGTTTCTGTAAAATTGTTGAGCAGTCCCGTTTTTTGAACCATTCAATTTTTTATTTAGACAAGTCTGACATTGGGGCTTGTAAACATCCTTATCCCCACAACCATAGCAAAAGACTTTTCTTGTTTCAAGGCAATCATCCCAGTAATGTCCTGGTTGATCGGAGTTCCAACACCTTCCCAGCTGACGAACAGCATCAATTGTCAAATCATGAGAAATCATGGAAATCAAGATTCTGTTGGCTTTCAACTTCTGAAACTTGACGTCTGGTTACAAAATTGGGGTTTACTCTTGAAGAGATGTTTTTACGAAAATTATCTTCACCTAGTAAGTGTTCTCTCATCTGAACGAGTTTCCAAAGATGAGTAATTGAATAAATTGGAACATATAAAAGTTCATGTCTAATTTCAGGCCGAAGATTTCGAGACAAAATTTCAATGAGATCAGTCTCGGGAATAGGGGTCTCAAGTTTATCTAGCATGACAGATATCGATTCATAAAATGCTTCGAACGTTTCATTAGATTTCATTTTACGACTTCGAATTTCTTCCTGAATGTCAAAACTTGATTTGAATTCCTTATACTCATATTTGAGAGCTATACAAAATGCATTCCATTCGACTGTATCTACCTTCTTATGAAAGCGCCAATACCAATCACACGCTTTTCCCGCCAATAAAACATGTAAATTTTTCCAAATAATTGTAAAGTCATTATTAAAATTTTCACGAGTTAAACTACGCACGCGATACAAAAACTCATCTACACTTATGCCATTAGACGAACCGTCAAATCTTATGTTCCAGCTCTGAATTATAGACGTAATCTTATCAGACCTAAAAGCAAAATTTTCATCAAATGAAGAACTGTTACGAGAATTGTTTCCAAAGTTACGATTACCTTCCTCCTGTCAAAATAGGTTGCGAACTAGCGTGAGGTATATTAAGATTTTGCATCTGACCTGCCGGATTACTTTGAGTCGTAGTAGGATTTCTGTGTTGAGCTGAACCTAAGTTATTTTGGCTCGGAACCTGTACATTTCGACATAAATCTAGATTCTGTAATAATCGGGCAACGGTATTCTCTATCATAGAAGTAATATGAGCATAATCTACATTCTGAGGAATATTATTTGCAT
The DNA here is from genome assembly GCA_963675445.1 of Linnaemya vulpina. Classification (NCBI taxonomy): domain Eukaryota; kingdom Metazoa; phylum Arthropoda; class Insecta; order Diptera; family Tachinidae; genus Linnaemya; species Linnaemya vulpina. Next base: position 44,132,291 of record OY776281.1, on the reverse strand, counting down.
CCGATCTATGGTTCTGCCGAGTACCACGACTATACTAGGAATTATTAACATTTGTATTTGGTGGATTTCTAGGTGGAGACATTAACACAAGATTAGAACTTGCGTCATGTGATGGAGTTTGGGAGTCAAAAAATTAATTTCTTGCATGGCTTCTGGTATAGTGTTGTCTTGTTTGTGCGTTTGCTGCCCCACTAGGTCTACCTTTATTATTAGGCTTAGACTTCTCAATAGGTTGAGATTGAACTCAATTATCTATTCTTCGAAGCTCTGATAATGCACAAGGGCGTTTGCATGTAGAACATTCTGCTGTTGTCGACAAGTGAGTTTCGATGCACCAACGATGAAATGCATGCTTGCATTCCGAAATAATTAAACATTCTTGTTCCTAAGCAATTTTTTTTTTCGTTACAGATAAAGCAATGCTGCTCAGTATTGTCAGCAAAACCAACATTCACGAGCTCTGCACATTGTGTAGGCAAAGGGGATCTTTCCATCATGACACACAACTAATGTTTACCAAAAGTGAATAAAAATAAACTTTTTTCTCCTTTGCTATAACAGGAATTTTTATTTTTTCATGTAAATTTTCTTTAGTTATTTAATCAAAATATATAACAATTGATTTTGGGGTTTTCTTACTTTTATGATGTCAATCGAAATGGGTAATAATAATTCATTTCAGTTTTCTATAAAATAGATGGTTGATGAAAAAACAAAACAGGTCTATAAAGTCTGCTAAGCAATTATTTAATATTTTACATTCAGTCTACCTGATATGCTTAATTTTTTTAACTTCTAAAACCAAAACCAACATCATTGGACAATAAATCGCAATTAGCAAAAGTATTGTATATCCGAACATATATCAGGATGTCAGTACCTTAGTAAGAAGGGAAAATAATAAAATAAATTCCTTAACAAAACCGCCACAAAAGATTTTATCTTTATACGAAATTTCATTTAATCACGAAAGGGACTTTAGGTAATCTTTGGTCAATGTATTCGAACTTTTATTCCTCAAATAATTGAAGATCCGAAAGACTATAAAGTTTATTCATGAATAAGATTTCCTTTCATATAAATACAAAAGCCTCATGAGTTAATGAACTTTAAAAAAAAATTATAACAATATTGAAGAAATTGAAGCAAAGGAAACTATATTAGTAATTTTTCGACAACTTAAATAAATATTTTTCTTGCGCCTTATGTTTCCAGAGCCCCACGTTGGGCGCCAATTTATGTAATGAACAGAACTATCATCAGGATCGGTTAGCGACTGGAAGGTTGCAGACGACTGCTCCTTCTCAGACCATCGCTTTATTGACTTTAGCATAGGGCTAGGTATTGATAGACCGAGCCCCGTAGTGAACAGGAAGAGGACCGACTGGGAGCTACAGAGCAACCTGCTCTGTAACTCCCTTTCCTCGATTCCACCGATGAATGACATCGGGGATATTGATTCTGCTGTGGAGATTCTTAGCGAATCATTCCGCTACGCCACTAGCATGGCCTGTAGGCCGGTGATCCGTAGGGATTGATATCGGTATCTGTAGGTTTGTCAGGAATCTGCTTAGATTCAGGGTTGTCAGGGCCTCGATTTGAGATGCAACTGAATACAGAGCAGTCAATCGGGGTACTCCACAGGGAGGTGTTTTATCACCCCTTCTGTGGAATCTGACTATTAATTCACTTCTTTGGAGCGTAAACTAATCAAGACGGTCGCATATGCCGATGATGTTGCGGTGGCGATCTCTGGTAAACACTTAGATACCATATCTCAGTGTATGGAGTCCGCACTGGCAATCCTAAGCAAATGGAGCACCAGTAGTGGGCTCAGTGTGAATCCGGCCAAGACTGAGCTGATACAATTCACAAGGAGGTACAAGATCGACAGCTTCACACATCCGAAGCTGAACGGTACTCCCTTGAAAATATCCGATAGCGCCAAGTACTTCGGTGTAATCCTAGATAGCAAGCTATCATGGAACCAAAACATCCAAGCGAGGGCGGATAAGGCTCTAGTGGCCATTTATACATGCAAAAGGGCAGTTGGTCTCAACTATGGTGTAAACCCCAGCGGGATTAACTGGAACTTTGAAGCTGTTGTTGAACCGATACTCTTTTATGGAGTACTGGTGTGGTGGAAAGCGATGGAGAAAGACACTCATCGTCTTGCGGCGAGGCTGTTGACAGGCTCACTCAGATCGACTACAACTGGAGCACTCTTCACCCTGCTGAATTGGATCCCAATGGACATTCTGGCCAAACAGTTGGCTCTATATTCTGCGGTCAGGTTGCACACTGCGTGCCCATGGTCACGGTTTGACTATGGGCATGCCAGGATTCTGAATGAATACCGAGGCAACAGGATCCATGACAACATTGACTATTGCATACCCAGACCTTTCTTTGGCGGACTTTTCCAGTCTCTTGTCGTGGACAGGGAACAGGTATCTAGACTTTCATTTCCCGCAGATTCCGTTAGAGTCTTCACTGACGGATCTAAGAGGGGAACCAATGTAGACGGAGGTTTCTACGTGGAGAACTTTAACGTAAAAACTTCATTTAGGCTTCAGGATGGTTGCAGCATCCTGCAAGCCGAAATTTCTGCTATTGCTCGTGCAGCTATATGGCTGAGGTATTATAGGATATCGAACGATATCTATATCTTTACCGATAGCAAGGCGGCCATCTCTGCTATTAATGGTGTGTACAGCACATCCATACCTGTGGTCGCATGCCGACTATCTTTAAATGAGATAGCGAGAAATTCGAGGGTGACACTTGTTTGGGTACCGGTATATTCCGACTGTCCTCGCAACCTCATCGCTGATGGAATTTCCAGGGAAGGGACAGAGATGGATAACTCTATGATCTGTCACTTCACAGGCATTCCTCTATCGTATTGCAAGTTCTTGGTTCAGTGTGAATCATATAGACTCGCTCAATTAAGATGGGATAACGTGACCAACTGTCTTGTGGCAAGGGCCACATGGCCCCGCTATGACCCACGCAGAACACGCGACCTTCTGAACTTCAACAAGGTACGAATTCGTCAACTTGTGAATGTCTTAACTGGACATTGTAACTTTGGGACCCATGCGAGAAGGATGGGTCTAGAATACAATGACTTCTGTAGAAGCTGTAATGATGAAGAGGAGGAAGAAACAGTACTCCATCTTCTATGTCGGTCTCCTGCCCTGGGCGGCGTAAGGGCAGCGGCGTTGCGCTCCAGCTTCTTGCCGGACATAGACAGCCTGGCGAGTCTGGAGCTGACTAGAATATCGGCCTTCCTAAGGTCCACGGGATGGCTTAATGCGGCAGAGGACGACTCGTGAGTGGTCCTTGCTTTAGGGTATCACAACGGGACCGAATCAACGGACCCAAGTGCATTGCTTAGGCAATGGCCCTAATAACCTAACCTAACCTATCATCAGGATCATGACCGCTTAAAAAGCGACAACGTCTTCTTGGCGATTGGTGCTCTACTAGAGACAGAGGAACGGTTGGGAGCCATTAATAAAGCTAGCTAGCAGTCGGGTGGGGGGATTCTTGTTCCTGCTATCTCCCTTACCAAAAAAGAGATCATTCCATTACACAAATATTATTATAGACTCCCTAAAACAAACTATAATAAAATGGACTAGGTGTTGATCTTTATATAAAAGATGTAATAGTTAATCCCATTTAAGATCAACGAGACGGATAAGCTAAACAAACGTCAACCACGACAACTGAAACTATTTTGGACTCTCCTAGATGTAACTGGAGAGGAAAATGCCTCTTAACCCGCCCTACCTTTGATCTAGGTGGTATAGAGCCCACGATTAAATTACCTCACTTCCTTCACATCATTAAGAAAACACGAATTATTTTAACTATCCATATTACAGGAATTCGTAATTTATTCAACTTGATTTCATAGTAAAATATTTAGCATTAATTAGGTAATATGTAGTACTATCCGAATAATGCTCCGACACATTCAGATAATAATATTTAAATGAATTTAAACTACCGTAACTTATTCAGTACTTATGAAAATGATAATAGAAATAATGTCAACCAATTTTACTAAAGGAAACAAAACTTGCACCTTGGTCGCAAACGAACTGACAGGGATATAAGCCAATTTGTTGCAATTTGGGTATTGCCTCATAAGTATATCGTTTCATAATTAACCCCTTACAGTTGCCTTGAACGAAGAAATAAGACACCGCTTGCGACCAACTACCACTTGCCATTATGACCATGGCACTAGTCGCAATATTTCGCGAACGATATTCATCCCCAAAATCCTGCAAACCTATAATTTTATCTTTATCACATGACACACTTAAAGCCTTGAATGTCCCGTTTAAATTACCCGGAGTCTTTGGCCAATCTTTTACAAAACGTTGTAAAGTTCTTACATCAGGCCAATCTCACATTTTCCTTAAATAACGGTGAACAAGAGGGGAAAGAAAATATACCGCTAAACAAATTAATTTTATACCCGTTTCATACCGGCGTCTCCTAAGATCTCGGGAATGATTTGCCAAATTATTTCTAATGCATACAGACATCGATTTCGACGTTTTTGAAGACAAATCATTCTTCTTATGCAGTTCAAGTTCCAATACTTTAATTTTCTCCTTACACTTGTCCAACTGATGGGATAAGCTAGCATTGTTTGTTGTTAACCTACTATTTAAACGTTTTTCATTTAAATATTGTGTCCTATAATGGTCTAGCGCAGTTTTTGTTGTCATCAATTTAGAAAAGTGGGATGTGGAAGAAAAATTATTATATAATGGGTCAATCCCTAAGTATCCTACGTCCATTGTCTCCTATACGTTATGAAAACTTTCGCTGTTAGTTTTCGTCGGGTCTTTACCTACTGGAAAGTCTTCTGAAATGTCGTCCGTAGAAAAATTCAAATTTCCCTCCTGCGCACATTTTTGTATAGGAACTTGAGGTGCTTTCCAATATGAACTAGTTTTTTCAAAGCTTGTCCTTAGTTCAAAATTTTCATTTTTAGGAATAGCAAATTTATAAAGTTTATTTCCAAATATATATTCCACCGAAAAATGCCGACTACAGACAAACGGCCGTTTCAACGACGACTTCACACCTAAAATGCGAAGCCATTCCGAACGCCTAAAATAAATAAGCAAAAAATATTGTAAGCAAAATATACTTCTTGAGAAAATTAACTTTTTCAAGCAATTACTTTTTGGGAAAAATACTCTTTCCAAAAATTAATTTTTTAAGAAAGTACATTTTCCAATAGCATTTCTTTCATAAAAATTAATTTTTCCAAAAATAGATTCTTATGTACTTCTACCAATATATATTTATTCATTTATTTTACTATATAAATGTCATGCTTCTTTCAAATTATTTTCTATTGTTATTTTCAAATTACTATTTTAAACATATGTACATATAATATAAAAATGTTAGTAGATAACTACCCGCTGCAAAATTCTTTTCTTCTTCATTTTGTAGTCAATTGATAAGATGTCTATAAATTAATATGCGAATGTTTATTAAACTTTTTATTTCAAAAATCCTCTAACTTAAATCAAATTCTTAAAATTTAAAAATTAAATTAAAAATAAGAACATTTATGTTTTTGCAAAAGTCTTACTAACCAAAATTTAACGTAATTAAAAATATGTATTTAACTTAATATTTATTACATTTTATTGCCTACTATCTATAATAACACGAACTGCACTTAAATACGAACATAGGTTAACCTTTTGTTCTCAAAGCATGCTCCAGGACAAAAAGTAAATCTATATATTATAATTTTCGCTTACTATCTACATATTAAATCGAATTAAATTTAATTAAATATACTCATTAAGGGACAAAAAGTTGGTCAATATGTTATAACACCGTATTGTTTACTAACTATCTATAATAACACATCCGTTTCACTTTTTTTAAATTTTAATATTCAAAAACAACTTATAATTTAACAAAAATAAAGAGCCATTAAGCTTAAAAATATTAGTGCATATTATTAATCAAATGAGAAGAATTATAATATTTTATATTTTTTTCTTTTACGTCGTCTATTACCAGGAAATGGAAATACAGAAAACGCAGTATTATATAGAAGTACAGTATTATAGTTTAGCAAATGCATTCAAAATGATCTCCATATACTATATTTCGATTTACTCGTAATTTGGTTTTCAATTTTATTGTAGTTTATCAAATGCATTTAAAGTTATCTCCATATACTATGTTTCCATTATTACTGTATCTATACTGTATCAGAAATTTTAACTTTTTGTAAACAAAAATATGTCACTTTCTATCGACAAGAAATAGAAAAGAGATAGCAAGCAAAGAAATTTGCTGTCCCTCTCGCAACGTTGGTCGAAAACATTACCACTACATACACAGTTGTCATGTCTAATTAGTAGTCTATGACTGAGTCACAGAATACACAGAAAACTCAAAAGTGACAGTTAATTTTGGCCCGTATCAGCTTTTGCCTAACGATAGTGCAAATGAGTACAAAATATATCTGCACAATGCTACATAAGTATGTTAGAAGAAATAGCTATACATGGTCATCTCTAAACACATGTTTCACAATCTAAAAAAATAATGGTGGTTGAATATATAACAAAAATTTCGTTTAGGAGAAAAATTGTGAAATATATAATAAAAGTTAGTGTTAAGTGATTTTAAGACAATATTAAAGTGTTTATAAACATTAAAAGAATATACCAAAACTCCTAAATTGTGGCTGGCGGTCAGTACCATAAAGAAATCAACATAAAAATGAGCCAAGACTCCCAAACAATTGAAATACTTTCACATTAATTTTGTTTTTAATATTTATTAATCTTAGTGCTCAAAAAACTAATTGTTAATGATTTAGAAATGGTTAAATGTTTTGAAAATATAAATTGTCGCACTGATCATCACGTAATCAACCTGGATACATATATTAAATGGGACTATGGGAGGCGACACAAGTGCTTAGTGCATGCTAATAGATGGCTAAGGCGCTAAAAAGACATGCTCACGGGAGTAACGAGAACCTTAAACTATAAATTAAGCCGGGAATGAGAATTTCATTGAAGTCATAGAAGATCACGTCAAAAATATCATTTTCTAATCAGAGGTACAACTTAAGTTGAACTGCTGCAACAAAATTGGAAATTCCACAGACTTAGAAGAAGGCGGTACGTATAATTTATTTTTAACAAAAGCTATGCTTACAATATATCCTTTATAAAAATTACTTATATACATTTTGTTATTCCATATATTTCCATACTAGGCTTGCGTTGACTTCAATGAGCATTTGGAAGTGCACAAAACAACTGATAATTTCCAAAAGATCTATACCCCGATGTTACTGATAGCTTCGAATCCTTCATGTACTCCCAGTCCTTCTAAATATATTATTTTTTAACTGATAATATGCTGTATAGATGTCAAGGTATTTATATTTATCAGCATATTTATTTATTTAAAACAAATAAGAACAATTTTCTTTTATCGTTTATGAAATAGTGTTTTTCCAACATGAGCGCCTTTGTCAATTTTAGTGGCAAATAAGAAAATTGGAAACCAACATTATGAAAATAAATTTTTGGTTATAACCAAATGTTAGACCGTTTTCATAACTTGCATAAAGATCTAAAAACAATTGGTGTATTATTGGTATATTATTTTTCGACTGATAATATGCTTATGAAATAGTGTTTTTCCAACATGAGCGTCTTTGTCAATTTCAGTGGCAAATAAGAAAATTGGGAGGCCGACATTATGAAAATCAATTTTCATTCATAACACAAGTTATGGAAAATCGGCTGGATGAATATATCACATAACTTGTATAAAGGTCTAAAATCAATTTGTGAACTGCATATCACCAACAGTGTATAAAATGTAAGTATTTTTCTTTTATACAAAATGTGAAACTTATAACTGTAATCTCCAACTTTGTTTAAAAATATTAATCAAAATTTGTATATCTCTTTTAGGGTCACAGTGTCTACAAAGAATTGCCTGATGGAAAACATATAGAGTCGAAAATTGTTAAAGTGAATGTAATTGTGATGATACCTTCAATTCAAACTTTTTTTCTTACTTGGATTAAAAATATATACCTATAAAAAATAATTTATTACAAAACATGCTGTAATGTTTTTAAATTGCTCAATCACAAACTCTTTTGTATCGTAGTATTTGAGAAACAGTTTCAAACTAAATATTTCTACATAAATATATATTACAAATTAATAATTCAAATGAAATACCTAAGGCTAAGAAAATCGTTGCAATCATCACTACATCACCTTTAGAATAAGATGATTGTTGTACATATATATTTTATTAATCATTTATTGTCAATAACAATCCAACTTCTTTAAAATATAATACAAAATTTTATTTATTTCTCAAACAAATCATGTTAATATTGTGTATGCTTCCACACTACCATAGAGGTACTACACTTACTGCGTTGCCAATTTTTTTTAATGGCTGGCATCCCCAGTAGGCCTAAACCATTATATATATAACGTTTAAAAATGTAACTTTAATATTATTTAAATGGATTTAATCAATTTCAATTTATAAGTTACATGTTTAAACGTTTTGACTAGAATATAAAATTGACTAGAATATAAAATAAGTTAACATTGCACATAAATTAAAATTAAACAATTCAATACACAATAAAAGAAAATAAATTAATATTCATAGGCTAATTGTTCGAAATTAATGTTATCACAATCAACTAAGCACTGAAGATGAAAGTGTTGCGACTTTCGAAAACAGCTGTTCTGCTCTGCTGTGTAAATTGAATAAAACTGATGTTGACTTTCCTGTGTGCCTTGGAATATTTATCATCATGTCTTTCTGAGATTTTAATTAATTTCGAACAATTAGCCTATGAATATTAATTCAATTTAACATAGCAATATAAAATGTTCGTAAAAATAATTACCTTACCAATTCAAGCTAAGGCTTCAGCTACCAATGAAAATTGGAAAAACCGTTCACATATACTTAAGTATAAATTCAAACCATTGTAATGAACAGAACTATCATCAGGATCATGACCACTTAAAAAGCGGCAACGTCTTCTTGGCGATTGGTGCTCTACTAGAGACAGAGGAACGGTTGGGAGCCATTAATAAAGCTAGCTAGCAGTCGGGTGGGGGATTCTTGTTCCTGCTATCTCCCTTACCAAAAAAGAGATCATTCGATTACACAAATATTATTATAGACTCCCTAAAACAAATTATAATAAAATGGACTAGGTGTTGATCTTTATATAAAAGATGTAATAGTTAACCCCATTTAAGATCAACGAGACGGATAAGCTAAACAAACGTCAACCACGAAAACTGAAACTATTTTGGACTCTCCTAGATGTAACTGGAGAGGAAAATGTCTCTTAACCCGCCCTGCCTTTGATCTAGGTGGCATAGAGCCCACGATTAAAGGAAGTGTCCTTCACATCATTAAGAAAACACGAATTATTTTAACTATCCATATTACAGGAATTCGTAATTTATTCAACTTGAATTCATAGTAAAATATTTAGCATTAATTAGGTAATATGTAGTACTATCCGAATAATGCTCCGACACATTCAGATAATTTTAACTACCGTAACTTATTCAGTACTTATGAAAATGATAATAGAAAATAATGTCAACTAACGACTAATTGTCATATGATCAACAATTTATTTGTAGGGTACTCAGAACTAAAACATGAATAATTGATTATGAGATAATTCAATTGTAAATATGTATGTAACTATATAGTGTTTTTACGCATGGTGCAATTATTTTCTTCTTAGGTTGATTATTCTAATTTTTCTACTTAAGAGTAATTAATATGGTGAAAATAATAAAAAAGAGAATCGCGAAATCTACAATATATAATTGAAATTAATCTTTAACAAAACTCACCGGTAAATATGTTGTAACGCAGCTGTTGATGAGGCCTCTTCAAATGCTGGATACCTTGTTGCTTAAAATGTTGTTAATTACTCTTTTCCATACGATAATGAATATGTCTGGTTATATCGGTCTTTCCTTAGTATAATAAGCATATACTTACAACTACTTAAAATAGATTAATTAAATTAAATTTATTTTTAAGTTAAGGGATTAAAATGAAACTTCATCGTGCAATAATTTTTGTGCAATATAGAATTAAGATGTTTTTTTTTTAGATTTAGGTTATGTTGTCAAGTAACTTTATGAAAAGAGTGTATTTGTTTTAGCTTACATATTTTTACTTTTTTTTCTTTTGGGGTTTACTAGAATCTAATTTATTTCATTGTACTTAATTTTTTTTTTATTTTAATATTAGGATACTTTTAAATTATTTTTGCAGGTTGAAATTTCCTTTTTTTATACACAAATACATATTGCTAGTTACAAATTTTTTTTGTGTATGCACTTTAACCAATGGAATGATGTTGTAGGTAAATATCGGTTGAATCAGTTGTAGTTAACATTTACTCATGATGATATTCATCTGGGACAATTGGCCAAATCCTGTTATTTTTTATATTTTTCTTGTTTTTTTGCACATGCATTCACCGCTAAAGTGTGTATCGATTGTTTGCAGGTTAACTTGACAATGCGTTATGGCTCACTTCTCAATTTCTTTATTGGCTATAATTTTGATTTTACTTTATTTTGTGCTTTCGTAGAGAGTATTTAATATTATTTTGGTTGCTGAGGGTATTACTTATTAATAAAGATAATTAATAAGAATTTTCGCAACAGTGACGGGAAATAGGATAGGTGCTCGTTGGCGATTTAAATCTTATGATGTACTGTCATAGGTCACAACGAAAATGCTTCACAAGAGTAAATGTCTGAACTTTAAACCAATAGAATAAAAGTAATTTCAATAAATTTATATTTGGGAAGAGAAAACTCTTCCAAAATGGAAGTTATACAATCCCTTTGTCTTTTAATCTAGGAATTATTTTAAGTTTATTTTATAAGCAAATCTATTCAATATGAACTAGTATTTTAATATTTACCTCTTTTTTTTCAGTTTATATTCTTAGTATAATTTATTAACAAAAAAACACTTCAGTCGATCTTCTGCAATATAGCGCAATTAAATTAAATTTAAATTGATTTATTGTAGAAAAAAATCTTTCTTAGAGGATTGGGATGTGAATAGCTCAAAAGTTGAATTGAAAAGAATTTATCATCTCCACGTTGGGTCCAAGCAAGCCTGAACTCACAATTTCCTGTAAACGAATGTGAAGATAAACACGACGATTTATGTGCGTTCTGCTGCGTCAAATGGCCTTTCAAGCCTGCGTTAAATGCGGCTCAAAATTGCATTACAGAAAATTCAGCAATTTGCATATTTAGTGTTGTTACTTCTAAAGAGAATACCAAAAGCGGTAAGATTGTTGAATATATCTACCAACCTATTTTCCATTGCTTTGCAAATAAAAGTTCTAAAAATAATTGAAAATCTTAGCGTAAACACTACGGTATTTAAAATATTCTTATTAACAAAATATATTTGAAACTCCAACAAAACAATCTTACACTACACCATAAAAGTTTGACTTAATGTATAATGGAATAAAAAATTCAGAAAAATAGGACATGAAGAAAATAATTAAACGGTAACACGGGTATTAAAACAAAAACGTGTTAACATCAGGTTGATACAGTTCTCAGATTCTTTTTCACAATAAAATTTGTGTAAATAGGAACTGTTATCACATTCAACTAAGCCACGTAAACAGTGGTGATAAGACCATTATACACATGAGCACTGAAGATGAAAGTGTTGCGAATCTCGAAAACAGCTGTTCTGCTCTGCTGTGTAAGTTGAATAAAACTGATGTTGACTTTCCTGTGTGCCTGGGAATATTTATCATGATGTCTTTCTGAGATTTTAATTAATTTCGAACAAGTAGCCTATGATGATTAATTCAATTTAACATAGCCATTTAAAATGTTCGTAAAAATAATTACCTTAAAAGAAAATAATATTTTTGTTTCAACAGTTTCAAAATAAATCTTCAGTGAATTTTTATAATTTAAATGTGTTATTGAATGTTTATGTGTGTGATATAGTGGAATGTTATGTAAGGTGTTATACAGGTACATTGTTTATAATTAATAATAATAAAAAATAAAATAATAAAAAAAATACAATTATTTACATAAAAAATAATGAATTTTTAAAATGATAAAATATTTGCATCCTATAATGAAAAGTTTTGTACTAAAGACATTGCAAAATGAACAATCAAAACATTTTTAACGAATTTATATACGTATATAATTACTTGGCGAAATGATTTTTAAATATGTGTCATGTGAGAAATAGATTTGCATGATATTTGTGGAATAAGAAGAGATATTGTATAACAAACACTTTTCGGCTATTTTTCTTGCAATATATGGCCGAAGTCGAAATTGAACTATTTATTAGTAACACATAAGATTTTTTCTTTAAAATTAGGCTCCTTAATTTTTTTATTGAAAAAAAGTAAAATGAAGTGAGTTTTAATTCTAATGAAAAGGTTACGAACTTTTTGATGTGTTACTTTATCGCAACAAAGGTAAGGTTCTTCCTTAAAAAGTTCATCAAATATAATTTTTCTAATACCATGCTGGTGGCAGTTTTGGTTGAACAGAGCAAAGAATTGCTTTTCTAAAACTGAAAAATAGTTTACAAATTCTTGAGGCGGTTTAACCAAATGGCAGTTTTCAAATTCTTTTTGAGATGTAAAAGAATAGTCTGGAGAAACAGCCTCGTCACTATGAAATGTTCCAGAACTGCCTTTCCTTCATTAATTTCTGCATTCTCTTCGATATTTATATCATCTAAAGAAGGGCAAGGATTTGGCAAACAGTGAAGTTATTTCTGTCAAAACTGTATGACAAGTCCACTATTGAATAATCTAATAACTTTTCATCGGAAGATATTTCTTCACAATTGCCGTTGACTACTACGTTAACGTAGTGCAAACCCCAACGTTTTTGAAAAGAACTCAAAAAATTTCGAGCAGTAATGCGGACGCAATTTCCTGAACCTCAGATGCAACAAAAGGCTTTTCAAAGATGAAATGTTTATAAGCCAACCGTGTATGAACCTAAAAGTATTTGTTATATTGTTTCCCTTTTCATCTATTATTTTAATAGTGCCAAGTATCTTTGCGGCAAGTCGAAGAACTTCAAGCTCTTCTTCAGAAAAGGTGAAAGCCTTAGAATTTGATCGACTATTGAACATGTCAAAGAGATTACTAAAAAACTCCAAGTATTCGGCAGTACTTAAAAAAGTCGAGGACCTCGAAAAAAGCAATTTTCCTGACGCATGTAAAGTTCGCATACCTATAGATACAGTGCGACTTAACACTTGGGCAGCTAAGTTAACTCTCATGCGCTGAAACCCATTTGGGTATATATGTTCAATAGTGAGCTTCGGAGAACATTTTATGGAGTTAGAAACGACTTTATAGAAATGGATACTATCTTCCCATGATACTAGTTTATTTTCAAAATAAACCTTGTGATCTAAATTTAGAAGGCAGTTTCTAGCACTTTTCCAAAGATGGGGAGAGTCGTGCATGAAGAAAACTCTTTTATCATTTACGAGAAAATATGGTCGTGCTTGATTAACTCCAACAATTTTACTAAAGGAAACAAAATTTGCACCTTGGTCGCAAACGAACTGACAGGGATATAAGCCAATTTGTTGCAATTTGGGTATTGCCTCATAAGTATATCGTTTCATAATTAACCCCTTACAGTTGCCTTGAACGAAGAAATAAGACACCGCTTGCGACCAACTACCACTTGCCATTATGACCATGGCACTAGTCGCAATATTTCGCGAACGATATTCATCCCCAAAATCCTGCAAACCTATAATTTTATCTTTATGTCTATCATAGTCCAAATAACTCAGACACTTCATCACATGACACACTTAAAGCCTTGAATGTCCCGTTTAAATTACCCGGAGTCTTTGGCCAATCTTTTACAAAACGTTGTAAAGTTCTTACATCAGGCCAATCTCACATTTTCCTTAAATAACGGTGAACAAGAGGGGAAAGAAAATATACCGCTAAACAAATTAATTTTATACCCGTTTCATACCGGCGTCTCCTAAGATCTCGGGAATGATTTGCCAAATTATTTCTAATGCATACAGACATCGATTTCGACGTTTTTGAAGACAAATCATTCTTCTTGTGCAGTTCAAGTTCCAATACTTTAATTTTCTCCTTACACTTGTCCAACTGATGGGATAAGCTAGCATTGTTTGTTGTTAACCTACTATTTAAACGTTTTTCATTTAAATATTGTGTCCTATAATGGTCTAGCGCAGTTTTTGTTGTCATCAATTTAGAAAAGTGGGATGTGGAAGAAAAATTATTATATAATGGGTCAATCCCTAAGTATCCTACGTCCATTGTCTCCTATACGTTATGAAAACTTTCGCTGTTAGTTTTCGTCGGGTCTTTACCTACTGGAAAGTCTTCTGAAATGTCGTCCGTAGAAAAATTCAAATTTCTCTCCTGCGCACATTTTTGTATAGGAACTTGAGATGCTTTCCAATATGAACTAGTTTTTTCAAAGCTTGTCTTTAGTTCAAAATTTTCATTTTTAGGAATAGCAAATTTATAAAGCTTATTTCCAAATACATATTCCACCGAAAAATGCCGACTACAGACAAACGGCCGTTTCAACGACGACTTCACACCTAAAATGCGAAGCCATTCCGAACGCCTAAAATAAATAAGCAAAAAATATTGTAAGCAAAATATACTTCTTGAGAAAATTAACTTTTTCAAGCAATTACTTTTTGGGAAAAATACTCTTTCCAAAAATTAATTTTTTAAGAAAGTACATTTCCCAATAGCATTTCTTTCATAAAAATTAATTTTTCCAAAAATAGATTCTTATTTACTTCTACTAATATATATTTATTCATTTATTTTACTATATAAATGTCATGCTTCTTTCAAATTATTTTCTATTGTTATTTTCAAATTACTATTTGAAGCATATGTACATATAATATAAAAATGTTAGTAGATACCTACCCGCTGCAAAATTCTTTTCTTCTTCATTTTGTAGTGAATTGATAAGATGTCTATAAATTAATATTCGAATGTTTATTAAACTTTTTATTTCAAAAATCCTCTAACTTAAATCAAATTCTTAAAATTTTAAAATTAAATTAAAAATAAGAACATTTATGTTTTTGCAAAAGTCTTACTAACCAAAATTTAACGTAATTAAAAATATGTATTTAACTTAATATTTATTACATTTTATTGCCTACTATCTATAATAACACGAACTGCACTTAAATACGAACATAGGTTAACCTTTTGTTCCCAAAGCATGCTCCAGGACAAAAAGTTAATCTATATATTATAATTTTCGCTTACTATCTACATATTAAATCGAATTAAATTTAATTAAATATACTCATTAAGGGACAAAAAGTTGGTCAATATGTTATAACACCGTATTGTTTACTAACTATCTATAATAACACATCCGTTTTACTTTTTTAAAATTTTAATATTCAAAAACAACTTATAATTTAACAAAAATAAAGAGCCCTTAAGCTTAAAAATATTAGTGCATATTATTAATCAAATGAGAAGAATTATAATATTTTATATTTTTTTCTTTTACGTCGTCTATTACCAGGAAATGGAAATACAGAAAACGCAGTATTATATAGAAGTACAGTATTATAGTTTAGCAAATGCATTCAAAATGATCTCCATATACTATATTTCGATTTACTCGTAATTTGGTTTTCAATTTTATTGTAGTTTATCAAATGCATTTAAAGTTATCTCCATATACTATGTTTCCATTATTACTGTATCTATACTGTATCAGAAATTTTAACTTTTTGTAAACAAAAATATGTCACTTTCTATCGACAAGAAATAGAAAAGAGATAGCAAGCAAAGAAATTTGCTGTCCCTCTCGCAACGTTGGTCGAAAACATTACCACTACATACACAGTTGTCATGTCTAATTAGTAGTCTATGACTGAGTCACAGAATACACAGAAAACTCAAAAGTGACAGTTAATTTTGGCCCGTATCAGCTTTTGCCTAACGATAGTGCAAATGAGTACAAAATATATCTGCACAATGCTACATAAGTATGTTAGAAGAAATAGCTATACATGGTCATCTCTAAACACATGTTTTACAATCTAAAAAAATAATGGTGGTTGAATATATAACAAAAATTTCGTTTAGGAGAAAAATTGTGAAATATATAATAAAAGTTAGTGTTAAGTGATTTTAAGACAATATTAAAGTGTTTATAAACATTAAAAGAATATACCAAAACTCCTAAATTGTGGCTGGCGGTCAGTACCATAAAGAAATCAGCATAAAAATGAGCCAAGACTC
The DNA here is from genome assembly GCA_963675445.1 of Linnaemya vulpina. Lineage (NCBI taxonomy): Eukaryota > Metazoa > Arthropoda > Insecta > Diptera > Tachinidae > Linnaemya > Linnaemya vulpina. The sequence goes on along the minus strand of OY776281.1, from coordinate 44,115,868 downwards.
CCAAACAATTGAAATACTTTCACATTAATTTTGTTTTTAATTTTTATTAATCTTAGTGCTCAAAAAACTAATTGTTAATGATTTAGAAATGGTTAAATGTTTTGAAAATATAAATTGTCGCACTGATCATCACGTAATCAACCTGGATACATATATTAAATGGGACTATGGGAGGCGACACAAGTGCTTAGTGCATGCTAATAGATGGCTAAGGCGCTAAAAAGACATGCTCACGGGAGTAACGAGAACCTTAAACTATAAATTAAGCCGGGAATGAGAATTTCATTGAAGTCATAGAAGATCACGTCAAAAATATCATTTTCTAATCAGAGGTACAACTTAAGTTGAACTGCTGCAACAAAATTGGAAATTCCACAGACTTAGAAGAAGGCGGTACGTATAATTTATTTTTAACAAAAGCTATGCTTACAATATATCCTTTATAAAAATTACTTATATACATTTTGTTATTCCATATATTTCCATACTAGGCTTGCGTTGACTTCAATGAGCATTTGGAAGTGCACAAAACAACTGATAATTTCCAAAAGATCTATACCCCGATGTTACTGATAGCTTCGAATCCTTCATGTACTCCCAGTCCTTCTAAATATATTATTTTTTAACTGATAATATGCTGTATAGATGTCAAGGTATTTATATTTATCAGCATATTTATTTATTTAAAACAAATAAGAACAATTTTCTTTTATCGTTTATGAAATAGTGTTTTTCCAACATGAGCGCCTTTGTCAATTTTAGTGGCAAATAAGAAAATTGGAAACCAACACTATGAAAATAAATTTTTGGTTATAGCACAAGTCATGGAAAACCTGCTGAATGAATGTTAGACCGTTTTCATAACTTGCATAAAGATCTAAAAGCGATTTGTGAACTGCATATCAAAGAAACGAAAAGATTGTATAGGAATAAGCAAGAGTGTATATAATGTAAGTATTGTTCTGTTATAAAAAATGTGAAACTTATAAATGTAATCTCTATCAGATTAATGGCTAATTTCTATATTTCGGTTAAGGTCACAGTGTCTACAAAGAATTCGCTAAAGAAAAAGGTTATTGGAAACAAATCTGGAAGTAGCTGGAAAACATTAGAGTAGAAAGTTGTTAAAGTAAATGCAATTGTAATGGTTTTAAGATTCAAAATTTATACGTATAAAAAAATATTGATAAAAACTATACAGTAATGTTCTTAAATTTATTTTACTCTCAATAAAAATTCAAGTTCTTTAAAATTTAATTTTAATTTATTTATTAACAAATCTTATTGATATTGTGTAGGTTTCCACACTACCATAGAAGTACTACACTTAGTGCGTTGCCAATTTGTTGAAATGGCTGGCTTCCCCAATAGGCCTAAACCATTTTTTTCTTAACATGTTCCGGGACAAAAAGCAAAGCCATATTTTCTACATAAAAGCACACGAACTTAGAGTTTTACCCTATGTTCCGAAAACATGTTCCGATACATACATTCATATAAATTACTTTTCTCTCACTTTAATTAATTTAAAAATACACTTCCATATTCTTCCTACCATTTTTATATTCACTTGTTCACTGGTGGAAGGGAGGAATAACTTTACCGCACTAATATCACTATTTTAAATTATACACATCACACAAAATTTACGTCGTATAATTTGGAAACAAATTCCTAGTTCTCTATACCATTTGCATATCGTTGGCTCCTGATATCTAAAAGAGTTTTAGATATTTTTAAATTTATATATGTATAGGAAAAATTTACTTACATATTTTTGCTGCTACCACCACCGATTTTATTGTTTTTGTGTGCTTTTTTGGCATTTCACACTATTGGTAATTCGAGGACGAAAGAGTAGATAATGTTTCACCCATAAATTACCAATTTCAAGCACTAAATCTTACGATAATTTGATTATTTTCAATTTTTCACCAAAAATCCTGCCAAGAAATTTTAACTTTTTGTAAACAAAAATATGTAATTTTCTATCGACAAGAAAAAGAAAAGAGACAGCAAGCAAAAAAATTTGCTGTCCCTCTCGCAACATCGGTCGAAAACATTAACACTACATACACAGTTTTCATGTCTAATTAGTAGTCTATGGACTGAGCACAGAAAACACAGAAAACTCAAAAGTGACAGTTCATTTTGGCCCGTATCAGCTTTTGCCTAACGATAGTGCAAACGAGTACAAAATATGTATACGCAAAGCTGAAATGCATTCCATATACTATATTTCGATTTACTCGTAATTTGGTTTTCAATTTTATTGTAGTTTATCAAATGCATTTAAAGTTATCTCCATATACTATGTTTCCATTATTACTGTATCTATACTGTATCAGAAATTTTAACTTTTTGTAAACAAAAATATGTCACTTTCTATCGACAAGAAATAGAAAAGAGATAGCAAGCAAAGAAATTTGCTGTCCCTCTCGCAACGTTGGTCGAAAACATTACCACTACATACACAGTTGTCATGTCTAATTAGTAGTCTATGACTGAGTCACAGAATACACAGAAAACTCAAAAGTGACAGTTAATTTTGGCCCGTATCAGCTTTTGCCTAACGATAGTGCAAATGAGTACAAAATATATCTGCACAATGCTACATAAGTATGTTAGAAGAAATAGCTATACATGGTCATCTCTAAACACATGTTTTACAATCTAAAAAAATAATGGTGGTTGAATATATAACAAAAATTTCGTTTAGGAGAAAAATTGTGAAATATATAATAAAAGTTAGTGTTAAGTGATTTTAAGACAATATTAAAGTGTTTATAAACATTAAAAGAATATACCAAAACTCCTAAATTGTGGCTGGCGGTCAGTACCATAAAGAAATCAGCATAAAAATGAGCCAAGACTCCCAAACAATTGAAATACTTTCACATTAATTTTGTTTTTAATTTTTATTAATTTTAGTGCTCAGAAAAGTAATTGTTAATGGTTTAAAAACTGTTAAATGTTCTTAAAATATAAATCGTCGCACTGATCATCACGTAATCAACCTGGATACATATATTAAATGGGACTATGGGAGGCGAAACAAGTGCTTAGTGCATGCTAATAGATGGCTAAGACGCTAAAAAGGCATGCTCACGGGCGTAATGAGAACCTTAAACTATAAATTAAGCCGGGAATGAGAGTTTCATTGAAGTCACAGAAGATCGCGTCAAAAAAATCAATTTCTAATCAGAGGTACGACTTGAGTTGAACTGCTGCAACAAAATTGGAAATTCCACAGACTTAGAAGAAGGCGGTAGGTACGTATTATTTATTTTTAGCAAAAGTTATGCTTACAATAGATCCTTTATAAAATTTACTTATATACCATTTACTATTCCATATGTTTCCGTACTAGGCTAGCGTTGACTTCAATGAGCATTTGCACAAAACTACTGATAATTTCCAATAGATCCGTCTGCCTATTCTACACCCCGATGTTACTGTAGCTTCGAATCCTTCATGTTCTCCCAGTCCTTCTAAATATATTATTTTTTAACTGATAATTTGCTGTATAGATGTGAAGGTATTTATATTTGTCAACATATTTATCAATTTGTGAACTGCATATCACCAACAGTGTATAAAATGTAAGTATTTTTCTTTTATACAAAATGTGAAACTTATAACTGTAATCTCCAACTTTGTTTAAAAATATTAATCAAAATTTGTATATCTCTTTTAGGGTCACAGTGTCTACAAAGAATTGCCTGATGGAAAACATATAGAGTCGAAAATTGTTAAAGTGAATGTAATTGTGATGATACCTTCAATTCAAACTTTTTTTCTTACTTGGATTAAAAATATATACCTATAAAAAATAATTTATTACAAAACATGCTGTAATGTTTTTAAATTGCTCAATCACAAACTCTTTTGTATCGTAGTATTTGAGAAACAGTTTCAAACTAAATATTTCTACATAAATATATATTACAAATTAATAATTCAAATGAAATACCTAAGGCTAAGAAAATCGTTGCAATCATCACTACATCACCTTTAGAATAAGATGATTGTTGTACATATATATTTTATTAATCATTTATTGTCAATAACAATCCAACTTCTTTAAAATATAATACAAAATTTTATTTATTTCTCAAACAAATCATGTTAATATTGTGTATGCTTCCACACTACCATAGAGGTACTACACTTACTGCGTTGCCAATTTTTTTTAATGGCTGGCATCCCCAGTAGGCCTAAACCATTATATATATAACGTTTAAAAATGTAACTTTAATATTATTTAAATGGATTTAAACAATTTCAATTTATAAGTTACATGTTTAAACGTTTTGACTAGAATATAAAATTGACTAGAATATAAAATAAGTTAACATTGCACATAAATTAAAATTAAACAATTCAATACACAATAAAAGAAAATAAATTAATATTCATAGGCTAATTGTTCGAAATTAATGTTATCACAATCAACTAAGCACTGAAGATGAAAGTGTTGCGACTTTCGAAAACAGCTGTTCTGCTCTGCTGTGTAAATTGAATAAAACTGATGTTGACTTTCCTGTGTGCCTTGGAATATTTATCATCATGTCTTTCTGAGATTTTAATTAATTTCGAACAATTAGCCTATGAATATTAATTCAATTTAACATAGCAATATAAAATGTTCGTAAAAATAATTACCTTACCAATTCAAGCTAAGGCTTCAGCTACCAATGAAAATTGGAAAAACCGTTCACATATACTTAAGTATAAATTCAAACCATTGTAATGAACAGAACTATCATCAGGATCATGACTACTTAAAAAGCGGCAACGTCTTCTTGGCGATTGGTGCTCTACTAGAGACAGAGGAACGGTTGGGAGCCATTAATAAAGCTAGCTAGCAGTCGGGTGGGGGGATTCTTGTTGCTGCTATCTCCCTTACCAAAAAAGAGATCATTCCATTACACAAATATTATTATAGACTCCCTAAAACAAACTATAATAAAATGGACTAGGTGTTGATCTTTATATAAAAGATGTAATAGTTAACCCCATTTAAGATCAACGAGACGGATAAGCTAAACAAACGTCAACCACGAAAACTGAAACTATTTTGGACTCTCCTAGATGTAACTGGAGAGGAAAATGCCTCTTAACCCGCCCTACCTTTGATCTAGGTGGTATAGAGCCCACGATTAAATTACCTCACTTCCTTCACATCATTAAGAAAACACGAATTATTTTAACTATCCACATTACAGGAATTCGTAATTTATTCAACTTGATTTCATAGTAAAATATTTAGCATTAATTAGGTAATATGTAGTACTATCCGAATAATGCTCCGACACATTCAGATAATAATATTTAAATGAATTTAAACTACCGTAACTTATTCAGTACTTATGAAAATGATAATAGAAATAATGTCAACCAACGACTAATTGCCATATGATCAACAATTTATTTGTAGGGTACTCAGAACTAAAAATGAATAATTGATTATGAGATAATTCAATTGTAAATATGTATGTAACTATATAGTGTTTTTACGCATGGTGCAATTATTTTCTTCTTAGATTGATTATTCTATTTTTTTTTCTACTTAAGAGTAATTAATAAGGTGATAATAATAAAAAAAAGAGAATCCCGAAATCTACAATATATAATTGAAATTAATCTTTAACAAAACTCACCGGTAAACATGTTGTAACGCAGCTGTTGATGAGGCCTCTTCAAATGCTGGATACCTTGTTGCTTAAAATGTTGTTAATTACTCTTTTCCATACGATAATGAATATGTCTGGTTATATCGGTCTTTCCTTAGAATAATAAGCATATACTTACAACTACTTAAAATAGATTAATTAAATTTAATTTATTTTTAAGTTAAGGGATTAAAATGAAACTTCACCGTGCAATAATTTTTGTGCAATATAGAACTAAGATGTTTTTTTTTTAGATTTAGGTTACATTGTCAAGTAACTTTATGAAAAGAGTGTACTTGTTTTAGCTTACATATTTTTACTTTATTTTTCTTTTGGGGTTTACTAGAATCTAATTTATTTTTATTTTTTATATTAGGATACTTTTAAATTATTTTTTCACGTTGAAATTTCCTTTTTATTATAGAAAAATACATATTGCTAGTTACAAATTTTTTTTGTATGCACTTTAACCAATGGAATGATGTTGTAGGTAAATATCGGTTGAATCGGTTGTAGTTAACATTTACTCATGATGATATTCATCTGGGACAATTGGCCAAATCCTGTTATTTTTTATATTTTTCTTGTTTTTTTGCACATGCATTCACCGCTAAAGTGTGTATCGATTGTATGCAGGTTAACTTGACAAAGCGTTATGGCTCACTTCTCAATTTCTTTATTGGCTGTGATTTTTATTTTACTTTATTTTGTGCTTTCGTAGAGAGTATTTAATATTATTTTGGATGCTGAGGGTATTACTTATTAATAAAGATAATTAATAAGAATTTTAGCAACAGTGACGGGAAATAGGATAGGTGCTCGTTGGCGATTTACATCTAATGATGTACTGTCATAGGTCACAACGAAAATGCTTCACAAGAGTAAATGTCTGAACTTTAAGCCAATAGAATAAAAGTAATTCCAATGAATTTAGATTTGGGAAGAGAAAACTTTTCCACAATGGAAGTTATACAATTCCTTTGTCTTTAAATCTAGGAATTATTTTAAGTTTATTTTATAAGCAAATCTATTCAATATGAACTAGTATTTTAATATTTACCTCTTTTTTTCAGTTTATATTCTTAGTATAATTTGTTAACAAAAAACACTTCAGTCGATCTTCTGCAATATAGCGCACTTAAATTAAATTTAAATTGATTTATTGTAGAAAAAAATCTTTCTTAGAGGATTGGGATGTGAATAGCTCAAAAGTTGGATTGAAAAGAATTTATCATCTCCACGTTGGGTCTAAGCAAGCATGAACTCACAATTTCCTGTAAACGAATGTGAAGATAAACACGGCAATTTATGTGCGTTTTGCTGCGTCAAATGGCCCTTCAAGCCCGCGTTAAATGCGGCTCAAAATTGCATTACAGAAAATTCTGCAATTTGCATATTTAGTGTTGTTACTTCTAAAGAGAATACCAAAAGCGCTAAAACTGTTGAATATATCTACCAACCTATTTTTCATTTCTTTGCAAATAAAATTTCTAAAAATAATTGAAAATCTTAGCGTAAACACTACGGTATTTAAAATATTCTTATTAACAAAATATATTTGAAACTCCAACAAAACAATCTTACACTACAAAACCGCGTAATATTGACCAGTTTGGTGTCAATATTATGAGGAGCAAACAAATGTCTAGGGCTTTAGATCCTTAGCGTGATATGTGCCTATTGGTTTACTCTCAAGATCTTCTAAAATGTAATAAAAGTTGCCAACTTTCTCCTTAATCTTGGCCTTAATATATAATGGAGCTAACTTTGCATTAAATTTTTTCTCAAAATTGCTTTGAGCGAAATTCCTACGGAAAACAATTTGACCTACGCTGTATGATATTGGACGTGCTTGTAAGTTGTATCGGTTCTTATTAGTCTCATATGCTTTTGCTATATGAACTTGCAGATTCTTCCGAATAAGTTGCAGATGGCCGTCATTAGTTATTGTTAAGGATGGTTCATCCAACATTTTAACTTTTTTTAGCAATTCATATGAACTACCATGCGTAATCATTTCTTGACCAAATAGTGCGTGATATGGTGACGATTAAATGGCCTGATGCACAGCATTTCGTAACGCACAACTAATGTAGCTTAGGTTTGCATCCCATAGTGTTTGATCCCTCCTCAAATATGCGCGTATTCCTGAAATAATGGATCTATTTACTCTCTCTGATGCATTTGACTGCGGAGAGTATAAGGCGGTGTACATGTGTTGTATGCCTAATGAGGTTAAAAAGGCATTAAATTCGTTGGCCTTAAATTGGGACCCATTATCGCTTACCAGAACTTCCGGCACTCCATAAATGTGAAAAATATGTTTCAAAAGAAAATCCTGAATAACAGAAGCAGTAAATTTTTTTAATGGGCAAAGCCAATGAAACTTGGTCAAATGATCAACGACAATCAGTATTCTAATATGTCCCTCTTTACTACGCGGATAGGGTCCTAATATATCAACGTATAGTCGTTGAAATGGCCTTAAGGTGATAGTTGGTTTTCCCATATTTGTCCTCGTAATGAAATTAGGTGCTTTGGTTGCCTTACAAGTTTCACAGGACTGTATATAATTTCTTACATCCCTAACCAGACCTGGCCAGTAAAATTTTCGGCGAACTAGCTCCAAAGTTTTTACCATACCACCGTGCGATGCAATTGGCGAGTCATGAAATCTTCTGATAAGTGCATTCCTAAGCTTCTCAGGAATCCACAGTTTCCACGCCTCGGAGTCTTGATATTCATTTCCTGTGTAGTGCCCAGTTCTAATATAAACAAAATTATCAACGCTTTTTAAATCTGGTAATTTTGAGGTGTTCTCGTCTATTTTTTTCTACAAAATTGCGTAGTCCACATCATTAAAATGAACCGAATTTAGATCTGTTTCTGGTTCTATGACTTCCAAACTAGCTAACTCTTCACACGGAATCCGCGACAATGCATCTGGTACTATATTATTTTTCCCTTTCCGATGACTTACTGAAAATGTGAAGCCTTGTAGTTTCCATACCCATCGAGCTAATCGTCCTGATAGGTCCTACTGCTTCATTAACCAGACTAGGGAGGAATGGTCAGTAATAACTTCAAATTCCTGCAGTTCAACTGAATTTCTTAATGGCCTCCAGTGCGGCTAAACATTCACGTTCAGTAACACTATAGTTACGTTGAGCGGTGTTCAATTTCTTTGACATAAAGGCGATAGGTTTTTCTTCCCATTCGCTATCATGCTGCACGAGCACAGCGCCTATAGCATAGTCACTGGCATCACAGTGTAAATAGAATTTCTTACTAAAATTGGGATTAGATAATATAGGAGCTGAAGTTAAAAAAGCTTTTACCTCCTCAAATGACTTCTGAGCCTCAGCAGTCCAGCAAAATTTTCTTTTTGTGGATAAAACTTGTGTAATTGGAAAAACTATGGAAGAAAAGTTGTTGATAAATCTTCTGTACCAACCGGCTAAGCCGAGAAATCCCCGAACCTGCTTAATGTTCTTGGGTATCGGGCAATTCTTAATTGCCTCTATCTTCTCAGGATCGGTTCTTATACCCCCTTTTCCAATAATATACCCTAGGTAATTCACTTCCTTTACACAGAATTTTGACTTAGACACATTCAAGGTTAGATTAGCTTTTTTAAATTGTTCAGCAATTCGTACAAGAATAGATAGGTGAGTGCTGAATTCATCAGATACAATGAAAAGATCGTCTAAAACACACAGTGACGTAAATCAGGCGGTATCAGTTTGTCCATCAAACGACACATTGTAGCAGGCGCGTTGCATAAACCGAAGGGCCTACCTGGAACGGTAAATGCAGTCAATGGTTTCGCTTCGTCAGTAAGACCGATTTGCCAATATGCATCCTTGAGGTCTAATTTAGATATTATATTTGCCTTAGGCAATCGTGAAAATATTCCTTCTATATTTGGTAAAGGGTACGCATCCTTGGTAGTTACCTCGTTGACTTTCCTGGCATCAAGACATAGGCGAATCTTGTTAGGTTTTACGACAAGCCTCATTGGGGAGCTCCACGGAGAACAAGAAGGCTCGATTACTCCTAATGCCAACATCCTGTCAATTTCATTCGACATTAGTTTTTCCTCAGCTGGTGAAACCGGGTAAAACCGTTGTTTCGCTGGCTTAGAATCTCCAACTTCAATTGTGTGCTGTATTAAGCTTGTTCGGCCTAGTCCCTGTTTTTCAAAGTTTGGAAAAAACTCTATTACAGTAGCGAGTTGTTCACATTGACTGAAATTCAAAGGGTACTCTAAACTTGATTCTAACACTTTCTGTACATCAAAAAAGGTGGATTCTTTGTTCAGTGTCATGGGATTGTAATCAGTAAGACTGAAGACGGCATCTTGCGGACCCTCCTTGGCTGAAGTACAAATAATATTTCCAAAAATTTCCGGAGCCAAATTAAATGATTTCCAGAAATTGAAGCCTAATATTAATTTTTGTGTGATAGTTGGTACGATTAAAATTTTCATCTTTCGAACAATTTTCTGAAAAGTAACATCTACATGTAAGTATCCTATTACTTTCTGCACACTACCATCGGCAGTCTTAACAGATGTTTTTGCCGGAACGAATTCTTTGAATTCCGAAAAGTTATAGGTTGCAAACGTTGAACCAATACATGAGATATTAGCTCCTGTGTCTAAGAGTCCGAATTCATGAAAAATTAAAAACTTAACTGCGGCGTAATAGCGTTTATTGTTAGAATTTTCAAAAATAGAAGATAAAGTGTACTGGGAAAAGATTTTACGGTTTTTATGGTATTTACGCAACCGTAACGTAGAACGTTTAGGTTGTCTTACAAGTGTAGACATTAGACTATTACATTCAAAAATTTCGTTGCCCTTTTTAATATAGTTTTGTTGTTTTATATGATACGGAAGAATTGGATGAATTTTTTTATCAGAGTTACTGTTTTCAATGGAAATGTTAGGAAGGTTTGAATTTTTCAAAATTAGGTTTTTCTTATTATTCTTCGGGTCGATGACATCAGATTCATTCCTTTGATGTTCCCTGATTATTAGGGTCGGTTTCTGTAAAATTGTTGAGCAGTCCCGTTTTTTGAACCATTCAATTTTTTATTTAGACAAGTCTGACATTGGGGCTTGTAAACATCCTTATCCCCACAACCATAGCAAAAGACTTTTCTTGTTTCAAGGCAATCATCCCAGTAATGTCCTGGTTGATCGGAGTTCCAACACCTTCCCAGCTGACGAACAGCATCAATTGTCAAATCATGAGAAATCATGGAAATCAAGATTCTGTTGGCTTTCAACTTCTGAAACTTGACGTCTGGTTACAAAATTGGGGTTTACTCTTGAAAAGATGTTTTTACGAAAATTATCTTCACCTAGTAAGTGTTCTCTCATCTGAACGAGTTTCCAAAGATGAGTAATTGAATAAATTGGAACATATAAAAGTTCATGTCTAATTTCAGGCCGAAGATTTCGAGACAAAATTTCAATGAGATCAGTCTCGGGAATAGGGGTCTCAAGTTTATCTAGCATGACAGATATCGATTCATAAAATGCTTCGAACGTTTCATTAGATTTCATTTTACGACTTCGAATTTCTTCCTGAATGTCAAAACTTGATTTGAATTCCTTATACTCATATTTGAGAGCTATACAAAATGCATTCCATTCGACTGTATCTACCTTCTTATGAAAGCGCCAATACCAATCACACGCTTTTCCCGCCAATAAAACATGTAAATTTTTCCAAATAATTGTAAAGTCATTATTAAAATTTTCACGAGTTAAACTACGCACGCGATACAAAAACTCATCTACACTTATGCCATTAGACGAACCGTCAAATCTTATGTTCCAGTTCTGAATTATAGACGTAATCTTATCAGACCTAAAAGCAAAATTTTCATCAAATGAAGAACTGTTACGAGAATTGTTTCCAAAGTTACGATTACCTTCCTCCTGTCAAAATAGGTTGCGAACTAGCGTGAGGTATATTAAAATTTTGCATCTGACCTGCCGGATTACTTTGAGTCGTAGTAGGATTTCTGTGTTGAGCTGAACCTAAGTTATTTTGGCTCGGAACCTGTACATTTCGACATAAATCTAGATTCTGTAATAATCGGGCAACGGTATTCTCTATCATAGAAGTAATATGAGCATAATCTACATTCTGAGGAATATTATTTGCATCCGATCTATGGTTCTGCCGAGTACCACGACTATACTAGGAATTATTAACATTTGTATTTGGTGGATTTCTAGGTGGAGACATTAACACAAGATTAGAACTTGCGTCATGTGATGGAGTTTGGGAGTCAAAAAATTAATTTCTTGCATGGCTTCTGGTATAGTGTTGTCTTGTTTGTGCGTTTGCTGCCCCACTAGGTCTACCTTTATTATTAGGCTTAGACTTCTCAATAGGTTGAGATTGAACTCAATTATCTATTCTTCGAAGCTCTGATAATGCACAAGGGCGTTTGCATGTAGAACATTCTGCTGTTGTCGACAAGTGAGTTTCGATGCACCAACGATGAAATGCATGCTTGCATTCCGAAATAATTAAACATTCTTGTTCCTCAGCAATTTTTTTTTTTCGTTACAGATAAAGCAATGCTGCTCAGTATTGTCAGCAAAACCAACATTCACGAGCTCTGCACATTGTGTAGGCAAAGGGGATCTTTCCATCATGACACACAACTAATGTTTACCAAAAGTGAATAAAAATAAACTTTTTTCTCCTTTGCTATAACAGGAATTTTTATTTTTTCATGTAAATTTTCTTTAGTTATTTAATCAAAATATATAACAATTGATTTTGGGGTTTTCTTACTTTTATGATGTCAATCGAAATGGGTAATAATAATTCATTTCAGTTTTCTATAAAATAGATGGTTGATGAAAAAACAAAACAGGTCTATAAAGTCTGCTAAGCAATTATTTAATATTTTACATTCAGTCTACCTGATATGCTTAATTTTTTTAACTTCTAAAACCAAAACCAACATCATTGGACAATAAATCGCAATTAGCAAAAGTATTGTATATCCGAACATATATCAGGATGTCAGTACCTTAGTAAGAAGGGAAAATAATAAAATAAATTCCTTAACAAAACCGCCACAAAAGATTTTATCTTTATACGAAATTTCATTTAATCACGAAAGGGACTTTAGGTAATCTTTGGTCAATGTATTCGAACTTTTATTCCTCAAATAATTGAAGATCCGAAAGACTATAAAGTTTATTCATGAATAAGATTTCCTTTCATATAAATACAAAAGCCTCATGAGTTAATGAACTTTAAAAAAAAATTATAACAATATTGAAGAAATTGAAGCAAAGGAAACTATATTAGTAATTTTTCGACAACTTAAATAAATATTTTTCTTGCGCCTTATGTTTCCAGAGCCCCACGTTGGGCGCCAATTTATGTAATGAACAGAACTATCATCAGGATCGGTTAGCGACTGGAAGGTTGCAGACGACTGCTCCTTCTCAGACCATCGCTTTATTGACTTTAGCATAGGGCTAGGTATTGATAGACCGAGCCCCGTAGTGAACAGGAAGAGGACCGACTGGGAGCTACAGAGCAACCTGCTCTGTAACTCCCTTTCCTCGATTCCACCGATGAATGACATCGGGGATATTGATTCTGCTGTGGAGATTCTTAGCGAATCATTCCGCTACGCCACTAGCATGGCCTGTAGGCCGGTGATCCGTAGGGATTGATATCGGTATCTGTAGGTTTGTCAGGAATGTGCTTAGATTCAGGGTTGTCAGGGCCTCGATTTGAGATGCAACTGAATACAGAGCAGTCAATCGGGGTACTCCACAGGGAGGTGTTTTATCACCCCTTCTGTGGAATCTGACTATTAATTCGCTTCTTTGGAGCGTAAACTAATCAAGACGGTCGCATATGCCGATGATGTTGCGGTGGCGATCTCTGGTAAACACTTAGATACCATATCTCAGTGTATGGAGTCCGCACTGGCAATCCTAAGCAAATGGAGCACCAGTAGTGGGCTCAGTGTGAATCCGGCCAAGACTGAGCTGATACAATTCACAAGGAGGTACAAGATCGACAGCTTCACACATCCGAAGCTGAACGGTACTCCCTTGAAAATATCCGATAGCGCCAAGTACTTCGGTGTAATCCTAGATAGCAAGCTATCATGGAACCAAAACATCCAAGCGAGGGCGGATAAGGCTCTAGTGGCCATTTATACATGCAAAAGGGCAGTTGGTCTCAACTATGGTGTAAACCCCAGCGGGATTAACTGGAACTTTGAAGCTGTTGTTGAACCGATACTCTTTTATGGAGTACTGGTGTGGTGGAAAGCGATGGAGAAAGACACTCATCGTCTTGCGGCGAGGCTGTTGACAGGCTCACTCAGATCGACTACAACTGGAGCACTCTTCACCCTGCTGAATTGGATCCCAATGGACATTCTGGCCAAACAGTTGGCTCTATATTCTGCGGTCAGGTTGCACACTGCGTGCCCATGGTCACGGTTTGACTATGGGCATGCCAGGATTCTGAATGAATACCGAGGCAACAGGATCCATGACAACATTGACTATTGCATACCCAGACCTTTCTTTGGCGGACTTTTCCAGTCTCTTGTCGTGGACAGGGAACAGGTATCTAGACTTTCATTTCCCGCAGATTCCGTTAGAGTCTTCACTGACGGATCTAAGAGGGGAACCAATGTAGACGGAGGTTTCTACGTGGAGAACTTTAACGTAAAAACTTCATTTAGGCTTCAGGATGGTTGCAGCATCCTGCAAGCCGAAATTTCTGCTATTGCTCGTGCAGCTATATGGCTGAGGTATTATAGGATATCGAACGATATCTATATCTTTACCGATAGCAAGGCGGCCATCTCTGCTATTAATGGTGTGTACAGCACATCCATACCTGTGGTCGCATGCCGACTATCTTTAAATGAGATAGCGAGAAATTCGAGGGTGACACTTGTTTGGGTACCGGTATATTCCGACTGTCCTCGCAACCTCATCGCTGATGGAATTTCCAGGGAAGGGACAGAGATGGATAACTCTATGATCTGTCACTTCACAGGCATTCCTCTATCGTATTGTAAGTTCTTGGTTCAGTGTGAATCATATAGACTCGCTCAATTAAGATGGGATAACGTGACCAACTGTCTTGTGGCAAGGGCCACATGGCCCCGCTATGACCCACGCAGAACACGCGACCTTCTGAACTTCAACAAGGTACGAATTCGTCAACTTGTGAATGTCTTAACTGGACATTGTAACTTTGGGACCCATGCGAGAAGGATGGGTCTAGAATACAATGACTTCTGTAGAAGCTGTAATGATGAAGAGGAGGAAGAAACAGTACTCCATCTTCTATGTCGGTCTCCTGCCCTGGGCGGCGTAAGGGCAGTGGCGTTGCGCTCCAGCTTCTTGCCGGACATAGACAGCCTGGCGAGTCTGGAGCTGACTAGAATATCGGCCTTCCTAAGGTCCACGGGATGGCTTAATGCGGCAGAGGACGACTCGTGAGTGGTCCTGGCTTTAGGGTATCACAACGGGACCGAATCAACGGACCCAAGTGCATTGCTTAGGCAATGGCCCTAATAACCTAACCTAACCTATCATCAGGATCATGACCGCTTAAAAAGCGACAACGTCTTCTTGGCGATTGGTGCTCTACTAGAGACAGAGGAACGGTTGGGAGCCATTAATAAAGCTAGCTAGCAGTCGGGTGGGGGGATTCTTGTTCCTGCTATCTCCCTTACCAAAAAAGAGATCATTCCATTACACAAATATTATTATAGACTCCCTAAAACAAACTATAATAAAATGGACTAGGTGTTGATCTTTATATAAAAGATGTAATAGTTAATCCCATTTAAGATCAACGAGACGGATAAGCTAAACAAACGTCAACCACGAAAACTGAAACTATTTTGGACTCTCCTAGATGTAACTGGAGAGGAAAATGCCTCTTAACCCGCCCTACCTTTGATCTAGGTGGTATAGAGCCCACGATTAAATTACCTCACTTCCTTCACATCATTAAGAAAACACGAATTATTTTAACTATCCATATTACAGGAATTCGTAATTTATTCAACTTGATTTCATAGTAAAATATTTAGCATTAATTAGGTAATATGTAGTACTATCCGAATAATGCTCCGACACATTCAGATAATAATATTTAAATGAATTTAAACTACCGTAACTTATTCAGTACTTATGAAAATGATAATAGAAATAATGTCAACCAATTTTACTAAAGGAAACAAAATTTGCACCTTGGTCGCAAACGAACTGACAGGGATATAAGCCAATTTGTTGCAATTTGGGTATTGCCTCATAAGTATATCGTTTCATAATTAACCCCTTACAGTTGCCTTGAACGAAGAAATAAGACACCGCTTGCGACCAACTACCACTTGCCATTATGACCATGGCACTAGTCGCAATATTTCGCGAACGATATTCATCCCCAAAATCCTGCAAACCTATAATTTTATCTTTATGTCTATCATAGTCCAAATAACTCAGATATTTCATCACATGACACACTTAAAGCCTTGAATGTCCCGTTTAAATTACCCGGAGTCTTTGGCCAATCTTTTACAAAACGTTGTAAAGTTCTTACATCAGGCCAATCTAACATTTTCCTTAAATAACGGTGAACCAGAGGGGAAAGAAAATATACCGCTAAACAAATTAATTTTATACCCGTTTCATACCGGCATCTCCTAAGATCTCGGGAATGATTTGCCAAATTATTTTTAATGCATACAGACATCGATTTCGACGTTTTTGAAGACAAATCATTCTTCTTATGCAATTCAAGTTCCAATACTTTAATTTTCTCCTTACACTTGCCCAACTGATGGGATAAGCTAGCATTGCTTGTTGTTAACCTACTATTTAAACGTTTTTCATTTAAATATTGTGTCCTATAATGGTCTAGCGCAGTTTTTGTTGTCATCAATTTAGAAAAGTGGGATGTGGAAGAAAAATTATTATATAATGGGTCAATCCCTAAGTATCCTACGTCCATTGTCTCCTATACGTTATGAAAACTTTCGCTGTTAGTTTTCGTCGGTTCTTTACCTACTGGAAAGTCTTCTGAAATGTCGTCCGTAGAAAAATTCAAATTTCCCTCCTGCGCACATTTTTGTATAGGAACTTGAGGTGCTTTCCAATATGAACTAGTTTTTTCAAAGCTAATCGTCCTGATAGGTCCTACTGCTTCATTAACCAAACTAGGGAGGAATGGTCAGTAATAACCTCAAATTCCTGCAGTTCAACTGAATTTCTTAATGGCCTCCAGTGCGGCTAAACATTCACGTTCAGTAACACTATAGTTACGTTGAGCGGTGTTCAATTTCTTTGACATAAAGGCGATAGGTTTTTCTTCCCATTCGCTATCATGCTGCACGAGCACAGCGCCTATAGCATAGTCACTGGCATCACAGTGTAAATAGAATTTCTTACTAAAATTGGGATTAGATAATATAGGAGCTGAAGTTAAAAAAGCTTTTACCTCCTCAAATGACTTCTGCGCCTCAGCAGTCCAGCAAAATTTTCTTTTTGTGGATAAAACTTCTGTAATTGGAAAAACTATGGAAGAAAAGTTGTTGATAAATCTTCTGTACCAACCGGCTAAGCCGAGAAATCCCCGAACCTGCTTAATGTTCTTGGGTATCGGGCAATTCTTAATTGCCTCTATCTTCTCAGGATCGGTTCTTATACCCCCTTTTCCAATAATATACCCTAGGTAATTCACTTCCTTTACACAGAATTTTGACTTAGACACATTCAAGGTTAGATTAGCTTTTTTAAATTGTTCAGCAATTCGTACAAGAATAGATAGGTGAGTGCTGAATTCATCAGATACAATGAAAAGATCGTCTAAAACACACAGTGACGTAAATCAGGCGGTATCAGTTTGTCCATCAAACGACACATTGTAGCAGGCGCGTTGCATAAACCGAAGGGCCTACCTGGAACGGTAAATGCAGTCAATGGTTTCGCTTCGTCAGTAAGACCGATTTGCCAATATGCATCCTTGAGGTCTAATTTAGATATTATATTTGCCTTAGGCAATCGTGAAAATATTCCTTCTATATTTGGTAAAGGGTACGCATCCTTGGTAGTTACCTCGTTGACTTTCCTGGCATCAAGACATAGGCGAATCTTGTTAGGTTTTACGACAAGCCTCATTGGGGAGCTCCACGGAGAACAAGAAGACTCGATTACTCCTAATGCCAACATCCTGTCAATTTCATTCGACATTAGTTTTTCCTCAGCTGGTGAAACCGGGTAAAACCGTTGTTTCGCTGGCTTAGAATCTCCAACTTCAATTGTGTGCTGTATTAAGCTTGTTCGGCCTAGTCCCTGTTTTTCAAAGTTTGGAAAAAACTCTATTACAGTAGCGAGTTGTTCACATTGACTGAAATTCAAAGGGTACTCTAAACTTGATTCTAACACTTTCTGTACATCAAAAAAGGTGGATTCTTTGTTCAGTGTCATGGGATTGTAATCAGTAAGACTGAAGACGGCATCTTGCGGACCCTCCTTGGCTGAAGTACAAATAATATTTCCAAAAATTTCCGGAGCTAAATTAAATGATTTCCAGAAATTGAAGCCTAATATTAATTTTTGTGTGATAGTTGGTACGATTAAAATTTTCATCTTTCGAACAATTTTCTGAAAAGTAACATCAACATGTAAGTATCCTATTACTTTCTGCACACTACCATCGGCAGTCTTAACACATGTTTTTGCCGGAACGAATTCTTTGAATTCCGAAAAGTTATAGGTTGCAAACGTTGAACCAATACATGAGATATTAGCTCCTGTGTCTAAGAGTCCGAATTCATGAAAAATTAAAAACTTAACTGCGGCGTAATAGCGTTTATTGTTAGAATTTTCAAAAATAGAAGATAAAGTGTACTGGGAAAAGATTTTACGGTTTTTATGGTATTTACGCAACCGTAACGTAGAACGTTTAGGTTGTCTTACAAGTGTAGACATTAGACTATTACATTCAAAAATTTCGTTGCCCTTTTTAATATAGTTTTGTTGTTTTATATGATACGGAAGAATTGGATGAATTTTTTTATCAGAGTTACTGCTTTCAATGGAAATGTTAGGAAGGTTTGAATTTTTCAAAATTAGGTTTTTCTTATTATTCTTCGGGTCGATGACATCAGATTCATTCCTTTGATGTTCCCTGATTATTAGGGTCGGTTTCTGTAAAATTGTTGAGCAGTCCCGTTTTTTGAACCATTCAATTTTTTATTTAGACAAGTCTGACATTGGGGCTTGTAAACATCCTTATCCCCACAACCATAGCAAAAG
Source organism: Linnaemya vulpina (assembly GCA_963675445.1). Taxonomy (NCBI): domain Eukaryota; kingdom Metazoa; phylum Arthropoda; class Insecta; order Diptera; family Tachinidae; genus Linnaemya; species Linnaemya vulpina. Next base: position 44,096,848 of record OY776281.1, on the reverse strand, counting down.
ACTTTTCTTGTTTCAAGGCAATCATCCCAGTAATGTCCTGGTTGATCGGAGTTCCAACACCTTCCCAGCTGACGAACAGCATCAATTGTCAAATCATGAGAAATCATGGAAATCAAGATTCTGTTGGCTTTCAACTTCTGAAACTTGACGTCTGGTTACAAAATTGGGGTTTACTCTTGAAGAGATGTTTTTACGAAAATTATCTTCACCTAGTAAGTGTTCTCTCATCTGAACGAGTTTCCAAAGATGAGTAATTGAATAAATTGGAACATATAAAAGTTCATGTCTAATTTCAGGCCGAAGATTTCGAGACAAAATTTCAATGAGATCAGTCTCGGGAATAGGGGTCTCAAGTTTATCTAGCATGACAGATATCGATTCATAAAATGCTTCGAACGTTTCATTAGATTTCATTTTACGACTTCGAATTTCTTCCTGAATGTCAAAACTTGATTTGAATTCCTTATACTCATATTTGAGAGCTATACAAAATGCATTCCATTCGACTGTATCTACCTTCTTATGAAAGCGCCAATACCAATCACACGCTTTTCCCGCCAATAAAACATGTAAATTTTTCCAAATAATTGTAAAGTCATTATTAAAATTTTCACGAGTTAAACTACGCACGCGATACAAAAACTCATCTACACTTATGCCATTAGACGAACCGTCAAATCTTATGTTCCAGTTCTGAATTATAGACGTAATCTTATCAGACCTAAAAGCAAAATTTTCATCAAATGAAGAACTGTTACGAGAATTGTTTCCAAAGTTACGATTACCTTCCTCCTGTCAAAATAGGTTGCGAACTAGCGTGAGGTATATTAAAATTTTGCATCTGACCTGCCGGATTACTTTGAGTCGTAGTAGGATTTCTGTGTTGAGCTGAACCTAAGTTATTTTGGCTCGGAACCTGTACATTTCGACATAAATCTAGATTCTGTAATAATCGGGCAACGGTATTCTCTATCATAGAAGTAATATGAGCATAATCTACATTCTGAGGAATATTATTTGCATCCGATCTATGGTTCTGCCGAGTACCACGACTATACTAGGAATTATTAACATTTGTATTTGGTGGATTTCTAGGTGGAGACATTAACACAAGATTAGAACTTGCGTCATGTGATGGAGTTTGGGAGTCAAAAAATTAATTTCTTGCATGGCTTCTGGTATAGTGTTGTCTTGTTTCTGCGTTTGCTGCCCCACTAGGTCTACCTTTATTATTAGGCTTAGACTTCTCAATAGGTTGAGATTGAACTCAATTATCTATTCTTCGAAGCTCTGATAATGCACAAGGGCGTTTGCATGTAGAACATTCTGCTGTTGTCGACAAGTGAGTTTCGATGCACCAACGATGAAATGCATGCTTGCATTCCGAAATAATTAAACATTCTTGTTCCTCAGCAATTTTTTTTTTCGTTACAGATAAAGCAATGCTGCTCAGTATTGTCAGCAAAACCAACATTCACGAGCTCTGCACATTGTGTAGGCAAAGGGGATCTTTCCATCATGACACACAACTAATGTTTACCAAAAGTGAATAAAAATAAACTTTTTTCTCCTTTGCTATAACAGGAATTTTTATTTTTTCATGTAAATTTTCTTTAGTTATTTAATCAAAATATATAACAATTGATTTTGGGGTTTTCTTACTTTTATGATGTCAATCGAAATGGGTAATAATAATTCATTTCAGTTTTCTATAAAATAGATGGTTGATGAAAAAACAAAACAGGTCTATAAAGTCTGCTAAGCAATTATTTAATATTTTACATTCAGTCTACCTGATATGCTTAATTTTTTTAACTTCTAAAACCAAAACCAACATCATTGGACAATAAATCGCAATTAGCAAAAGTATTGTATATCCGAACATATATCAGGATGTCAGTACCTTAGTAAGAAGGGAAAATAATAAAATAAATTCCTTAACAAAACCGCCACAAAAGATTTTATCTTTATACGAAATTTCATTTAATCACGAAAGGGACTTTAGGTAATCTTTGGTCAATGTATTCGAACTTTTATTCCTCAAATAATTGAAGATCCGAAAGACTATAAAGTTTATTCATGAATAAGATTTCCTTTCATATAAATACAAAAGCCTCATGAGTTAATGAACTTTAAAAAAAAATTATAACAATATTGAAGAAATTGAAGCAAAGGAAACTATATTAGTAATTTTTCGACAACTTAAATAAATATTTTTCTTGCGCCTTATGTTTCCAGAGCCCCACGTTGGGCGCCAATTTATGTAATGAACAGAACTATCATCAGGATCGGTTAGCGACTGGAAGGTTGCAGACGACTGCTCCTTCTCAGACCATCGCTTTATTGACTTTAGCATAGGGCTAGGTATTGATAGACCGAGCCCCGTAGTGAACAGGAAGAGGACCGACTGGGAGCTACAGAGCAACCTGCTCTGTAACTCCCTTTCCTCGATTCCACCGATGAATGACATCGGGGATATTGATTCTGCTGTGGAGATTCTTAGCGAATCATTCCGCTACGCCACTAGCATGGCCTGTAGGCCGGTGATCCGTAGGGATTGATATCGGTATCTGTAGGTTTGTCAGGAATCTGCTTAGATTCAGGGTTGTCAGGGCCTCGATTTGAGATGCAACTGAATACAGAGCAGTCAATCGGGGTACTCCACAGGGAGGTGTTTTATCACCCCTTCTGTGGAATCTGACTATTAATTCGCTTCTTTGGAGCGTAAACTAATCAAGACGGTCGCATATGCCGATGATGTTGCGGTGGCGATCTCTGGTAAACACTTAGATACCATATCTCAGTGTATGGAGTCCGCACTGGCAATCCTAAGCAAATGGAGCACCAGTAGTGGGCTCAGTGTGAATCCGGCCAAGACTGAGCTGATACAATTCACAAGGAGGTACAAGATCGACAGCTTCACACATCCGAAGCTGAACGGTACTCCCTTGAAAATATCCGATAGCGCCAAGTACTTCGGTGTAATCCTAGATAGCAAGCTATCATGGAACCAAAACATCCAAGCGAGGGCGGATAAGGCTCTAGTGGCCATTTATACATGCAAAAGGGCAGTTGGTCTCAACTATGGTGTAAACCCCAGCGGGATTAACTGGAACTTTGAAGCTGTTGTTGAACCGATACTCTTTTATGGAGTACTGGTGTGGTGGAAAGCGATGGAGAAAGACACTCATCGTCTTGCGGCGAGGCTGTTGACAGGCTCACTCAGATCGACTACAACTGGAGCACTCTTCACCCTGCTGAATTGGATCCCAATGGACATTCTGGCCAAACAGTTGGCTCTATATTCTGCGGTCAGGTTGCACACTGCGTGCCCATGGTCACGGTTTGACTATGGGCATGCCAGGATTCTGAATGAATACCGAGGCAACAGGATCCATGACAACATTGACTATTGCATACCCAGACCTTTCTTTGGCGGACTTTTCCAGTCTCTTGTCGTGGACAGGGAACAGGTATCTAGACTTTCATTTCCCGCAGATTCCGTTAGAGTCTTCACTGACGGATCTAAGAGGGGAACCAATGTAGACGGAGGTTTCTACGTGGAGAACTTTAACGTAAAAACTTCATTTAGGCTTCAGGATGGTTGCAGCATCCTGCAAGCCGAAATTTCTGCTATTGCTCGTGCAGCTATATGGCTGAGGTATTATAGGATATCGAACGATATCTATATCTTTACCGATAGCAAGGCGGCCATCTCTGCTATTAATGGTGTGTACAGCACATCCATACCTGTGGTCGCATGCCGACTATCTTTAAATGAGATAGCGAGAAATTCGAGGGTGACACTTGTTTGGGTACCGGTATATTCCGACTGTCCTCGCAACCTCATCGCTGATGGAATTTCCAGGGAAGGGACAGAGATGGATAACTCTATGATCTGTCACTTCACAGGCATTCCTCTATCGTATTGTAAGTTCTTGGTTCAGTGTGAATCATATAGACTCGCTCAATTAAGATGGGATAACGTGACCAACTGTCTTGTGGCAAGGGCCACATGGCCCCGCTATGACCCACGCAGAACACGCGACCTTCTGAACTTCAACAAGGTACGAATTCGTCAACTTGTGAATGTCTTAACTGGACATTGTAACTTTGGGACCCATGCGAGAAGGATGGGTCTAGAATACAATGACTTCTGTAGAAGCTGTAATGATGAAGAGGAGGAAGAAACAGTACTCCATCTTCTATGTCGGTCTCCTGCCCTGGGCGGCGTAAGGGCAGCGGCGTTGCGCTCCAGCTTCTTGCCGGACATAGACAGCCTGGCGAGTCTGGAGCTGACTAGAATATCGGCCTTCCTAAGGTCCACGGGATGGCTTAATGCGGCAGAGGACGACTCGTGAGTGGTCCTTGCTTTAGGGTATCACAACGGGACCGAATCAACGGACCCAAGTGCATTGCTTAGGCAATGGCCCTAATAACCTAACCTAACCTATCATCAGGATCATGACCGCTTAAAAAGCGACAACGTCTTCTTGGCGATTGGTGCTCTACTAGAGACAGAGGAACGGTTGGGAGCCATTAATAAAGCTAGCTAGCAGTCGGGTGGGGGGATTCTTGTTCCTGCTATCTCCCTTACCAAAAAAGAGATCATTCCATTACACAAATATTATTATAGACTCCCTAAAACAAACTATAATAAAATGGACTAGGTGTTGATCTTTATATAAAAGATGTAATAGTTAATCCCATTTAAGATCAACGAGACGGATAAGCTAAACAAACGTCAACCACGACAACTGAAACTATTTTGGACTCTCCTAGATGTAACTGGAGAGGAAAATGCCTCTTAACCCGCCCTACCTTTGATCTAGGTGGTATAGAGCCCACGATTAAATTACCTCACTTCCTTCACATCATTAAGAAAACACGAATTATTTTAACTATCCATATTACAGGAATTCGTAATTTATTCAACTTGATTTCATAGTAAAATATTTAGCATTAATTAGGTAATATGTAGTACTATCCGAATAATGCTCCGACACATTCAGATAATAATATTTAAATGAATTTAAACTACCGTAACTTATTCAGTACTTATGAAAATGATAATAGAAATAATGTCAACCAATTTTACTAAAGGAAACAAAACTTGCACCTTGGTCGCAAACGAACTGACAGGGATATAAGCCAATTTGTTGCAATTTGGGTATTGCCTCATAAGTATATCGTTTCATAATTAACCCCTTACAGTTGCCTTGAACGAAGAAATAAGACACCGCTTGCGACCAACTACCACTTGCCATTATGACCATGGCACTAGTCGCAATATTTCGCGAACGATATTCATCCCCAAAATCCTGCAAACCTATAATTTTATCTTTATGTCTATCATAGTCCAAATAACTCAGACACTTCATCACATGACACACTTAAAGCCTTGAATGTCCCGTTTAAATTACCCGGAGTCTTTGGCCAATCTTTTACAAAACGTTGTAAGGTTCTTACATCAGGCCAATCTCACATTTTCCTTAAATAACGGTGAACAAGAGGGGAAAGAAAATATACCGCTAAACAAATTAATTTTATACCCGTTTCATACCGGCGTCTCCTAAGATCTCGGGAATGATTTGCCAAATTATTTCTAATGCATACAGACATCGATTTCGACGTTTTTGAAGACAAATCATTCTTCTTATGCAGTTCAAGTTCCAATACTTTAATTTTCTCCTTACACTTGTCCAACTGATGGGATAAGCTAGCATTGTTTGTTGTTAACCTACTATTTAAACGTTTTTCATTTAAATATTGTGTCCTATAATGGTCTAGCGCAGTTTTTGTTGTCATCAATTTAGAAAAGTGGGATGTGGAAGAAAAATTATTATATAATGGGTCAATCCCTAAGTATCCTACGTCCATTGTCTCCTATACGTTATGAAAACTTTCGCTGTTAGTTTTCGTCGGGTCTTTACCTACTGGAAAGTCTTCTGAAATGTCGTCCGTAGAAAAATTCAAATTTCCCTCCTGCGCACATTTTTGTATAGGAACTTGAGGTGCTTTCCAATATGAACTAGTTTTTTCAAAGCTTGTCTTTAGTTCAAAATTTTCATTTTTAGGAATAGCAAATTTATAAAGTTTATTTCCAAATATATATTCCACCGAAAAATGCCGACTACAGACAAACGGCCGTTTCAACGACGACTTCACACCTAAAATGCGAAGCCATTCCGAACGCCTAAAATAAATAAGCAAAAAATATTGTAAGCAAAATATACTTCTTGAGAAAATTAACTTTTTCAAGCAATTACTTTTTGGGAAAAATACTCTTTCCAAAAATTAATTTTTTAAGAAAGTACATTTCCCAATAGCATTTCTTTCATAAAAATTAATTTTTCCAAAAATAGATTCTTATGTAGTTCTACCAATATATATTTATTCATTTATTTTACTATATAAATGTCATGCTTCTTTCAAATTATTTTCTATTGTTATTTTCAAATTACTATTTTAAACATATGTACATATAATATAAAAATGTTAGTAGATAACTACCCGCTGCAAAATTCTTTTCTTCTTCATTTTGTAGTCAATTGATAAGATGTCTATAAATTAATATGCGAATGTTTATTAAACTTTTTATTTCAAAAATCCTCTAACTTAAATCAAATTCTTAAAATTTAAAAATTAAATTAAAAATAAGAACATTTATGTTTTTGCAAAAGTCTTACTAACCAAAATTTAACGTAATTAAAAATATGTATTTAACTTAATATTTATTACATTTTATTGCCTACTATCTATAATAACACGAACTGCACTTAAATACGAACATAGGTTAACCTTTTGTTCCCAAAGCATGCTCCAGGACAAAAAGTAAATCTATATATTATAATTTTCGCTTACTATCTACATATTAAATCGAATTAAATTTAATTAAATATACTCATTAAGGGACAAAAAGTTGGTCAATATGTTATAACACCGTATTGTTTACTAACTATCTATAATAACACATCCGTTTCACTTTTTTTAAATTTTAATATTCAAAAACAACTTATAATTTAACAAAAATAAAGAGCCATTAAGCTGAAAAATATTAGTGCATATTATTAATCAAATGAGAAGAATTATAATATTTTATATTTTTTTCTTTTACGTCGTCTATTACCAGGAAATGGAAATACAGAAAACGCAGTATTATATAGAAGTACAGTATTATAGTTTAGCAAATGCATTCAAAATGATCTCCATATACTATATTTCGATTTACTCGTAATTTGGTTTTCAATTTTATTGTAGTTTATCAAATGCATTTAAAGTTATCTCCATATACTATGTTTCCATTATTACTGTATCTATACTGTATCAGAAATTTTAACTTTTTGTAAACAAAAATATGTCACTTTCTATCGACAAGAAATAGAAAAGAGATAGCAAGCAAAGAAATTTGCTGTCCCTCTCGCAACGTTGGTCGAAAACATTACCACTACATACACAGTTGTCATGTCTAATTAGTAGTCTATGACTGAGTCACAGAATACACAGAAAACTCAAAAGTGACAGTTAATTTTGGCCCGTATCAGCTTTTGCCTAACGATAGTGCAAATGAGTACAAAATATATCTGCACAATGCTACATAAGTATGTTAGAAGAAATAGCTATACATGGTCATCTCTAAACACATGTTTTACAATCTAAAAAAATAATGGTGGTTGAATATATAACAAAAATTTCGTTTAGGAGAAAAATTGTGAAATATATAATAAAAGTTAGTGTTAAGTGATTTTAAGACAATATTAAAGTGTTTATAAACATTAAAAGAATATACCAAAACTCCTAAATTGTGGCTGGCGGTCAGTACCATAAAGAAATCAACATAAAAATGAGCCAAGACTCCCAAACAATTGAAATACTTTCACATTAATTTTGTTTTTAATATTTATTAATCTTAGTGCTCAAAAAACTAATTGTTAATGATTTAGAAATGGTTAAATGTTTTGAAAATATAAATTGTCGCACTGATCATCACGTAATCAACCTGGATACATATATTAAATGGGACTATGGGAGGCGACACAAGTGCTTAGTGCATGCTAATAGATGGCTAAGGCGCTAAAAAGACATGCTCACGGGAGTAACGAGAACCTTAAACTATAAATTAAGCCGGGAATGAGAATTTCATTGAAGTCATAGAAGATCACGTCAAAAATATCATTTTCTAATCAGAGGTACAACTTAAGTTGAACTGCTGCAACAAAATTGGAAATTCCACAGACTTAGAAGAAGGCGGTACGTATAATTTATTTTTAACAAAAGCTATGCTTACAATATATCCTTTATAAAAATTACTTATATACATTTTGTTATTCCATATATTTCCATACTAGGCTTGCGTTGACTTCAATGAGCATTTGGAAGTGCACAAAACAACTGATAATTTCCAAAAGATCTATACCCCGATGTTACTGATAGCTTCGAATCCTTCATGTACTCCCAGTCCTTCTAAATATATTATTTTTTAACTGATAATATGCTGTATAGATGTCAAGGTATTTATATTTATCAGCATATTTATTTATTTAAAACAAATAAGAACAATTTTCTTTTATCGTTTATGAAATAGTGTTTTTCCAACATGAGCGCCTTTGTCAATTTTAGTGGCAAATAAGAAAATTGGAAACCAACATTATGAAAATAAATTTTTGGTTATAACCAAATGTTAGACCGTTTTCATAACTTGCATAAAGATCTAAAAACAATTGGTGTATTATTGGTATATTATTTTTCGACTGATAATATGCTTATGAAATAGTGTTTTTCCAACATGAGCGTCTTTGTCAATTTCAGTGGCAAATAAGAAAATTGGGAGGCCGACATTATGAAAATCAATTTTCATTCATAACACAAGTTATGGAAAATCGGCTGGATGAATATATCACATAACTTGTATAAAGGTCTAAAATCAATTTGTGAACTGCATATCACCAACAGTGTATAAAATGTAAGTATTTTTCTTTTATACAAAATGTGAAACTTATAACTGTAATCTCCAACTTTGTTTAAAAATATTAATCAAAATTTGTATATCTCTTTTAGGGTCACAGTGTCTACAAAGAATTGCCTGATGGAAAACATATAGAGTCGAAAATTGTTAAAGTGAATGTAATTGTGATGATACCTTCAATTCAAACTTTTTTTCTTACTTGGATTATAAATATATACCTATAAAAAATAATTTATTACAAAACATGCTGTAATGTTTTTAAATTGCTCAATCACAAACTCTTTTGTATCGTAGTATTTGAGAAACAGTTTCAAACTAAATATTTCTACATAAATATATATTACAAATTAATAATTCAAATGAAATACCTAAGGCTAAGAAAATCGTTGCAATCATCACTACATCACCTTTAGAATAAGATGATTGTTGTACATATATATTTTATTAATCATTTATTGTCAATAACAATCCAACTTCTTTAAAATATAATACAAAATTTTATTTATTTCTCAAACAAATCATGTTAATATTGTGTATGCTTCCACACTACCATAGAGGTACTACACTTACTGCGTTGCCAATTTTTTTTAATGGCTGGCATCCCCAGTAGGCCTAAACCATTATATATATAACGTTTAAAAATGTAACTTTAATATTATTTAAATGGATTTAATCAATTTCAATTTATAAGTTACATGTTTAAACGTTTTGACTAGAATATAAAATTGACTAGAATATAAAATAAGTTAACATTGCACATAAATTAAAATTAAACAATTCAATACACAATAAAAGAAAATAAATTAATATTCATAGGCTAATTGTTCGAAATTAATGTTATCACAATCAACTAAGCACTGAAGATGAAAGTGTTGCGACTTTCGAAAACAGCTGTTCTGCTCTGCTGTGTAAATTGAATAAAACTGATGTTGACTTTCCTGTGTGCCTTGGAATATTTATCATCATGTCTTTCTGAGATTTTAATTAATTTCGAACAATTAGCCTATGAATATTAATTCAATTTAACATAGCAATATAAAATGTTCGTAAAAATAATTACCTTACCAATTCAAGCTAAGGCTTCAGCTACCAATGAAAATTGGAAAAACCGTTCACATATACTTAAGTATAAATTCAAACCATTGTAATGAACAGAACTATCATCAGGATCATGACCACTTAAAAAGCGGCAACGTCTTCTTGGCGATTGGTGCTCTACTAGAGACAGAGGAACGGTTGGGAGCCATTAATAAAGCTAGCTAGCAGTCGGGTGGGGGATTCTTGTTCCTGCTATCTCCCTTACCAAAAAAGAGATCATTCGATTACACAAATATTATTATAGACTCCCTAAAACAAACTATAATAAAATGGACTAGGTGTTGATCTTTATATAAAAGATGTAATAGTTAACCCCATTTAAGATCAACGAGACGGATAAGCTAAACAAACGTCAACCACGAAAACTGAAACTATTTTGGACTCTCCTAGATGTAACTGGAGAGGAAAATGTCTCTTAACCCGCCCTGCCTTTGATCTAGGTGGCATAGAGCCCACGATTAAAGGAAGTGTCCTTCACATCATTAAGAAAACACGAATTATTTTAACTATCCATATTACAGGAATTCGTAATTTATTCAACTTGAATTCATAGTAAAATATTTAGCATTAATTAGGTAATATGTAGTACTATCCGAATAATGCTCCGACACATTCAGATAATTTAAACTACCGTAACTTATTCAGTACTTATGAAAATGATAATAGAAAATAATGTCAACTAACGACTAATTGTCATATGATCAACAATTTATTTGTAGGGTACTCAGAACTAAAACATGAATAATTGATTATGAGATAATTCAATTGTAAATATGTATGTAACTATATAGTGTTTTTACGCATGGTGCAATTATTTTCTTCTTAGGTTGATTATTCTAATTTTTCTACTTAAGAGTAATTAATATGGTGAAAATAATAAAAAAGAGAATCGCGAAATCTACAATATATAATTGAAATTAATCTTTAACAAAACTCACCGGTAAATATGTTGTAACGCAGCTGTTGATGAGGCCTCTTCAAATGCTGGATACCTTGTTGCTTAAAATGTTGTTAATTACTCTTTTCCATACGATAATGAATATGTCTGGTTATATCGGTCTTTCCTTAGTATAATAAGCATATACTTACAACTACTTAAAATAGATTAATTAAATTAAATTTATTTTTAAGTTAAGGGATTAAAATGAAACTTCATCGTGCAATAATTTTTGTGCAATATAGAATTAAGATGTTTTTTTTTTAGATTTAGGTTATGTTGTCAAGTAACTTTATGAAAAGAGTGTATTTGTTTTAGCTTACATATTTTTACTTTTTTTTCTTTTGGGGTTTACTAGAATCTAATTTATTTCATTGTACTTAATTTTTTTTTTATTTTAATATTAGGATACTTTTAAATTATTTTTGCAGGTTGAAATTTCCTTTTTTTATACACAAATACATATTGCTAGTTACAAATTTTTTTTGTGTATGCACTTTAACCAATGGAATGATGTTGTAGGTAAATATCGGTTGAATCAGTTGTAGTTAACATTTACTCATGATGATATTCATCTGGGACAATTGGCCAAATCCTGTTATTTTTTATATTTTTCTTGTTTTTTTGCACATGCATTCACCGCTAAAGTGTGTATCGATTGTTTGCAGGTTAACTTGACAATGCGTTATGGCTCACTTCTCAATTTCGTTATTGGCTATAATTTTGATTTTACTTTATTTTGTGCTTTCGTAGAGAGTATTTAATATTATTTTGGTTGCTGAGGGTATTACTTATTAATAAAGATAATTAATAAGAATTTTCGCAACAGTGACGGGAAATAGGATAGGTGCTCGTTGGCGATTTAAATCTTATGATGTACTGTCATAGGTCACAACGAAAATGCTTCACAAGAGTAAATGTCTGAACTTTAAACCAATAGAATAAAAGTAATTTCAATAAATTTATATTTGGGAAGAGAAAACTCTTCCAAAATGGAAGTTATACAATCCCTTTGTCTTTTAATCTAGGAATTATTTTAAGTTTAATTTATAAGCAAATCTATTCAATATGAACTAGTATTTTAATATTTACCTCTTTTTTTTCAGTTTATATTCTTAGTATAATTTATTAACAAAAAAACACTTCAGTCGATCTTCTGCAATATAGCGCAATTAAATTAAATTTAAATTGATTTATTGTAGAAAAAAATCTTTCTTAGAGGATTGGGATGTGAATAGCTCAAAAGTTGAATTGAAAAGAATTTATCATCTCCACGTTGGGTCCAAGCAAGCCTGAACTCACAATTTCCTGTAAACGAATGTGAAGATAAACACGACGATTTATGTGCGTTCTGCTGCGTCAAATGGCCTTTCAAGCCTGCGTTAAATGCGGCTCAAAATTGCATTACAGAAAATTCAGCAATTTGCATATTTAGTGTTGTTACTTCTAAAGAGAATACCAAAAGCGCTAAGATTGTTGAATATATCTACCAACCTATTTTCCATTGCTTTGCAAATAAAAGTTCTAAAAATAATTGAAAATCTTAGCGTAAACACTACGGTATTTAAAATATTCTTATTAACAAAATATATTTGAAACTCCAACAAAACAATCTTACACTACACCATAAAAGTTTGACTTAATGTATAATGGAATAAAAAATTCAGAAAAATAGGACATGAAGAAAATAATTAAACGGTAACACGGGTATTAAAACAAAAACGTGTTAACATCAGGTTGATACAGTTCTCGGATTCTTTTTCACAATAAAATTTGTGTAAATAGGAACTGTTATCACATTCAACTAAGCCACGTAAACAGTGGTGATAAGACCATTATACACATGAGCACTGAAGATGAAAGTGTTGCGAATCTCGAAAACAGCTGTTCTGCTCTGCTGTGTAAGTTGAATAAAACTGATGTTGACTTTCCTGTGTGCCTGGGAATATTTATCATGATGTCTTTCTGAGATTTTAATTAATTTCGAACAAGTAGCCTATGATGATTAATTCAATTTAACATAGCCATTTAAAATGTTCGTAAAAATAATTACCTTAAAAGAAAATAATATTTTTGTTTCAACAGTTTCAAAATAAATCTTCAGTGAATTTTTATAATTTAAATGTGTTATTGAATGTTTATGTGTGTGTGTGTGATATAGTGGAATGTTATGTAAGGTGTTATACAGGTACATTGTTTATAATTAATAATAATAAAAAATAAAATAATAAAAAAAATACAATTATTTACATAAAAAATAATGAATTTTTAAAATGATAAAATATTTGCATCCTATAATGAAAAGTTTTGTACTAAAGACATTGCAAAATGAACAATCAAAACATTTTTAACGAATTTATATACGTATATAATTACTTGGCGAAATGATTTTTAAATATGTGTCATGTGAGAAATAGATTTGCATGATATTTGTGGAATAAGAAGAGATATTGTATAACAAACACTTTTCGGCTATTTTTCTTGCAATATATGGCCGAAGTCGAAATTGAACTATTTATTAGTAACACATAAGATTTTTTCTTTAAAATTAGGCTCCTTAATTTTTTTATTGAAAAAAGTAAAATGAAGTGAGTTTTAATTCTAATGAAAAGGTTACGAACTTTTTGATGTGTTACTTTATCGCAACAAAGGTAAGGTTCTTCCTTAAAAAGTTCATCAAATATAATTTTTCTAATACCATGCTGGTGGCAGTTTTGGTTGAACAGAGCAAAGAATTGCTTTTCTAAAACTGAAAAATAGTTTACAAATTCTTGAGGCGGTTTAACCAAATGGCAGTTTTCAAATTCTTTTTGAGATGTAAAAGAATAGTCTGGAGAAACAGCCTCGTCACTATGAAATGTTCCAGAACTGCCTTTCCTTCATTAATTTCTGCATTCTCTTCGATATTTATATCATCTAAAGAAGGGCAAGGATTTGGCAAACAGTGAAGTTATTTCTGTCAAAACTGTATGACAAGTCCACTATTGAATAATCTAATAACTTTTCATCGGAAGATATTTCTTCACAATTGCCGTTGACTACTACGTTAACGTAGTGCAAACCCCAACGTTTTTGAAAAGAACTCAAAAAATTTCGAGCAGTAATGCGGACGCAATTTCCTGAACCTCAGATGCAACAAAAGGCTTTTCAAAGATGAAATGTTTATAAGCCAACCGTGTATGAACCTAAAAGTATTTGTTATATTGTTTCCCTTTTCATCTATTATTTTAATAGTGCCAAGTATCTTTGCGGCAAGTCGAAGAACTTCAAGCTCTTCTTCAGAAAAGGTGAAAGCCTTAGAATTTGATCGACTATTGAACATGTCAAAGAGATTACTAAAAAACTCCAAGTATTCGGCAGTACTTAAAAAAGTCGAGGACCTCGAAAAAAGCAATTTTCCTGACGCATGTAAAGTTCGCATACCTATAGATACAGTGCGACTTAACACTTGGGCAGCTAAGTTAACTCTCATGCGCTGAAACCCATTTGGGTATATATGTTCAATAGTGAGCTTCGGAGAACATTTTATGGAGTTAGAAACGACTTTATAGAAATGGATACTATCTTCCCATGATACTAGTTTATTTTCAAAATAAACCTTGTGATCTAAATTTAGAAGGCAGTTTCTAGCACTTTTCCAAAGATGGGGAGAGTCGTGCATGAAGAAAACTCTTTTATCATTTACGAGAAAATATGGTCGTGCTTGATTAACTCCAACAATTTTACTAAAGGAAACAAAATTTGCACCTTGGTCGCAAACGAACTGACAGGGATATAAGCCAATTTGTTGCAATTTGGGTATTGCCTCATAAGTATATCGTTTCATAATTAACCCCTTACAGTTGCCTTGAACGAAGAAATAAGACACCGCTTGCGACCAACTACCACTTGCCATTATGACCATGGCACTAGTCGCAATATTTCGCGAACGATATTCATCCCCAAAATCCTGCAAATCTATAATTTTATCTTTATGTCTATCATAGTCCAAATAACTCAGACACTTCATCACATGACACACTTAAAGCCTTGAATGTCCCGTTTAAATTACCCGGAGTCTTTGGCCAATCTTTTACAAAACGTTGTAAAGTTCTTACATCAGGCCAATCTCACATTTTCCTTAAATAACGGTGAACAAGAGGGGAAAGAAAATATACCGCTAAACAAATTAATTTTATACCCGTTTCATACCGGCGTCTCCTAAGATCTCGGGAATGATTTGCCAAATTATTTCTAATGCATACAGACATCGATTTCGACGTTTTTGAAGACAAATCATTCTTCTTATGCAGTTCAAGTTCCAATACTTTAATTTTCTCCTTACACTTGTCCAACTGATGGGATAAGCTAGCATTGTTTGTTGTTAACCTACTATTTAAACGTTTTTCATTTAAATATTGTGTCCTATAATGGTCTAGCGCAGTTTTTGTTGTCATCAATTTAGAAAAGTGGGATGTGGAAGAAAAATTATTATATAATGGGTCAATCCCTAAGTATCCTACGTCCATTGTCTCCTATACGTTATGAAAACTTTCGCTGTTAGTTTTCGTCGGGTCTTTACCTACTGGAAAGTCTTCTGAAATGTCGTCCGTAGAAAAATTCAAATTTCCCTCCTGCGCACATTTTTGTATAGGAACTTGAGATGCTTTCCAATATGAACTAGTTTTTTCAAAGCTTGTCTTTAGTTCAAAATTTTCATTTTTAGGAATAGCAAATTTATAAAGTTTATTTCCAAATACATATTCCACCGAAAAATGCCGACTACAGACAAACGGCCGTTTCAACGACGACTTCACACCTAAAATGCGAAGCCATTCCGAACGCCTAAAATAAATAAGCAAAAAATATTGTAAGCAAAATATACTTCTTGAGAAAATTAACTTTTTCAAGCAATTACTTTTTGGGAAAAATACTCTTTCCAAAAATTAATTTTTTAAGAAAGTACATTTCCCAATAGCATTTCTTTCATAAAAATTAATTTTTCCAAAAATAGATTCTTATTTACTTCTACCAATATATATTTATTCATTTATTTTACTATATAAATGTCATGCTTCTTTCAAATTATTTTCTATTGTTATTTTCAAATTACTATTTGAAGCATATGTACATATAATATAAAAATGTTAGTAGATACCTACCCGCTGCAAAATTCTTTTCTTCTTCATTTTGTAGTGAATTGATAAGATGTCTATAAATTAATATTCGAATGTTTATTAAACTTTTTATTTCAAAAATCCTCTAACTTAAATCAAATTCTTAAAATTTTAAAATTAAATTAAAAATAAGAACATTTATGTTTTTGCAAAAGTCTTACTAACCAAAATTTAACGTAATTAAAAATATGTATTTAACTTAATATTTATTACATTTTATTGCCTACTATCTATAATAACACGAACTGCACTTAAATACGAACATAGGTTAACCTTTTGTTCCCAAAGCATGCTCCAGGACAAAAAGTTAATCTATATATTATAATTTTCGCTTACTATCTACATATTAAATCGAATTAAATTTAATTAAATATACTCATTAAGGGACAAAAAGTTGGTCAATATGTTATAACACCGTATTGTTTACTAACTATCTATAATAACACATCCGTTTTACTTTTTTAAAATTTTAATATTCAAAAACAACTTATAATTTAACAAAAATAAAGAGCCCTTAAGCTTAAAAATATTAGTGCATATTATTAATCAAATGAGAAGAATTATAATATTTTATATTTTTTTCTTTTACGTCGTCTATTACCAGGAAATGGAAATACAGAAAACGCAGTATTATATAGAAGTACAGTATTATAGTTTAGCAAATGCATTCAAAATGATCTCCATATACTATATTTCGATTTACTCGTAATTTGGTTTTCAATTTTATTGTAGTTTATCAAATGCATTTAAAGTTATCTCCATATACTATGTTTCCATTATTACTGTATCTATACTGTATCAGAAATTTTAACTTTTTGTAAACAAAAATATGTCACTTTCTATCGACAAGAAATAGAAAAGAGATAGCAAGCAAAGAAATTTGCTGTCCCTCTCGCAACGTTGGTCGAAAACATTACCACTACATACACAGTTGTCATGTCTAATTAGTAGTCTATGACTGAGTCACAGAATACACAGAAAACTCAAAAGTGACAGTTAATTTTGGCCCGTATCAGCTTTTGCCTAACGATAGTGCAAATGAGTACAAAATATATCTGCACAATGCTACATAAGTATGTTAGAAGAAATAGCTATACATGGTCATCTCTAAACACATGTTTTACAATCTAAAAAAATAATGGTGGTTGAATATATAACAAAAATTTCGTTTAGGAGAAAAATTGTGAAATATATAATAAAAGTTAGTGTTAAGTGATTTTAAGACAATATTAAAGTGTTTATAAACATTAAAAGAATATACCAAAACTCCTAAATTGTGGCTGGCGGTCAGTACCATAAAGAAATCAGCATAAAAATGAGCCAAGACTCCCAAACAATTGAAATACTTTCACATTAATTTTGTTTTTAATTTTTATTAATCTTAGTGCTCAAAAAACTAATTGTTAATGATTTAGAAATGGTTAAATGTTTTGAAAATATAAATTGTCGCACTGATCATCACGTAATCAACCTGGATACATATATTAAATGGGACTATGGGAGGCGACACAAGTGCTTAGTGCATGCTAATAGATGGCTAAGGCGCTAAAAAGACATGCTCACGGGAGTAACGAGAACCTTAAACTATAAATTAAGCCGGGAATGAGAATTTCATTGAAGTCATAGAAGATCACGTCAAAAATATCATTTTCTAATCAGAGGTACAACTTAAGTTGAACTGCTGCAACAAAATTGGAAATTCCACAGACTTAGAAGAAGGCGGTACGTATAATTTATTTTTAACAAAAGCTATGCTTACAATATATCCTTTATAAAAATTACTTATATACATTTTGTTATTCCATATATTTCCATACTAGGCTTGCGTTGACTTCAATGAGCATTTGGAAGTGCACAAAACAACTGATAATTTCCAAAAGATCTATACCCCGATGTTACTGATAGCTTCGAATCCTTCATGTACTCCCAGTCCTTCTAAATATATTATTTTTTAACTGATAATATGCTGTATAGATGTCAAGGTATTTATATTTATCAGCATATTTATTTATTTAAAACAAATAAGAACAATTTTCTTTTATCGTTTATGAAATAGTGTTTTTCCAACATGAGCGCCTTTGTCAATTTTAGTGGCAAATAAGAAAATTGGAAACCAACACTATGAAAATAAATTTTTGGTTATAGCACAAGTCATGGAAAACCTGCTGAATGAATGTTAGACCGTTTTCATAACTTGCATAAAGATCTAAAAGCGATTTGTGAACTGCATATCAAAGAAACGAAAAGATTGTATAGGAATAAGCAAGAGTGTATATAATGTAAGTATTGTTCTGTTATAAAAAATGTGAAACTTATAAATGTAATCTCTATCAGATTAATGGCTAATTTCTATATTTCGGTTAAGGTCACAGTGTCTACAAAGAATTCGCTAAAGAAAAAGGTTATTGGAAACAAATCTGGAAGTAGCTGGAAAACATTAGAGTAGAAAGTTGTTAAAGTAAATGCAATTGTAATGGTTTTAAGATTCAAAATTTATACGTATAAAAAAATATTGATAAAAACTATACAGTAATGTTCTTAAATTTATTTTACTCTCAATAAAAATTCAAGTTCTTTAAAATTTAATTTTAATTTATTTATTAACAAATCTTATTGATATTGTGTAGGTTTCCACACTACCATAGAAGTACTACACTTAGTGCGTTGCCAATTTGTTGAAATGGCTGGCTTCCCCAATAGGCCTAAACCATTTTTTTCTTAACATGTTCCGGGACAAAAAGCAAAGCCATATTTTCTACATAAAAGCACACGAACTTAGAGTTTTACCCTATGTTCCGAAAACATGTTCCGATACATACATTCATATAAATTACTTTTCTCTCACTTTAATTAATTTAAAAATACACTTCCATATTCTTCCTACCATTTTTATATTCACTTGTTCACTGGTGGAAGGGAGGAATAACTTTACCGCACTAATATCACTATTTTAAATTATACACATCACACAAAATTTACGTCGTATAATTTGGAAACAAATTCCTAGTTCTCTATACCATTTGCATATCGTTGGCTCCTGATATCTAAAAGAGTTTTAGATATTTTTAAATTTATATATGTATAGGAAAAATTTACTTACATATTTTTGCTGCTACCACCACCGATTTTATTGTTTTTGTGTGCTTTTTTGGCATTTCACACTATTGGTAATTCGAGGACGAAAGAGTAGATAATGTTTCACCCATAAATTACCAATTTCAAGCACTAAATCTTACGATAATTTGATTATTTTCAATTTTTCACCAAAAATCCTGCCAAGAAATTTTAACTTTTTGTAAACAAAAATATGTAATTTTCTATCGACAAGAAAAAGAAAAGAGACAGCAAGCAAAAAAATTTGCTGTCCCTCTCGCAACATCGGTCGAAAACATTAACACTACATACACAGTTTTCATGTCTAATTAGTAGTCTATGGACTGAGCACAGAAAACACAGAAAACTCAAAAGTGACAGTTCATTTTGGCCCGTATCAGCTTTTGCCTAACGATAGTGCAAACGAGTACAAAATATGTATACGCAAAGCTGAAATGCATTCCATATACTATATTTCGATTTACTCGTAATTTGGTTTTCAATTTTATTGTAGTTTATCAAATGCATTTAAAGTTATCTCCATATACTATGTTTCCATTATTACTGTATCTATACTGTATCAGAAATTTTAACTTTTTGTAAACAAAAATATGTCACTTTCTATCGACAAGAAATAGAAAAGAGATAGCAAGCAAAGAAATTTGCTGTCCCTCTCGCAACGTTGGTCGAAAACATTACCACTACATACACAGTTGTCATGTCTAATTAGTAGTCTATGACTGAGTCACAGAATACACAGAAAACTCAAAAGTGACAGTTAATTTTGGCCCGTATCAGCTTTTGCCTAACGATAGTGCAAATGAGTACAAAATATATCTGCACAATGCTACATAAGTATGTTAGAAGAAATAGCTATACATGGTCATCTCTAAACACATGTTTTACAATCTAAAAAAATAATGGTGGTTGAATATATAACAAAAATTTCGTTTAGGAGAAAAATTGTGAAATATATAATAAAAGTTAGTGTTAAGTGATTTTAAGACAATATTAAAGTGTTTATAAACATTAAAAGAATATACCAAAACTCCTAAATTGTGGCTGGCGGTCAGTACCATAAAGAAATCAGCATAAAAATGAGCCAAGACTCCCAAACAATTGAAATACTTTCACATTAATTTTGTTTTTAATTTTTATTAATTTTAGTGCTCAGAAAAGTAATTGTTAATGGTTTAAAAACTGTTAAATGTTCTTAAAATATAAATCGTCGCACTGATCATCACGTAATCAACCTGGATACATATATTAAATGGGACTATGGGAGGCGAAACAAGTGCTTAGTGCATGCTAATAGATGGCTAAGACGCTAAAAAGGCATGCTCACGGGCGTAATGAGAACCTTAAACTATAAATTAAGCCGGGAATGAGAGTTTCATTGAAGTCACAGAAGATCGCGTCAAAAAAATCAATTTCTAATCAGAGGTACGACTTGAGTTGAACTGCTGCAACAAAATTGGAAATTCCACAGACTTAGAAGAAGGCGGTAGGTACGTATTATTTATTTTTAGCAAAAGTTATGCTTACAATAGATCCTTTATAAAATTTACTTATATACCATTTACTATTCCATATGTTTCCGTACTAGGCTAGCGTTGACTTCAATGAGCATTTGCACAAAACTACTGATAATTTCCAATAGATCCGTCTGCCTATTCTACACCCCGATGTTACTGTAGCTTCGAATCCTTCATGTTCTCCCAGTCCTTCTAAATATATTATTTTTTAACTGATAATTTGCTGTATAGATGTGAAGGTATTTATATTTGTCAACATATTTATTTAAAACAAATAAGAACAATTTTCTTTTATCGTTTATGAAATAGTGTTTTTCCAACCTGAGCGCCCTTGTCAATTTTAGTGGCAAATAGGAAAATTGGAAACCAACATTATGAAAATAAATTTTTGGTTATAGCACAAGTCATGGAAAACCTGCTGAATGAATGTTAGACTGTTTCATAACTTGCATAAAGATCTAAAAGCAGTTGGTGAACTGCATATCAGAGAAACGAAAGGATTGCATAGGAATAAGCAAGAGTGTATATAATATAAGTATTATTCTGTTATAAATGTAATCCCTATCAGATTAATGGTTTGCTAAACCTAATTTAAAAGTATTAATCGAAATTTCTATATTTCTTTTAGGGTCACACTGTCCACAAAGAATTCGCTAAAGAAAAAGGTTATTGGAAACAAATCTGAAAGTAGCTGGAAAACATTAGAGTCGAAAATTGTTAAAGTAAATGCAATTGTGATGGTTTTAAGATTCAAAATTTATACGTATAAAAAAATATTGATAAACACCATGCAGTAATGTTCTTAAATTTATTTTACTCTCAATAAAAATTCAAGTTCTTTAAAATGTACTACTAAATTTTATTTATTTATTAACAAATCTTATTGATGTTGTCTAGGTTTCCACACTACCATAGAGGTACTACACTCAGTGCGTTGCCAATTTTTTTAAATGGCTGGCTTCCCCAATAGGCCTAAACCATTTTTTCTCAACATGTTCCGGGACAAAAAGCAAAGCCATATATCCTACATAAAAGCACACAAACTTAGAGTTTTACCCTATGTTCCGATACAAACATTCATATAAATTATTTTTCTCTCACTTTAATTAATTTAAAAACACACATATTCTTCCTACCATTTTTATATTCACTTGATCACTTGTGGAAAGGAGGAATAACTTCACCGCACTAATATCACTATTTTATATTATACAAATCACACAAAATATACGTCGTATATTTCGGAAACAAATTCCTAATTCTCTATACCATTTGCATATCGTTGGCTCCTGAAAAAGAAAAGTGTTTTAGATATTATTAAATTTATATATGTATAAGAAAAATTTACTTACATATTTTTGCTGCTACCACCACCGATTTTTTTGTTTTTGTGTGCTTTTTTGGCATTTCACACAATTGGTAATTCGTGGACGAAAGAGTAGATAATGTTTCACCCATAAATTACCAATTTCAAGCACTAAATCTTACGATAATTTAATTACTATCAATTTTTCACCAATAATCCTGCCAAGAAATTTTAACTTTTTGTAAACAAAAATATGTCATTTTCTATCGACAAGAAAAAGAAAAGAGACAGCAAGCAAAGAAATTTGCTATCCCTCTCGCAACATCGGTCGAAAACATTACCACTACATACACAGTTGTCATGTCTAATTAGTTTATGGGACTGAGTGTTAACGAGTGTACATGTGCGGATGCTTACTGCTTTTTTCAGCTTTATTGTTTTTTCAGCTTTATTGTTTTTTGAGCTTTGATTTAATTTCAAAATAAACCAGCAAACAAAACAAAATTTTTGCCACTTAAAATTTATTTGTTCCAATAAATTAAGTTCTTTAAACTTAAAGCATATTTTGTTGATAAGAAATTGTTAAAAAATCTTAAATTTTGAAAACTTAATTTATAATGGCTAAATACAATAATATAATATAAACAATAAGTTTATAATATATACATATATATAAATAAATATATCTAGTAAGTTATAATAAATAAATAA
Organism: Linnaemya vulpina; assembly: GCA_963675445.1. Taxonomy (NCBI): domain Eukaryota; kingdom Metazoa; phylum Arthropoda; class Insecta; order Diptera; family Tachinidae; genus Linnaemya; species Linnaemya vulpina. The sequence continues at coordinate 44,074,047 of OY776281.1, read as the reverse complement.
ATATATATATATATATATATATATATATATATATATACATTTATATATATATATATATATATATATATACATAAATATATATATATATATATATATATATATATATATATCAGTTCATGTATATGAGTGATAAATGAATGAATATTTGGAACCCTGGTTGTACTTAAAAATATGGTCCCTTTCGTTGTTTGCTACTTCGAATATGTATTCATGCTTTGCCACTACACGTGTACCTCACATTCACAGTAACGTTGTGATTCGCATCATCTTTGAAGAAATACGGCCCAATGATGCCGCCAGCCCATAATCCGCACCAAACGGTTGTTTTTTGTGGATGCATTCTTAGCTCTGGCAATGCTTCTGGCTGCTCTTCACTCCAAATACGGCAGTTTTGCTTGTTCACGTATCCATTCAACCAGAAATGAGCCTCGTCGCTGAACACAATTCTTCGATAAAAAAGTGGATCTTCATTTAACTTTTCAAGAGCCCATTCACCAAATATTTGGCGTTGTGGTAGGTCGTTTGGCTTCAATTCTTGCACCAGCTGTATCTTATAAGGCTTCACACCCAAATCCTTCCGCAAAATTTTCCACGTAGTGGAGTAACAGAGGCCCAATTGCCGCGAACGGCGCCGAATCGATAATTCACGGTCATCACCAACACTGGCCGATACGGCTGCGATATTTTCTTCAGTTCGCACTCTACGTAAGCGTGTTGGTGGTTTAATGTCCAACAATGTAAATTTGGTGCGAAATTTTTTTACAATAGCCCGAATAGAAGCCTCAGTAGGTCGATTAAACTGACCATAAAATGGAAGAAGCGCGCGATGAACTTTCTTAACAGAGCACGCATTTTGGTAATAAAATTCAATAATTTGCAAGCGTTGTTCGTTTGTAAGACGATTCATGATTAAATTATAGACCAAACTGAAGATGTTTGACAGTGACACAAGATACAAAACGTGCGCGAGCTGTCAAAACTAGTGTTGCCAAAAAGATAATAGCAAAAAAATCACTCGTTATTTGTGCAGACCTATAATAGAGACTCCTACTCATTCAAAAGATGATGTACTCATATACTTATACTTGACAAATGTCAACAATTAGACTCTTCTGTACTCAATATCCATTGAAGCTAAAATATATAAATGCATATCAGACCTCGGGAAATTTAATTACATACATTTTAATGAGGTTTATATGTCATTCGCAACTGAAATTTATTTATTTATGATTACAAAAATGCAATTGTATTTGAAACCAAATTTTCATTACAATTACAAAATTGTAATTGAAAATCTCCAATTACATGCGTTTGGATATATATCAATTACAAATTACATCTGATTGTATTTTCTTAATTATAAATACATATAATTGTAACTGTAATTAGGCATATAATGCTTCAAATGTTTGGTAGAAACATGTACAATATAAGATAATTCTAAGTTAATTTTTTTTAATTTTTATATTGGAGAAATAAATAAGATTGATGCCTAGCTAACGATATAACACAATATTTACGTATACAAATGGTGTTATTTTTATATTTTTTGAAATTATTTCTTATTGTAATGTAATATATTTATAACTTCTAAGACGTTAGAGCTAGGAAACTGTATGTGCTAGGACCATTAAAAATATTAAATTTCAGCAATTAAATTTGAAATTTTTCAATTTTAATTGCCAAAATTCTCAAATTTCACAAAATTCTCAAATTTCATTTTGTGTGTGTTCGTGTGTGTATTTTTTCCCACGGTTTAATAGGGGCGTTCACATTGTTGTTTTTTTAATATAATGTTGGTGTAGGCGTGGGATTTTTGTCTGTCCATATGTGACCTTGAGAATACATGTCCGTCGGTATGTGAGCGTGGGAGTTTGTGTCTGTCCATATGTGACCTTGAGAATACATGTCCGTCGGTATGTGAGCGTGGGAATTTGTGTCTGTCCATATGTGACCTTAAGAATACATGTCCGTCGGTATGTGAGCGTGGGAATTTGTGTCTGTCCATATGTGACCTTGAGAATACATGTCCGTCGGTATGTGAGCGTGGGAATTTGTGTCTGTCCATATGTGACCTTGAGAATACATGTCCGTCCATATGTGACCTTGAATATACATGTCCGTCTGTATGTGAGCGTGGAAATTTCTGTCTGTCCATTTATACTGTGTACGCCTGTTGAATAAAAAAATTTAGAAGCATTTTTAGGAATTACACTATTTAAAAAGTGTAGTAGTTATATATGGATTCCCTTAATGTTTGTGGTTCGTTCCTTCTTGCTGGAGTGAGATTTTTTCTTTTATTTTTTTGCTTATTAAAATTTGGTGTGTTTACTTAAGATTTGTCGTCCAGCAATTCAGTGTTTTTTTTTACTTTTTTGCTTGCAATGCTTGAGTCTGGAGGAATAATTTGATTATTCTGATCTTGAAGACGTTGTGAAAAAAAAAATTACTATTGCATAAATACTGAAACTGATGTTTTGTTTATTTTATACATGACGATCATCGATGGATTTTATTTGGGGATCTGGATGGTGGTGCGATTTCTGTATTTTGTAGAATATGAATATTTATGCTATGTTTAAGTGTGTGTGTATTTTGTGTTCTGAGTGGCGATTGGAATGTCTGGCTTTCAGACAGTCTGTGTGTGTGACGATTTGGGAGTCTGTATGACAGTCCGCTTTTTTGCTTTCCTGGTCAGTATAAAATGTGATAAGATGTACATATTCATGCGTACATAAATATCTACAAATTTATTTCATTTACGCATATACATACAAACAAATAATAAGCGTTTATTCTTTGTGCCCAAATATTCCCTTGACCATTTTAATGAATGAATGAACCATTGTGTATGTTTGTTTGTGTGTTCTCTGAAAAAAATAAATATGTATGTAGGTTTTTTGTTTGAAATAAAAAGACATTTATTTTAATTTTTATAAGCATTTATTTAAAAGTTTGTTAACGCTTTCATTTTTAAGTAAAATTACATTCCTTAAGGCACAAACACCATAGTCGTGATAGCTTCAATAGAGATATATTGAATGCTTAGTTTCCATTTGTTTGAAATTAATGCAGCCAATGTCTTCAATGTTATAAACTGTTTGATGAATAATTTTTTCCAGCCATTTTTTCTTCTCTTCCCCCTTAACATATATTTGTGAATTTCTTATATTGGATTTTAAAAACTTGCAAACGCTTTGAAATGAGACTGATCCATCATTCCAGTTAATATGATGATAGTTTTTTGTTAACCAAACTGCTTCTCTCTGTTTTTTGGCTGATAAACATGCGAAATCAAAAGGAGGTTTTGTGATGAAATTGAACCATCCCTTGTTGCTGAAAACTACAGCTAGTTCTTTTGCGATGAAGTCATTTGAATTCGTTTTGAAACCTTGCAAGTCTACAAAAACAATATCAATATCCATGTTATTAAATTTATAAGACCTTCCGTACTTTACCTTTTATTGGTATGTATTCTATTACGCGGTCATGAATAAGAACGCAGTAAGCTGATGTTTTTGCTGGAATATTTGTTGCTGTTTCAAATTCAATTTTTATGTCGATTGGTCCGGTATTGAGCGTTTCGTTTTGGTGACTGACATCAACTACAATAATTGGAGCGTTATTTTTAAAGTCTTGACCTGTTAGAAGAGGTTGGGGTTATTTCATGTAGTAGCTTTGTTGGAGTCTTAGATACATATTATATAGAATCGCATAGCACTCATTTTTAAATTTTATATTAAGATCGTCATATGGGTAAGAGGTTGAGTTTAAATGTACTTTTAATTTAGTAAGATCACAATGAACAAACTTTTTTTCTTGTTGAATGGAAATCAAGACAAAACGAGGGCGTTCTTTATAAGCGGCCAGTTTAACATTCCATATGTGATTGGTTCCCGTATTAAGGTGTGGATTCATATGACAATCCCAACTACGGAATGCCATTGGTATAGCAGCACCATTATTAAGTATTTTGATCATATTCAATTTACTATGATCAGATAATTGAACATGTGGAATTCTCCATGATATTAGTGAAATTGTAAGTTTTGCTTTCTCAGTGGAAACATTCGAGTGTACAAGATCTTCATCGTTCTTAATACGCAAAAGTATCAATTCATGTTTACCATTTAATAAAACTTTATTGTAGTCTTCAGCGAATCCTAAAAGAAGTTTGAGTGGTACATAGAAATTAAAAATTCCATTTTGAAGATCTATTTTATCAAGTTTATTCCATCCAGCATTTTGCAACACAACGCTTTCCGTAGGTGATAAAGAAACCAAATTTTTTATGGTACTGGTGGCTCCCAAATATCTTGTATGATCAATTTCAATACCATTCAGTTCATAGCGGATTTCATCAAAGAGGTATGCAACAACATTATTTTTCAACTGAAAGTTGGATGTAGATTTCGATGTTTTTTCGTCTACAACAAGTCCTTCCACATATATATAGCTTTCACTGGGTAACACATATAGATCTTGGTTTTGTATTGAAATTCTTATTTCATCGTTGTTGTTAAAAGACTGAAGGTATGGTATGTATGTGTGATAATCCTTTTTGATAATATTTTCGTCAGATATTGGTTTATCTAAAACGTCTATTATTGAACTCATTTTGTTTTCAGTTTAAAGTTCAGTGACTTGAGAAAACTCTTGTTTGCTGCTGTAAGCGATTTTTGACGAACAGATCTTTTCAATTGTTGCTTAGGTTGTAACGTTTGAGAATTAGATGTTGCTGTAGTATTCTTCGATATACTCATGTTGTATATTATCATTATTTAGTTGTCCTTAAATGTATTCGTATTGTAATTTCTTCACCTCTGAAATTAATTAAGTCGCCGTTTTGATCAACCACGCGAAGAGCTAGTGAACTTATCTCTCTGGAGTTTACTGGCAAATAAATAAGATTTTTAGGAATCTCAACTATCTTATATCCAGCCGGTACATTAATCGGAAATTCATGTATTGTATGAGCTTTAGAATTATTCATATAAGTATTAACCACAGTACTGCTTTCAATCCTCAAGAGATTCACCTTAAAGATATTCACTGGAAGATCAGAGTAATGTTCTTTGTTTGGCGTTAATATTCTGCTATTGAATCCTAAAAGTCTACCTATTGTATTTTCTTTATTAAAATATATTGGTTCTTTAGAGCTGCTGACTTTGACTTGCATTGTATTGTTATTAGCTTCAATCAAAATTTTGTTTTCTGGTCTATATCGTTTGTATTGTTCTTCTATATAGTCAACTATATCATTTAATTCATAAGATCCGATCGGTATTTCAATTACAAGTTCACCGATATGAAATATATTGTTGTAGACATCCACATTCGGGATACTGTTGTATGAATGAAAATCAGTTAGAGCACATTCATAGGTTCCGTTTAAATCAATAGGAGGAAAATAATTAGCAGATAGCTCTGATGAATTGGAGCTCAGAGTCAATGTTATTGACATTGTGACTGTTTGATTGTAAATAAATGAGGTTAAACACACAGTATGATTTATAAGAAGCAGTTTCGTATTTATTGTTTAGTTACTTATTTTAAACTAAATTAAATATTGATGCCATTGTTGTTGTTGTTTATTTATTGTATTCTTCCATTTACAATATCTCATCTTTGCTTATCCAAGAATTGTGCTCATTACCAAAGCCCAGCCACTTGACAAATACCTTATGTCCTTTAATTTTGAGAACCTTTTCAACTAGGTATGTATTAGGATATCTGGTTTTTGAAAGTTCTTCTTCATAGAATCCACCTTTAATAGGATTTCCGCGATAGTCTTCTAATATATATGTTGTAGGATATGTATTTTGTACTCTTTTAATTATAAAGATTTCTGTTGTCCAATTCGGAGTATAACCTTTTTCAAAAATGTTTTTATATTTGCTTATGCGTACATGATCTCCTGCATTAAATTTGGACATTTTATACATCTTTAAATGACTGTATACTGTGTTTAAAAGCTGTTTTTCATTTGTTGAATTTACTTTAATCGGTGACATTTTAATGGTGCGATGAATTTTTCTATTGTATGCATCAAGTAAATCTCTATACATATCAATCCAATTATATGAACCATTTAAGCTAAATTCCTTCCACATCATTCCTTTTAATGTTCTATTGAATCGTTCTACTATTGAGGCTTTCATAGTGCTATATGTTGAGTAGAGATTAATATTGTATTTATTCATCAACTGACTGAAATGTTTGTTGAATAATCCTTTACCATCGTCTGTTTGCAAGTTTTTCGGTATTCGTCCCAATTTGAAAATATTTTCCATTGCCTGAGTTGTTTCGAATGCATTCTTTCTTCTCAAAGGTACTGCCCAAGCAAATTTTGAGAATGTATCAATTACAGTTAGCAAAAATCGATAATTTCTATTGTCTAAGGAATAATTTCCCATTTCAACTAAATTAGCTTGCCAAAGATCATCTATTCCTTTCATCACAACTCTACGACGTACAAAACGTTTTCGAGCCTGCTTATGCAATTCATTTACAACATTTCTCTTTGAAGACATCTTATTTTTCCAGTCGCTGTTTTAAGTGTGTTGTGATCTACTTGATGCACTTGCACCTATTGATACGAACATGTAATTTTCTATTCTATAAATTTTTTCTCGTAGCTCTTCAATTTCCATATCAAAAAGTGATTTATTACCATCCATTTTCTTATTGATATCCTGCAAATGAGCATTAAGATTTTCTAACTGGAAAGCTACTTCTTGTTGCTGTTTTTTGAGTTCAGTTTGCAGAAACAATTTACTGATAACATCGTTTTCCTCCAGAGAATTTGCAACATTTTTGATTCTCTTGTATTGGACATCAATGTTTTTGTTCGTATCCATAAAGAAGCCCAACAACTTAGCCGCATTTTTGGTTGAAATTACTTCACTTCTATCGTTAATATAATGCCCAAATTTATCAACGGACATGTTTTATATAAAAATCTATGTATGTATATAGTTTATACAATTATATTAGCTTCACGTAGTTCTTCAATAATTCAGACAATTTCGTTGTTGTGATTAGTATGGCCTGCAGACTGTGATGCAAGCAGTATTCTAAGTCGATCTACCAACTCGTTTGGATCATCCCAGTATATACAGTTTGGATTATGAGGGTTAAACTGCATCATACCCTATCCTAAATAATTACTTTTTGTTACATCTGATGAGCCTGTATGATTGTCTCCTTTGAAAAGTTTTCCAATAATATGTTTGTACTTATGGGCTATGCTCCCTTTGATTTGACCATCAGACTTATAGCCTCTCCTGTGGGCATTGGTAGCAAGTAATATTTTTTTATAAATTTCAAGCTCGAATTTATCATAGTTTTTTGGTGCTTTATGAAACATTAAAGAAAAGAGTCCTGGCGTGAGCGCCCATATTTGTCCACCAACCTGAATCTTATCTTGATTTAACTCGATGGTGCTATTACCAAATCTCCATTCGTTATTATTATCTTTATGTGGACCATAGTTAGTATCTAGTTCGTTTCTCGATTGCAATAGTGATAAGTCAGAATATTTTTCTTTATTATTCGAATTTTGTGAGTAAAAGTCATCTTCATCATAATTATTGCTACTTTTACTATTAGATTGATTAAACATTTTTTCTTCACTTAGTTTCTTGGGCGTACTCGTTTCCAATTTTATTGTTGAATTCTGAGGATGAAAACTTTCATTGTCATCAATTCCAGTTTCCTTATCACTCGGTTCTTTTTTAACTGGTCTACCAACGTATTTAGAGCTATTGATAAATTCTTTTAAAGGTTCTGTGATAGGCTTGCATATATCTGTTAATTGCTGATGTGTATTTATTTCACCAGTTTTTATACTACGAAGCTTTTTCTTCAAGATATTTCTTGTTGCCATTAAGTCTTTAAGAATTTGTTCATTCATTTTAGCTATCAGGTGAGTTCAATAGGAAGCAGATCAGGTTATCAGGTCAGTTTAACAGCTATCAGGTCAGTTTATCAGGTATCAGACCAGCTTATCAGGTCAGTTTAACAGCTATCAGGTCAGTTTATCAGGTATCAGACCAGCTTATCAGGTCAGTTTAACAGGTATCAGATCAGCTTATCAGGTCAGTTTAACAGGTATCAGGTCAGTTTATCAGGTACCAGATCAGCTTCCCAGATCAGCTTAACAGCTATTAGGTCAGTTTAACAGGTATCAGCTCAGTTTATCAGGTATCAGATCAGCTTATCAGGTCAGTTTAACAGGTATCAGGTCAGTTTATCAGGTATCAGATCTGCTTATCTGATCAGTTACAATAATCACATGTATAAAGTTTGAAGTCAGATTAAATACTGCAGGGTGCATTTGACGATCTGGGAAGCTGATCTGGTACCTGATAAACTGACCTGATACCTGTTAAACTGACCTGATAAGCTGATCTGATACCTGTTAAACTGACCTGATAAGCTGGTCTGATACCTGATAGCTGTTAAACTGACCTGATAAGCTGGTCTGATACCTGATAAACTGACCTGATAGCTGTAAACTGACCTGATAACCTGATCTGCTTCCTATTGAACTGACCTGATAGCTAAAATGAATGAACAAATTCTTAAAAACTTGGTGGCAACAAGAAATATCTCGAAGAAAAAGCTTCGTAGTATAAAAACTGGTGAAATAGATACACATCAGCAATTAACAGATACATTCAAGCCTATCACAGAACCTTTAAAAGAATTTATCAATAGCTCTAAATACGTTGGTAGACCAGTTAAAAAAGAACCGAGTGATAAGGAAACTGGAATTGATGACAATGAAAGTTTTCATCCTCAGAATTTAACAATAAAATTGGAAACGAGAAACTAAGTGAAGAAAAAATGTTTAAGCAATCTAATAGTAAAAGTAGCAGTAATTATGATGAAGATGACTTTTACTCACAAAATTCGAATAATGAAGAAAGTTATTCTGACTTATCACTATTGCAATCGAGAAACGAACTAGATACTAACTATGGTCCACATAAAGATAATAATAACGAGTGGAGATTTGGTAATAGCACCATCGAGTTAAATCAAGATAAGATTCAGGTTGGTGGACAAATATGGGCGCTCGCACCAAAAAACTATGATAAATTCGAGCTTAAAATCTATAAAAAATTGATTTGATGGTCAAATCAAAGGGAGCATAGCCCATAAGTACAAACATATTATTGGAAAACTTTTCAAAGGAGACAATCATACAGGCTCATCAGATGTAACAAAAAGTAATTATTTAGGAAGGGGTTTGATGCAGTTTAACCCTCATAATCCAAACTATATATACTGGGATGATCCAAACGAGTTGGTAGATCGACTTAGACTACTGCTTGCATCACAGTCTGCAGGCCATACTAATCACAACAACGAAATTGTCTCAATTATTGAAGAACTACGTGAAGCTAATATAATTGTATAAACTATATACATTATATTAACGATAGAAGTGAAGTAATTTCAACCAAAAATGCGTCTAAGTTGTTGGGCTTCTTTATGAATACGAACAAAAACATTGATGTCCAATATAAGAGAATCAAAAATGTTGCGAATGCTCTGCAGGAAAACGATGTTATCAGTAAATTGTTTCTGCAAACTGAACTCAAAAAACAGCAACAAGAAGTAGCTTTCCAGTTAGAAAATCTTAATGCTCATTTGCAGGATATCAATAAGAAAATGGATGGTAATAAATCACTTTTTGATATGGAAATTGAAGAGCTACGAGAAAAAATTTATAGAATAGAAAATTACATGTTCGTATCAATAGGTGCAAGAGCATCAAGTAGATCACAACACACTTAAAACAGCGACTGGAAAAATAAGATGTCTTCAAAGAGAAATGTTGTAAATGAATTGCATAAGCAGGCTCGAAAACGTCTTGTACGTCGTAGAGTTGTGATGAAAGGAATAGATGATCTTTGGCAAGCTGATTTAGTTGAAATGGGAAATTATTCCTTAGACAATAGAAATTATCGATTTTTGCTAACTGTAATTGATACATTCTCAAAATTTGCTTGGGCAGTACCTTTGAGAAAAAAGAATGCATTCGAAACAACTCAGGCAATGGAGAATATTTTCAAATTGGGACGAATACCGAAAAACTTGCAAACAGACGATGGTAAAGAATTATTCAACAAACATTTCAGTCAGTTGATGAATAAATACAATATTAATCACTACTCAACATATAGCACTATGAAAGCCTCAATAGTAGAACGATTCAATAGAACATTAAAAGGAATGATGTGGAAGGAATTTAGCTTAAATGGTTCATATAATTGGATTGATATGTATAGAGATTTACTTGATGCATACAATAGAAAAATTCATCGCACCATTAAAATGTCACCGATTAAAGTAAATTCAACAAATGAAAAACAGCTTTTAAACACAGTATACAGTCATTTAAAGATGTATAAAATGTCCAAATTTAATGCAGGAGATCATGTACGCATAAGCAAATATAAAAACATTTTTGAAAAAGGTTATACTCCGAATTGGACAACAGAAATCTTTATAATTAAAAGAGTACAAAATACATATCCTACAACATATATATTAGAAGACTATCGCGGAAATCCTATTAAAGGTGGATTCTATGAAGAAGAATTTTCAAAAACCAGATATCCTAATACATACCTAGTTGAAAAGGTTCTCAAAATTAAAGGACATAAGGTATTTGTCAAGTGGCTGGGCTTTGGTAATGAGCACAATTCTTGGATAAGCAAAGATGAGATATTGTAAATGGAAGAATACAATAAATAAACAACAACAACAATGGCATCAATATTTAATTTAGTTTAAAATAAGTAACTAAACAATAAATACGAAACTGCTTCTTATAAATCATACTGTGTGTTTAACCTCATTTATTTACAATCAAACAGTCACAATGTCAATAACATTGACTCTGAGCTCCAATTCATCAGAGCTATCTGCTAATTATTTTCCTCCTATTGATTTAAACGGAACCTATGAATGTGCTCTAACTGATTTTCATTCATACAACAGTATCCCGAATGTGGATGTCTACAACAATATATTTCATATCGGTGAACTTGTAATTGAAATACCGATCGGATCTTATGAATTAAATGATATAGTTGACTATATAGAAGAACAATACAAACGATATAGACCAGAAAACAAAATTTTGATTGAAGCTAATAACAATACAATGCAAGTCAAAGTCAGCAGCTCTAAAGAACCAATATATTTTAATAAAGAAAATACAATAGGTAGACTTTTAGGATTCAATAGCAGAATATTAACGCCAAACAAAGAACATTACTCTGATCTTCCAGTGAATATCTTTAAGGTGAATCTCTTGAGGATTGAAAGCAGTACTGTGGTTAATACTTATATGAATAATTCTAAAGCTCATACAATACATGAATTTCCGATTAATGTACCGGCTGGATATAAAATAGTTGAGATTCCTAAAAATCTTATTTATTTGCCAGTAAACTCCAGAGAGATAAGTTCACTAGCTCTTCTTGGTATGGTTTCTTTTTTAACTTGTGCAACTTTCGTTTTAGATTGTAAGAAATTTATTATTACTTCACCTGATTTAGTTTTTGCTCTGGCATATACTACGGCAGCGTAAGCATTTTGTGATGCGTCGCTAAGTCCGTGCAGCTACATTAATTTTGTTGAAGAACATCCTATCCATCGCGGGATACGTATTTTTTCCAGTGCCGTTAGTTGCATTGCAATAAGTCATCCCAGTCCAGTTTAAGTTTCCAAAGTTACTGAAACATAACTTTTGCTTTAATGGTTGTTGGAGATAGCCAACCCAGGGAATCAAAAAGTTTTGCTGCTTCAGAAAGCAAAGTACGTTTAGTTACCGTATAAGAACGTGTAAAGTTAATAAAGAAGCGAAAAGTATCAGTGTTAGTGTCCCAAAAGAGGTCAGGAGCTTTTTTAATATTTTCTTCTTTGAGGTTGAACAAATCTTTGTTTTCACGGTCTTCTTTGGGAATATATTCTAAACCGTACGTTACGGTTTATAAACTATAAAAATTAATTTTTCCTGAACACCTATCTCTCCATAAAATACATTGTAACGGATGATGTTCTTCACATATATTAATTTTTCTGAACATTTTCTCTATATCAGCAGTAAACGCAAATTTATACCTTCGTCATCGTGATAAAATGAGCGATAGACCGTTTTGAAGCAGCTGTCCAGATGCCAATTCTTCATTTATCTATTTTTCAGGCGATTTTTTATTTCTACCATCGAAAACGACTAGCAGCTTCGTAGTCGTGCTGCTTCCTCTAAGCAGACCATGATGGGGAAAAAAGTAGGCGTCTTTTGGTATCGCTTTAGGGTATTCACCAAACTTTCTCATATGGTGAAGGGTTTCGTACTTTGTCATAAATTTTCTATATTCTTTAGAAAATATCGGTTTATTTGTAAACGAAGCTTCTAGTTGTTTCAAACGTTTACGGGCTTTATAATCTGTATGAGAAAACTTTGGAAGTGGTTGACCGTGCAGGAGACTTTTAAAGGGTAAGTGCACTGTATACCATCCACTTTCACTTCTAGTGTACGTGTTCTTAAAGAATGTTTAACACAATTGCTCTTATGCTGTACGTGGTTTTTGGTCTAGAATTTTGTCCTGTTCCTAAAACAGACAGAGCTGATTCTCCACTGAACACGAATGTGTTTGGTCCCTGGTGGACCAAAGCTTTAACATTGAGCTCTCTAAATCACTACCACTGTCGCCAGTAGAGCTGAAGTGATTTGAAACGTATTTGAATGATGAGTACTAACGTTAGATGAAGTAGGTGTAGAAGTAAAAGATGGCTGAGAGAAGGTTTGGTTTTCAGATAGATTAAGTGTTTTGGAGCAGCTTGGGTTTTTTTCGGAATGAAATTTGTTATGTACTCTGTGACGTACTTCATAGCAATTTTGACATCTTATTGGTAATATACAAGCGACTTGCATATGACCTATGCGTAGACAATTTTTACATAACCGATGTTTGGTAATAATATATTTCTTCTCGTTTGAAGATAGTGACAAAAATTTGAAAAATGTGTATAGTGGATGATGTTTCTTGCAGCAGGGGCAGTTTTCATCCAACATTTTTGTGACCGCAGTATGAGCACGGATAAGTTTTTTTTCTACGATTTTCTTAAGGTTTAACAATTATATTTCTATTTTGCTGAAAATTACTGTCATTTCGAATACACTCCAGAGCATGAAAGGTTGATTCTAGGAAAGTTAGCATTTGTTTAATGGAAGGGATGGATGTATTAGTTTTAAGTAATAATTTCCAATCCTTACGAGTTGCGGAATCAAGCTTTTGCGACGTCATAAAAACTAAAATTGCATCCCATGTTGAGATGTCAATTTCTAATGCTTTTAATTGTGACAAGCAACTTCGAGTTGTATCGAGTAGTTGTTATACATATTGTACGTTACCTACTGTCAGTGGTATTGAAAATAACGCTGAATAATCTAGTCGACAATTTACCTTTTATTTTGAAATTTGCGCTCAAGAGCTTCCCATGCTATGTCGTAACTAGCCTCTGCAGTTGGATGCTCATTAACTATGAAAAGTGGTGTCCCAGTGCAGGAGCTTTGCAGATATAACAGTTTTTCAGTTTTAAAAGCGAAGGGCTTTGCTGAACGAAGGAAAGAAAAGTATCACGATAAGTAATCCAGTCTAAACAGTCACTAGGAAATGTCGGTAAATTAATGTTTGGGAGTCTAGCTCCTCCGATAAATGTTTCATTACGAGTGGTCATAGCATAAGTATGAGCATTCCCGGTGGATGTCTGTGGCGATTCAAGTTCATAAGTTATATCTAACAAAGTTAATTTAAACATGTAACATGTATAAAATACATCGGTATTAACATAGTCTACATCCTTTTCAGCGAGCGACTTTTCCCTAAGGATGGATAGAATTTGCTCATGCCCATCCTTAAAGGTACGTAAACTTTGTTCTAAATCCTCTAGAACTGTATGAACGTAACCTTTTGTTTTGGCCGGTGTTGGTTTTACCTGGAAAAGTGAGACCATACGTACGAATATGTTGAAGTATGTTATTCTGTTCCTCAATGGGATCAGCTGTTGACTCCATTTTCTAATTAATTTGAGCGAATAGATGTGTATTGAAAAAGCAACAAGTCCGCGGCTCGATGGCAGCTATATTCCTTTTTTATGAAAGTTATTTGGGATAAAGGTCAGCAACTGGACTTTTCCCGGGTTTCGGCTAAATGGTGCTCATACATAATATGTATGAGAATTTTGTAAATTAAACACCTTTTCCTTTTGCACTTCGAAAACCTTTATTAAATTCAATTGGTTTTAGTTTCTTAAAACCGTTCGCTGTAACTTTTAACTCAATACTGATTTACTCAAAGCAAAACAAGAAATTTTACAAATTATAAAGAACGGTAAAGCTTAAGAAATGTTAAGCAGTTAAAGAATTTAGGAAAAAATATGTATACTTGAATGTATAAATATGTATAATGATTAACGTCTTATTATATTACTAATTACAATCAGAGTTATAAAATTTAATGCAGCGTAGAAGCCTGTATGCATGCTGATCAATAAACAGCAAGGAGCGCAATTGCAGCAAAGAGATATGTTTGTATGCAAATCTGTAACCTTCAAACTAAAAATCAGGAATTTCTGATATTATATATAATAGAATAGATCGATTGGGATTAATATACAATTAGATCTGTAGTACTACTGGTTTGGAAGAAAAATTCCCAAAGAGAGAAAAATACCTTTCTATTACGAAATATTTCTTAGTAATTTCCACCTGGCGATTGAATCCGAATGTGAGCGCAGTCTATAGCACCTATAATTTTTGGAAATTTTTCAATACTACAAAAGTCGGCCACAACTTGCTGGATTTCTCTTGCATCTGATGGAAATTAAATAAAATCTCTGGACAAAGCATTAGATGTTTCTTTAACTACTCAGCTTGCTGTAGATACACTTACACCAGAAAATCCACCATCTGTTATAAGAAAATTCCCAGTTACGTAAGATCTAAGCGTTATTAGTAATTTGGTCTTAGATCAGGGCTCCTTAATGGGAGAAAATATTTAAGTACAATGTATTTGGGGATTTTTCATGTGTTAGTGATTATTTTTTTAAAGAGCGTGATACATCCCTACTTAAGCTGTATTCGCCCATGGTTTCACAACAAAATTTTCGTTCCGAAACTGTGCTGCTAGCAAGTTTAAAATTTTAAGTAAAGTAGAACTTAGATGCCACATTATATTATATGTACATATGTATAATAAAATAAAATAAATTAGAACTTGTTTTATATTGATTGTTATATAAAATTAAAAATAGAATCAAGTATATGTACATTGAAATGGATTTAAATGAATCGATTTTACTGAAGCTTATTGCAGAAATCGAAAAGCCAGGCAGGGCCATGAGTAACAAAAGATACGAAAATTCATTTTTAGTTTATTTTCATATATTTTCATTAAACGCGCTTTGGTTAACTCAATGACTATGAAGACAAGAACTTGTGTTTTATTAAGATTTTTTTTTAGTTCTAATTTGCTTATTACACAATAAATAATATGAGTGTGAAGCCAAGAAAACAAGGAAATTGCGTTCATCTGCTACTGTATTGCCCAATTGTAAAACTCACACATATAGTTTACAAAATTATTTCATACGGTAGCCTTGATGTTTCAGAACAAATGCGCGAAGTGGGTGAATCGCTAAAATTGCTTCAGAACATAAATTTTGTCCTGAAACCTCAATAATGTTGCCAGACTTAACGTCATTTTGACGACTTCCTTATAGTGCATAAATTATAAACTCCACGTATTACACAGGTCTGCGACCAAGAAACTGCATAGGATTTTTTTACATTTTCTTACAGATTTTGACCTCCCAAAAACAGAAAAAATATTCAAATTATTATATCACATAAGTTTTTATGTATACTGCAGTATCTATGTTCATTGGTAATAAACCTATATGATTTTTATTTGACAATAAGGAAAAACAACCTGAGCTGTTGGTGAGACTGGGAATGTTTTAACATGTTGAGACAAGTCAAAGGACATATATCGCTTGAAACAAAGAAAAGCTCTCAGTAGACATACTGAAATTCAAGTGATCAGTGCTGTTAATCATGGCTACAAGGGGTTGTGTTATTTCTCCAAACAGCTTTTGTTATATCTGTGGTGAATTCACTATTAAAAGTCAACAGAGAAATATATGTAAGTGATTTTTTAAGGAAAGTCTATTTTGCCTACTTTAAATTAAAACTTGGTGATCAAGATAAACCATGGGCTCAGCGTAAGTTGTGTAGAAGATGCGAAGAAGATCTTCGTTTGTGGTTTTTCTGCGTGAGCAGAAAAATCACATCACTCACTGCTACTTCTGCTCAGTTGACGTAAAGGAATTCAATTCAAAAAACAAAAGAAACATAGGTTATCCTAATCTTGACTAACCTATACGTCCAGTGCCCCATACTCCGAGATATCTATCCCGCAGCCACCTTACAGTTTGGATGACTACCCCAATGAGTTGGAGGACGAAGCTACATTACCTCCTCCGGGTGAATCAAGCTCACATTTATCTTTTGACGAAGATGGAAGGCCTCAACTATTTTCTCAAGGTGAGCTCAATGATTTAGTAAGAGATTTAGGTCTTTCAAAAGATGCAGCCGAACTGTTTGGTTCTAAATTAACATATATCAAAACCTTTTATCACCTGGCACTTCTTTCTACCGGTAGAGACACCGAGAAAAAGAATTTACCCAGTTTTTCTCAAAAGAAGGAAATTTAGTTTTCTGCAATATTGTGGAAGAACTCATACATCGCTTTGATATAAAGTATGACTCATCTGAATGGCGCCTATTCATTGACTCATGTAAGACTAGCCTTAAAGCAGTATTATTGCACAATGGAAATAAATTTGCCTCGATTCCGATTGGACATTCTGTGCATATGAAAGAAGATTATAATGATTTTGCCATTATCCTGGAAAAAATCAAGTATCAAGACCATCAATGGATGATTTGTGGGAACTTCAAAATACTGACAATGCTTTTGGGTCAGCAGGCAGGCTATACCAAATACCCATGCTTCTTATGCTTGTGGGATAGTAGAGCCAGAGAACAGCACTGGAAAAAAATTGATTGGCCATCCCGAGAAACTTTAAAACCTGGAGAGAAAAATGTTATAATTACTACCTTGGTACCACCAGAAAAGGTTTTGTTGCCTCCTCTCCTTATCAAATTGGGGTTGATGAAACTATTTGTAAAATCGCTGCAAAAGGATGGAGACTGTTTCAAATATTTATGTATGAAATTCCCGAAGCTGTCAGAAGCAAAGTTGAAAGAGGGAGTTTTCACCGGCCCCGACATAAGAAAACTTTTAACGGACCCTTCATTTGTGGAAACAATTAATGCGAAGGAAAAAGAAGCTTGGGTATCGTTCAAGGACGTAGTGCGAAAGTTTTTGGGAAATACTAAGGGTCCTAACTATAAAACCATTGTGCAACGGATGCTAGCAGCATACAAAGCTCAAGGCTGCAAGATGAGCTTGAAGCTCCATTTTTTACACTCTCACATAGACTATTTTCCTGAAAATCTGGGAGCTTACGTGATATCGAGAGAAGGTACCAAGGGCGATGGGATGTCACTATGCTTGCTGACTACTGTTGACTGCTTAAGCGAGAAACTGAAGATGGAAATCGGAAAAGGACTCGTCAAATTATTAAGGAAAAGAAGAAGAGGTTTCATAAAGAACATGAATAAGTATATGTATCAAAATAATGTTTCGTTTGCTTTAAAAAAATATTTATTGTTTGAAAATTTTAAATAAAGGAGTGCTTTAACAGATTTTTTGTATTTGAATTTGCAAAAAATACTCATGTGATACAAAAAAATGGCCACCACTTTTGAAATCAGCGGACTTTGAAACATATATTTCAGTAATAATATCTCAAGCAGCTGACAAAAAAATTTTTTTCTCAGACCTATGTTATTTATAAGACCAAAATTATTTTGCATATATTTCCGAATTTATTAATGTTCATAATGTTGGAATACTTTGACTTATATATTGCCATTTTATCTGACATAAATATATTGTGTTCCGTTATTTCTGTTTAAAAATAACGTGATTTATATATTTAATTTGAACGAAATAGTTTCACCAAAACCAAGTCCAGGATATTATAATAGAGGAGTAAAAACATCTAAATATGTATGCGGAATCAAAGCATTTTGTTTCTTACTTCTAATTAAAAGAAAAAATTTATTTTATAAAAAAGACTTACAAATTAACAAATTTGCTTTCAGGTAAATTTATCTATTAAAATGTTTGTAATTTTAAAAAATTCTATTTGAGGACGATACTAGAAGTTGAAACTCGTACTTCTAGCTCAAATATTACCCAAAAAAATTACCTATTCATTGCAGACCATCAGATTTCATAATATTAATCGTTGTATTCGTGGCATTCATGCATAAATAGAACAAATAAGAAACAACAAAAAAACTTTGGTTGTACGAACGTACTATGTATGTATGATAAAATTATTTTGTGAGCGGTAATATTCTTAGATGAACGGATATATAAAATTTGTTAGTCTGTTTGCAATTTTTGTAATATTTATCACACAAAACCCTATTAAGTCAAAAAACTGTCTGCAATTAAATTCAATGTAGGACGTTTTCGTCATTGTAATCTTATAGTGGAAATTACCAGCCCTTCATATTTTTAATGCACCCTCAATAAAACGATTTTGCATTTTCTTAGTTCCTGGAAAAATAAATTTAAGCAACTTTTTATTTTGCCTGTAAGTTTTAAAAATATAGAAAATAATTCTAACCTGCCAATGTTATATAAAGGGTTTTTATTCTTTAAAAAACTTCCTGTAATAAAATGGAATGTAAGAAATCTATATCTGAATACACCCTCAATAAAACATTTTCTTGGGTTTTCCTAATTATTTATTGGAAAAAATAAATTCAAGGAACTGCAGATATATTTTTTTTTTTAAATTGTAAGAAGTTGCATACTTTTTTTAAGTTAAATTGTCAGTTTTCATGGCTTGTTATGGAAATAACAAGCCATTATGGAAAAAACAAGCCATAGTAGGAAATAATTTTTTAAGTAATATCCGTCGTATTGTGTCTTTCAAAGTGCATTGGTCAATTACACGGGTCAACACAAAATTTGACTTTGACTTCAAAGTATAAAATTTCAATAGCTTAGGTCGTAATTACAAAATTATATGACATAGAATAGTTTGCTTTTGTATTTAGAACACCGATTAAACGATATTTTTAAAAATTTGTGGTTCTAATGTTTAATCGAAGATAGAACCATACACATAAATATTTTTATAATTTTTATTAAGTTCCACAAAAAAGTGGAAAATAGCTTAAAAGTGTAAATTTTTACTTTTTCTTCGATGTACATACATAAGAACTTTATCACCTCATTAAATCCCAGATATAGTCTCCCATTATGTTTTCATTGTATTGGCCTTGATAAATTTGTTCGAAGTTCATAATGTCCTGATGAAAGCGTTCTCATTGCTCTTCTGAATACGCTTCCACATTGTTTTTAAATTTATATAAATTGGCATGGAGCATAAATATGAACTTTTAATGACATCCTGCAGCCCATGGCATTAACATTTTTTAGCATATCTTCAACTAAGTTTTCGTAGTTTTGTTATTTCCTAAAAATCCAGAAACTACTGCTTTAAAACTGTTCCAACTCGCTTTTTGAGTACGATTAAGTAACTTTGGAAATTCTTCATCGGCGAAAATTTGTGTAATATGCGGACCAATAAAAACACCAGCTTTAACCTTTGCTTCTGATAACTTAAGAAAAAACTTTTTCAAGTATTCAAAAGCTTCTGAGGTTTAATCGAGTTTTTTACCAAATTGTTTCATCAACCCCAGCTTAATGTGCAGAGGCGATATTAAAACTTTTTCCGCTTCAACAATCGAATCATATATTACGTATTGTTTTCCGACAAAAAATTCTGTTCTAACAGGCCATGACCGTTGATTATAGTGCTATGCATGCGCTCTGCTATCCCATAAGCACAGGTAACAAGGTCAAATCCCTTATCAAGTCGCTAAAATCTTCTGAAGCAATAAGGTGGCGTTTGGGTGGTTCTGGTGTAGGTAAAAATTCCATATGTGAAGTACTTTTGTTAGAACTAAGAGATGAGCTACTTTTTTTAGATAATTTTTTCGGTGGCTCAGGTACTGGTCGTGTCCGGTCATGTGCAATTGGAGCAGCAGAAGATTCAAGGTCAGGATATTCGATAGGTTTTACATTTTTTCTTCTACGCCTTTTATTCGGACTTACAATTCAAAAGTAGCAGTCATGGATGTGGTCTTTCGGTTCTCGCCAGATTCTTGCTATTGCAAATTTCATAGATCTTTTCTCACCTCGATACCAACCTGAAATAAAGAAATAAAGGTTAATAATATTACATATTTTTGGGAATTGTCATTTTAACTCTTTAACTTTTAAATTCGTGCTCATTCTTTTTTCCCAAAAGTTATTTATTAAAATCTCAGAAAGACATGATGATAAATATTCCTAGGCACAAAGGAAGTCAACATTTTATTCAACTTACACAGCAGAGCAGAACAGCTGTTTTCGAAAGTCGCTACACTTTCATCTTCAGTGCTCATGTGTATATTGTGTTTATCACCACTGTTTAGGTGGCTTAGTTGAATGTGATAACAGTTTTCTATTTACACAAATTTTATTGTGAAAAAAAATCCGAGAACTGCATCAACCTGATGTTAACACTTGTGTGTTATAATACCTGTGTTATCATTTGATTATTTTCTTCATGTCCCATTTTTCTGAATTTTTTGTTCCATTATACATAAAGTCAAACTTTTTTGGTTTGAATTTTATACTTAAGTATATGTGAACGTTTTTCCAATTTTCATTGGTAGCTCAAGCCCAAGCTTAAATTGAATGTGATTTTATTTTTATTGAACATTTTTATTTTTGCTATATTAATATTTGTATAGGCTAAATTGTTCTAACTTAGTTAAAATCTCAGAAAGACATGATGATATATATTCCTAGGCACAAAGGAAGTCAACATCAGTTTTATTCAACTTACACAGCAGAGCAGAACAACTGTTTTCGAAAGTCGCTACACTTTCATCTATGTTGTCTGGCAACTATGTGAACAAGAAAGAAAATTTAGAGGTGTTGCCGTTGATCACAAAATCAAATTGATAATAATATAAGAAGGCAAGCTTAGAAAACATTTTTGCTAAACATTTTTCGAAAATTTAAACAGAGTACCGACCTTATCGCTGTGAGACCTTGTAGCATAATTTATGCGCAAACAAAAATTTAATATAATTGACTCTTAAAGTTCGAAGATGCAAGTCGCATGTTTTTTATAAAAAAAAAATTTACTGCAAAGTTAAACAAAATTTGTATTTTTACATGCAAGATGTGGGACAGAGAGTGGGAATATTCTCTTTTGTTTATTCTTATTATAACAAATGAAGCTGAGGGTATGGTGTGCCACCAGATAATAAAAGGAATGAGTGCATTCAGCATTAATGGAAGATGGAAAAAATCTTATATCAAGAGTAAAAAAATAATTCCGTTTCAAATATGATCGTGTGATTCAAAGTAGCCCTAAGCTAAATATATAAAGCACAATATAAATATATTTTGCTATTTACCGACGTATGGTGGCTAAGTCGTAGAAAGTGCCTGGAATGACTTTTTTCCTTAGAAATGTAATAGCGCTTTTTTTAAGATCTCAAGCAAAAGCCAAAGATGCAGAATTATTGGACGCAATTACAAACCCCGATTTCTTGTCTGATCTGGCATTCATATCGGACGTTCTTCTTTTAATTAACAACCTATATCTAGTCCTTCAATGATACAATATATATATATATATATATATATATATATATATATATATATATATATACATATATATATATATATTTGGGATTTGTTATTCGCAATCAAGGAATTTTGAAGAAAACTCAAAATTCTGCAGGAACATTTATCAGCATGAGATTTGTTAAATTTTAAAAATCTTTACAAAGTATGTCAAAATTCTTCGGTTGATGATATATTGAAATTATATCTTGAAACACTTAATAAATTATTGTAAAATTTTGAAAAAATATTTCAGGACATATTGTAACAAAATTGGGCCATAGACATTTATAATGACCCAATGACTTGTTCCATGAAAAATGTTCCAGAAAATATCCAGGTCGAACTATCTACAATGCGCTTTGATATAACAATCAAAATACAAGAAGGACTCGGCTTTTGGAAGAAATCAAACTTTATACCTGTACTCAATGTTTTCTACCACATACATGTGCGAACCCACATTTTCGGCCATGTCGCATATAATAGGTAAATACAGACACGCACTTACTGACAGTTATTTAGAAAAACTATTAAAAATAAAATGTTATAGAAAAGAAATAGACATAGATGAAGCAATAAAGTGTGTAAAATGAACTTTTTGATTGACACAGACGCACTTTCCTCTATTCTATACACATAGAATTTAATGTTCAAAATTGGGATATATTTTAATATATAATTCAATATATTAAATTTTGCTGCGTAAAATAAGCTATAAGCCACTGTACATACATACATTTTTGGGATATTATGAAATATAAATAAATAGAATTTTATAAATTTGATAAGAAAATTCAGAAATAAAACTGTAAATGGTGTAAAAATAATGTACCAAAAATTTTAAAATACTCGTACAGCTGAGTAAACAATAACATATCTTTGGATTTAAAAAATTTTCCTCTGTAGGAAATTTTCATTAGGCTTATATTAAAATATTCTATTATAGACAAGACTATTTTTCAATGGAGATATAAGATTTTATAAAATAATTTTTATATCATACAAAATTACTAAAGAGCATAATATAAATTCATCCACCCAAAAATACAAAAAATCGAACGATGGCAACGCGGGTTGAATTTGCTGTTGTCAATGCGCTAGTATACACCAGACTAATTTTGCTGGCATAACATGGCAGTTTGTGGGCATTTTCAGCGAGGGGAGTGGTTATTGCGTGGCATAATATTTCTTCCAGCTTCAATCCAGCATTAGCAGAACAAAACTAATACATACGAACTTATGAAAACAAAGAAAACACAGGTTCTGTTTTTTCTATTTTACAGAGCGTTTTTCAATCTTCAGTTGTCGTTCGGTGCGTCGACATGAATATGAAAACGAAAGGGGTTGATCGCGGCAACAAACATTAGAACTAATAAAAAAAACTCATAAAAGTTACTGCAGTAATTTTTAGTAAAAGTAAAAATTTTTGGTTACAGAAAATTGCAGCAATATTTTACTTCAAATTTAATGGTTGCATGAATAAGCAAAAACTTCTATTGGTTTTTGAATAATCTTTTCAATTATGCGTGAGAAAATAATCTTATATGAATATACCTTTAAAAATTCACTTTTTATTTTTGTTCAAATTGTACTACATACATACTTTTTTTGTTTGCTTATTTGTATAATTATATATAAACTATAAGAACATTAGTTAACAATATAAATAATATTTTACCTAGTTGATTTCTACAACATTTAATTTAGGCTTTATTTATTTACATGAAAATATATATATAATGAAACTAGAAATTTCTCCTAAGATTATTGCCCATTTCTCATCACTTATCCGCTAAATTTGTTTCAAAACGCATGTGTACAGCGAAGGAAAAATGACACCAAATGAACAAAGAAATACTAACACACTCAAAGCTGTGTATACAATTTTATGCCAGATGAATTCATCCCGTGTGTTTTGAAAAGAACAAAAATTGTGCGGACTAAAAATTGTGCTCGTGTATACTAGCGCAATGAATAAAATTTTTATTTTCTCTTCTCTCATTGATGTGAATTTCGTGCTGCGTATGTGAATAAGTGTAAAAAATCTTATTTGTGCTCGGCTTCTGAGTGCAATGTTTAAGTTACGCTGTCTTAGATGATATAGAATAATACCTAAAATGCACTAAAAAATTCTGTTTTAGGCACCTAAAATATGCCAACAAAATGCGAAATATGCACTAAAAGCAATAAAATATGCACTTATTTCTTAATTAATTTATTAAAACAAAAACATATAATTTTAATTCAGTCGCACTAGATACATATATACATATGTATATATATATATATATATATATATATATATAAAGGTAAAAAATATAAAAATACAATATAAATAGAATTAACATTAAATTAATTAAAAATTATTCCTATTTATTTTCAATTCTAAAGTTCAATCTATTTGGTCTTAGAAAGTTTTTGTAATTTGAAAAAGACCTTTCAATGCGCCGATGTGATCGGAGCATATTTAAATGATTCTATTTCTTTAATGGAATATATTTCTTTAATGGAATCATAACTAGGTATTGAAGAAAAACGCCACCTACTAGTCTTTTTAAATCCGATATGTTTTTTTAATAACGGCATATAGTTCAAAAGTTTGAATTATATAATTTGACATAAAAATATTGTTATAGTCACCATATTTTCAGAAGAAAATATGGCAGCTTCATTTGCTTAAAGTCAACTTTGAAAGTTATCATCAGGATAAACCTCCTGTTAGCTTATCAGTTACCATTAAGGTTGATTTTAACTTGTAATAATCAAGTAAAATTTATCTGTTAGATAGCATCATATTGTTGGCTGTTTGTAAGTTGCAATAATGACCCTTAGGGCTTTAAGTTCAAATCTGATAAATATTTTCTATATTTGTTATTAATTTTCAAACTAATAATAAACATAATATTATTAAACTTAACTTTAACTATGCTCGACATATTTATTTATGCCTCTCTCTACATTTTAGGTGCTAAAACTCAATATATCCAATATGTTATAGTTTGTTCACAAGAACAAATATACTACAATATTGCCGTTTAATCTTTATTCAGTTTTATAGATAACACTGTCGCTCCTTTAAATAAAACTATATGCACTATATGGATTTAAATGTGCTAAACTCGAATCCGTTTTCGGTTTTCTTCCATCAGGTCGAGATATTTTTTTATAGGCGTGGCAATATTTTTACCCTAAATTAGCCAGGTACGTGACATATTTCACCCTAACTCGGGAACGAGTCATCCGATTTTAAAAAACAAAGCACCAGAAGATGTGTAGCAAAATTGTTAATTTAATCGAAAAAAATTTTTTTTCCTGCAAAGTTCGTAATTTTGTTCAGTTTAAAAATGGAATTTTAATAAAACTTGAAGCAAATATTCAACACTTTGCACTTTTGTCTAATATCTACAGATCTTAGTAATAAAAAAACTGAAAACCATAAAAATCTGTAGAAAAATTTCAAATTTTTTTAAAATTTAGTGCAGTTACTCAATATTACCAACCTTACGATTGCAATACCAACCTTACGACGCACATTGGAGCAAATGGTATAGAAAGTGGCGATTAATTCATAGAAATCGCAATATTAAAATATTATTATTTTTTATTGATGGATATTAATAAATACATAAAAAACCAGCATTTAAAAAAAAATGTTGAAAAAAAATTTTTTTTTTTTACCTTTTATGGGCTTTTTAATACCTTGGAAATATGGTCGTATTTGACTATTTCTGCTGTAACTTTTGAACGAAAAACGATAAATAAATAAATTAAATTGTAAATTAGAGCATACCTTATGTGCTTTTAGAGAAAATTTTTTTTATTGTTTAAATAAAAAGAATTAATTTAATATGTATTTATATTAGCAAAATTTTAACATAAAATCCGTCTTTTTTCTCAAAAATCAATAACTCTAACTAAATTTAACTAAAAAAAGTCACTTATAAGGTTTTTTTTATTAACTTCATTTCATTAACTTCATAATCATCACTATCTTCATAATCATCATTAAAATAGTCTTCATCATCGTCTTCGTGGGGAAGAATAAGTAACTCCAACGCAGGCTTTGGCATTTGCTCCATTTTCTTTTTACAACTATTTTTCATGCTTGAAATTAAAGGATCAGAACTTAAAAGAAATCTTTAACTTTTATTTTCTTGCTC
Source organism: Linnaemya vulpina (assembly GCA_963675445.1). Classification (NCBI taxonomy): domain Eukaryota; kingdom Metazoa; phylum Arthropoda; class Insecta; order Diptera; family Tachinidae; genus Linnaemya; species Linnaemya vulpina. The sequence goes on along the minus strand of OY776281.1, from coordinate 44,047,961 downwards.
ATTCTTTTTTCCCAAAAGTTATTTATTAAAATTTCAAAGTGATCAATTGAGGGGTTTTAGCTAGTTCCTATGCGCATTTCACTGGGGCTAATGCAGATCATCAGGGAACCTTTACCCAACATTTCTTAGAATAATTAGAGATGTTTATTTTAAACTTCCACATTAATTAATGGGAAGTCTGAACAAACATCAAAGTCATAACAAGAACTCACTGATCAATTTGCCTTTTTAATTTTCTTACGTTTTTATTTCATTCTACAATTGGTTGGCTTTTTTCCGACTCTAATTGTAGTTGTAAGAGAAATAAAGAACAACAACAACTAATAATTGTTTTAATGTAAAAACAATTTATTTAGAGTGTTGACAATATAAGTTGTTTAAGCGCGGGCACTCGCTAATTGAATTATTACATATTTTTGGGAATTGTCGTTTTAACTCTTTAACTTTCATTTTCGTGCTCATTCTTTTTTCCCAAAAGTTATTTATTAAAATTTCAAAGTGATCAATTGAGGGGTTTTAGCTAGTTCCTATGCGCATTTCACTGGGGCTAATGCAGATCATCAGGGAACCTTTACCCAACATTTCTTAGAATAACTAGAGATGTTTATTTTAAACTTCCACATTAATTAATGGGAAGTCTGAACAAACATCAAAGTCATAACAAGAACTCACTGATCAATTTGCCTTTTTAATTTTCTTACGTTTTTATTTCATTCTACAATTGGTTGGCTTTTTTCCGACTCTAATTGTAGTTGTAAGAGAAATAAAGAACAACAACAACTAATAATTGTTTTAATGTAAAAACAATTTATTTAGAGTGTTGACAATATAAGTTGTTTAAGCGCGGGCACTCGCTAATTGAATTATTACATATTTTTGGGAATTGTCGTTTTAACTCTTTAACTTTTATTTTCGTGCTCATTCTTTTTTCCCAAAAGTTATTTATTAAAATTTCAAAGTGATCAATTGAGGGGTTTTAGCTAGTTCCTATGCGCATTTCACTGGGGCTAATGCAGATCATCAGGGAACCTTTACCCAACATTTCTTAGAATAACTAGAGATGTTTATTTTAAACTTCCACATTAATTAATGGGAAGTCTGAACAAACATCAAAGTCATAACAAGAACTCACTGATCAATTTGCCTTTTTAATTTTCTTACGTTTTTATTTCATTCTACAATTGGTTGGCTTTTTTCCGACTCTAATTGTAATTGTAAGAGAAATAAAGAACAACAACAACTAATAATTGTTTTAATGTAAAAACAATTTATTTAGAGTGTTGACAATATAAGTTGTTTAAGCGCGGGCACTCGCTAATTGAATTATTACATATTTTTGGGAATTGTCGTTTTAACTCTTTAACTTTTATTTTCGTGCTCATTCTTTTTTCCCAAAAGTTATTTATTAAAATTTCAAAGTGATCAATTGAGGGGTTTTAGCTAGTTCCTATGCGCATTTCACTGGGGCTAATGCAGATCATCAGGGAACGTAAGAAAATTAAAAAGGCAAATTGATCAGTGAGTTCTTGTTATGACTTTGATGTTTGTTCAGACTTCCCATTAATTAATGTGGAAGTTTAAAATAAACATCTCTAGTTATTCTAAGAAATGTTGGGTAAAGGTTCCCTGATGATCTGCATTAGCCCCAGTGAAATGCGCATAGGAACTAGCTAAAACCCCTCAATTGATCACTTTGAAATTTTAATAAATAACTTTTGGGAAAAAAGAATGAGCACGAAAATAAAAGTTAAAGAGTTAAAACGACAATTCCCAAAAATATGTAATAATTAAAAGAAATCTATTGAACACGTCTTCTATGGTATTTTTCCTACTGCATTTAATCGAAAAGTGCTCCCTATAACTTTTAAAGTCCTTATTTCTAGCCTCTTGAGATTCTTCAGCTAGTTGGCCAATAGGCAATGGTGAAAGCGATATAATTTCTGCCCCGTGAATAAAGTATTTATGTAGAGTAGGAGGCATATAATACCATGGATAATTTTTAACAAATATTCTGGCAGTATCATTAGCGAAATTTGAAAATCTTTCGTTATTGACCTCAATGCCACTGGAAACAACTATCAATATTGTATGCATATTTTTTATCAACTGCAAATCAATTTTTGTAATTTCTGCAGATACTTCAGCATTCTTAAAAAAACGCCTTGCAGTATTCCCATCCTTTGAGTTTACAAAATCTGGTTTTGGTTGGTCAATAATCAATCCAGTTTTCTCTCTAAATTCCCTTTGAATGCGTTTTTTTGTATCAGCAATAATTTTTTTTCCGTCATCACATCTAGTTTGCCATTTTTTATCGGGAGTTTATATGATAAGTGAATAAGACACTCAAAAAATCTTATCCAGCCATGAAGGACAGATAAACCAAACTCCATGTTATCTATATTAACATCTTTCGAAATCATTTTATCAATATTGTTGAACTCTTTACTTGTGGCACCACATATATTGCACTTTTGTGTGGACTTTGTATCTGTAATACTTTTTGTTTTCCCTTTTACCGAATACTCTACAAATGTACAACACTTTAAATAAATAACATCACATTAAACAAAACATTCACAGTCAACACAAAAAACAAATGAACGTGGCAGTACGGAATCTTAAATACCCTACTTAGTAATAGTAATTCTCGAATATTAATTGTCAATACATTAATATACCTGATATCATCAGCATAAACCAACAATATGTGCTCACGCACAATTATCACCAACAATTATCATGTAGTGTACAAATGAACAATAAATATAAATAGAGATGGAAGAGTGACCATATTTACCACACAAACAGTGTACGTGTGTAGAATAGGATTGTCTTATGTAACTCATATTTACTATTTACGAGATAATTTCTCGTTCGTGAGTGAAATTCAAACTTGTTATGTCATTATAGCATGAATATACTTATATGAAAAATTCTATTCGTTGGAAATAAATCAGAACTATTTGCGTGATTTAAACACAGTGTGCATTATTTAAACAGTGTGCGTGATTTAAAGAGACTCACGCACCAACCTCTAATAAACATCACACTCATTAGCTACAATAAAAACAACAATATCAACAAAATATAGTAAAAGCAACTTGTTCTTTTGTTTGGCTTTTTCATATTGATTTTTAGCTACAGGAGTTGTGTCCCAAAAACCTTCATAGCTCAAAAATCGCACAAATGCGCAACTAGGCATTCTGGAATTTATTAGCTAAAATATCACATTTTAAGAGCATAAAATCATTTTTTCCTGCACTCATCGGCAAGGCTGTTGAAACTCAGTGTGTATATCAAAAATACCACATTTTTAGAGCAATTTTGTTTTTCTTTATTTTTTTTATTTCTAAAACATTTATCTAAACAAAAAATAATTTTTTATATGCTCATCTACCTGAAGTTGAAGGTTCCATTATAAAACTTTTACTTATAGAAGTCTTAATAACAAATATAATCACTTGAAATATCAAAATTTTCTCTTTTAATCAATGCGCGCAAAAATAACAAATGTTATTGAACTTTAAACACACACTGCAAATAAAGTAAACAACTTAAAACTTTTATTTTTGCAGTTAGTGGTGTAGAATTTTATCTACTTTCATATGGTACCAAACACGGTTGTGAAAGTTAAAGTTCATTTTTTTTAATTAATCGCCATTTTTATACCATTCACCCCAATGTGCGACGATAGCATTTCGTTAGGGGAGCAGGTAATGGAACTAAAGTGCAACGGTATTTTGTATGGTTCTTGGATTTAAAAGTTATAATATAGTATTTTTCATTAACCTGTAATTCTAAATCCAGAACATTAGGGTAGATTCTAGTATTTATTGTAGCAGTATATGTGGAAATTGATGGACAATATGTGAGTCATTTTTAATTTGATATCATGCGGTTCTGGACCTGATGGAAAAAAACCGAAAACGGATTCGAGCTTAGCGCATCAAAATCCATATAGTCCACATAGTGTTATTCAAAGGAGGATTTGGCTGCTGAGCAGTGTAATTAATTGTTAATTGAGCAATTTCTTACATAATCAATAATCGCCTTGTACGTTATTCAAAATATTGATTTTGTAACAACAGTTAACGTTGTTATTGAAAAAATTCAGCAAAAAATTATATATATGTATATAACAAATAAAAATTTGTTTTTTATATTTTGTGGCACCTAGTATCCTTTTTAGAGAAATATTGGGATCATTAACAATAATAATCCACTGTCGGAATTTGTAAAGTAGTATTTATGCCATAGCAAAGCGCTTTGCATCCTTCAGCTAATATCATTGTGTTTTAACTGCTATTATTAAATTCCAATTATTTTCATATTATAAGTCATAAAACAATTTGCCTAAATGGTAGCAATAAAACTAAGTTAGTGGCAGCATCGCCGCGGCGCAGTGGGGCCTTTTGCTTTTTTTCATTGCAAAAATGATAACTTTTAAATTAATACAGATATTTAAAAATTTTGAAAAGCATTTGAAAGAAGACCCTTCAAGCTACAATATATATGATTTTCACGGTCATATGCTAACCGCGGCACTGTGCACAGTGTCGTCTTTTGACTGTTTCATAATAAACATTAAAGTATATAATAAAGATGTTTTAAAAATGTATAAAGCATTTCAAAGATAACCGCTTTCACTAAAAAATAAGTAACCTGCATGTCCATAAGATCACAGGGTGCTACTAACAGTGGCTTTATCGTCGCAAAAATCATAATTTTTGAAGTTACCAAGATATTTCCAATAGTTAAAAATCACTTCAATTTTAAATATTTTAGTTTCAAAATAAGTGCTCCCGCATTTTGATAGGCACTGGGCACAGTAATAACTTTTGACCTCTTTTGTCGCAAAATTCATATCTTTTGAAGTAATGATATTTTTAAAATTTAAAAAACAATTCAAACAGAACTTTTGGTGCTTCAAATGATATTGTCATAAGGAAGTCTAGAAAAAAATACCACTGTAATTTAACATGTTAGAGTAATATTATATTTTTTATTTTTACTATAAATACACATTCTTGAAATATTTTTAATATTAATGCTATATAATATGTAACGATATCAAGTTATTTAATATATTTTGTTCAAAGTAGTATAATTATTTTTTATTAGTTAGTTTTCTATAAAATAGTCATTAACATTGGGAGCGATATGTAATAGACTTAACATATCAGAGCTATAATTACGTTCTTGTAAATCCTTTTGAGATCTTACATGTCTTCGTGATGAAATTAGTGGATCTGATGAGGGGGCCAACATATTGAAAAGGTCCTCATTTTGTCTTATCCGTGAAATTTTGCAAGTATTTGCGTTTCTGAAGTGTTTGTAATCTTTGTTTTTGCATTCTTGGTCTTTTTCTGATAACTCTCCAATTGGTAGGCTTGATATTCAATTAAATCTTTACCATGAGCCAAAATCTTTTGGACCGTAGGACTAAGTTTCTTTTCAGGGTACATTTGAGCCAAAAGTTGGGCAGTTTTTGATGCATAGTCATGAAACTTTGGGCCATTTACCATTTCTCTAGTGCTTATAACGTTTAGGATAACTGCAAACCTTTTTATAATATGATTGTCGACCCGAGTAATTCTGGCTGTTACTTCATCATTTTCAAAAAATGCTCTGGACATATTTCCATCATTCGTACTGCTGTACCCCTGCTTTGGGCAGTCTATTTTCAGCCCAAGGCTTTTAAGAAATTCATTTTGAGTAATTCTTTTCGAGCAGATAGTTTTTCTTTTGGTGTTGAGTTCTTATCAAAACATTCTCCATCTCGCGGAATTGTATACGTTAGTTTTAAAATAAACTCCATGCACCTAATTCTAGCACGTAATGGAGAAATTCCATATTCATAGTTGTGCTCATCACTTGAATCATCAAGATTTTGAAAGTCTTTCTGTGTCTTTTTGCAAATCGCACACTTCAAAGTTGACGAAGTATCTGTTATTACATTTGCCAAATGTAATAACAGATTTTGAATTTTGTCATTGTAAGACAAAATTCATAATCAATGCAAACTGTTTTTCCATTCTCCATTTCAAGCATTAAAGGGTTTAGTTCAGAAATTTGATTCTTTTATAGTTTACTGTTGATTTGATTATTTCTGAAGATTCCTTTGTGTATTTAAAAAATATCGGACGGCAAAAATGAACTGATGATGGGCGGGGATTTTTCCAATGCTCAGAGATTTCACTTCTAAGTCGTAACGGTACTACAGAAGCCATAAACATATTTGCATCTGTAATAGTTGTGTCATTTGTCGATATTGTTTGTTTGTAGGCACTTTGACCGGATGATCCATCACATCCCCACTTATTTACTAATGTAACCCTATCTGGCAGTAATACTGTTTCCTTTTCAGACAAACTTTGAATAAAGCGTTTAGCTGTATGATCCATTAAGTCTTGCAGTTTAACCTCTACCGATATTTCAGTAACCTTTGCATTAGATGGCGCTGCTTCTTTTTTGGCAGATGTAACCTTTTTGTATTCAGGAAGAATATTGACATTATGATTCTTTAAAGAGCTTCGTAAAATAGAATACTTTTCCGTTGACAATCCCAAGTCCATAAATAACGCATATATCTTTAGTGACATTTTGAAGTTTACGTTTTCTTGTGTACTCCGAATACTCGTTTATAGTTTTCGCAGGTCTTCCTCTTCTGCTGTTAGAAGATGTATGAGGTTTTTAGATGTTTTCAAAAATTGTTATTTCATTTAGCCAATCTGAATTCTTTCCCATAAAGGTTTTTATCGTTCGTTTTGAGGCAAGCCATTTTTTATTAATTTTCAAGTGAACGAAGTGAATTGTGGTTTTAACATCCTCTTCGTGGTATCCTGATAAATTGTGTAATTTTTGCCATTAAACACATTTTCATTATGTGAGTTTCTGAATAACTCGAACAATTCGGAATTTTGAAATCACATTCTAGCACTTTAGAGTAAAATTGTATAATTTAATGACCACTGCTTTTACAAAGTAAAAACTTAACTGGCTTGATTACACAATTGCGGTTTAATTTATACCCAAAAATAAAAAAGGTTCAATTTACCTGCTTTGTAAAATAGAAATCCAGGCCTCATCTATTTGTAGTGTAAAACTGCAGTTTCTATTTTACTCAGTATAAAAAATCTTTTAAAACTACCTGCCTATTTTTATAATGCGGACAACGTAACATAATAGAGAATTGAAGAAAAATGCAGGGAAAAAACGAGAGAAATTAAAATATGTAACAAATACGTGCTGCAATGAAAACAGAATTATTGCCGTTTTCACTATGAGATTGTAACAGTTTTCCTCTTGTATCAAGAAAAACAGAAACTTTTGGTGGCAAAGCTTAGTTAAATTATTTAAAGCATTGTGTAGCAAATATGCTCCGAAAATTTGGGCGAGACCATTTTTGGCCATTTTTAGATATGCTCTATTTTATTTGTAAAAATTACTTAAATATAGAGTGTCTAAAAAGTGGCAACTGCTGAAAAAGTAGGGCATCTGATGCACATTTTTTTGCTTATTTCAATTAAAAATAAACGTAGTTTTAAAACGATACCAAAAAAAGTAATGATCTAAAGTCAAGGTTTCTAGCACTTGAATTTTAAAATGTATTTTTTTTCTTTCAAAATCACCTTTTTTGGGGCTTCCTAAAAAACTGCCGACCCTAAGCAGCTCCACCAGCTATAATTTTCAACCAATTAAGAAAAACGTGTTTGAACTGGCATCAGTAAGAAGTTATTTGTACGATGTAATCATTCATTTTACAAAATTTTGTCATGAAATTTTTTATTTTCGCCACTGTTTTTGGGAAAAGGCGCCACAGTGCGCCGTCGAATCACACAGAAAATTCGAATTTAAGTTTGAAAGTTGTTAGAGCTCATGAATATAACGTATGACACCCATTCCAAGAAATTGTTCATTGTAAGTTGTGAAATTGCTCGTAGTAGTCTTTGAATAATACACAAATTTATTTGCAAAAGCAATAGCATTGATAGTTGCATATCATTGGCTATTATTCTGAAATAATTTAGTAGTTGCAGAGGTGTATGTCGAATATTTGCCACATAATTATTTTTGCCATAAATAATAGATTAGAAAACGGATGCTGTTAATATTTCTTTGGTTGAATACATTTCCGGCTGATGAAAAAGGCATTTATTCACTGTTTTGGTGGCCAAGTAATAAACCAAGGACAATAATAACATATCATAAACTTTACAAAACATATGCAAATGATGTACATTAGAGTGAACATTTTTTTTTTTTTTTTGAATAACATGTTATTCGCCCCCTAATTTTTTTATTTTGGGCACAAATAACATATTTCCAAAACTGTGGACTGTTTGGTCAACGTTAAGGCGTGGCACATGCGCCCTCAAGTTGACAAGAAGGGATTTTGCACAATTTAATAAGAAAAAAGTTATAACTTCATTATTATTTATCAAAATTTATGTTAAGTATCGATATTATATTTAAGTTTGACTATTATTTTAATGCGTGCCCCTAAAAAGGCGTGGCACCTTATATAATTTAAGTAATATATACGAAAATATGTAGTTTTTGCTTCAGAATATGATGGAATCTTACATATGTATGTAAAATTTATTTCCTAAAAGTCATTAAATAAATGCCGGCAAATTGGGGCGTGGCAAGTTAAAATTTTAAACTGCTACTAACAAATGCAGCTCTGTGCTAATTAGTTGCGATCAAGCAAACTTATATTTTCATAGAAGTAGCAATACTGGAATAACGGTATCTAGTACACATGTGCTTTTGTTAAGCTAAAAAAGAGCGTTGATAATGTGTTGTTATACATGCAAATGTGAAAATATTAATTTGATTTGATTGAAAGATAAGGTTTATAAAATTGGTAAGTTTAAACAACAAAGTGCTCGATATTTTCAAAATATAATAACATATTTAATATTATTAATGTAACTCAAACAGCAATGGAAACAAGAGCAAATGAAAAGTTATTTCTGCTTGGGCACGACGAAAGTCAAATCATTGGGTGCAAGTTACCATCAAAAGGGCAAATATTAAAAGTTCTTTTTTACAATATGCGGAAAATTAAGCTCAATCTTCGTCCGAGTGCATATCTTGTAATTAAAGAAGCAGAAGTACTCTGGGATAAAGCACGTATTCCCACAAGCCAGAATATTCGTAGCGTTCAGAAAGTGGAAGCTCTATATCATCAGTGGAAGACACTTCAGAAAACTTGTAAGCGCCGTACAGCTCTACAGGAGAAACGTGAGCACGATTTTGTGGAAGAATTAGACGATTTGTTTGATATCGCTCATGGTGATGCGTTAAGTATTATTCAAATCGAAGAAAATAGACTATTTCTACTTAATCAACGGAAAAAAGGCAGACCAGGTGGTATGATTGGAAGCGATCGAGCACTTTTTGAAAGAGAGAAAAGAAGAAATATGCGTGAAGAAAGAGAACTGATAAGGCAAGAAAAGTATCACCAGGAGCAATCTCAAAATTTGGTTGCAAGTCAGGACTACTCAAATGATGAAGGACAATTGACTGAAATAGACAGTGATGAGCTTCAAGACAATTTTCAACAAACATCTACTGGAAATGTGGGAAAGAAACGTAAAATGAAAAACTTTATAACACCCAAGCTTGTTGCGACTCTGGACAAGTGTAAAGTTAGCGACAGAGATGCTGTTCGAATTCTCATAGCCACTGCTGAAGCATTGGGCCATGATTTAAGTCAGTTAGCAATAAGTAAAACTACAATTCGAAATTGCCGTAAACAAATTCGATCTGAAACAGCTATAAATTTAAAGGAAAAATTTCAAAACATTTTACCGCAAACCATTACAGTACATTGGGATGGAAAGCTGTTACCATCATTAACTGTAAAGGAAAAAGTAGACAGATTGCCAGTTGTTATTACATCTACAGAGACAGAGCATCTACTTGGAGTTCCTGCATTACAGGCTGGTACAGGAAGGCAACAGGCTGAAGCAATAATCCAATTATTAAAAGAGTGGAATTTGACAGACAAAGTTCAGGCCCTGTGTTTTGATACAACAGCAACAAACACGGGAAGACTTCAAGGTGCTTGCGTGATATTGGAACAGGAATTAGGAAAAGATCTTTTGTACTTGCCCTGTCGTCACCACATCTACGAAATTGTATTAAAGAGCGTATTTGAAAAAAGAAATTTGTCTTCAAGTGGACCAACTTTGTCAATTTTCCAAAAGTTTAAAGGGTCCTGGGCTATGATAAACCAAGAAAATTTTAAATTTGGAGTTGATGACGAGGTAAGTCAGCATATTAGCGTTTTCGAATTAGAAGATCTAGCCACGTTTTTCCGCCAATATTTAAAAATAAAACAGCCTAGGGCTGATTATAAGGAGCTTCTGGAATTAAGCCTAATATTTCTTGGGGAGCACGATAGGAATTATAAATTCAAGTCACCAGGAGCATATCATCACGCTTGTTGGATGGCAAAGGCGATTTATTAATTAAAAATGTTTTTATTCAGAGAAGAGTTTGTCATGTCGTCAGATGAAATAGACGCCATACGCGATGCTTGTTTATTTATTGTGAAAATTTATGTAAAAGTCTGGATAGAAGCGCCAATAGCTGCCAAAGCGCCTAATCAAGACCTTCTTTTTATTAAATCTCTTTTCGCCTACAAAAATGTCAACGAAAACGTAAGCAATGCAACTTTGGGAAAATTCCGTAACCATTTATGGTATTTAGCAGCAGAAACAGTAGGTTTTTCGTTTTTTGATGAAACCATTACTTCTGAAACAAAAACTCGTATGATAAAGAGACTTCGTGTAGAGTCAGAAAATGAGAGCAAGCGGCTGATTACTGATATACAGGACTTACAATCAAAATCAATTGAGGACTTCGTAACCAAAAATAAACTTCACTTCTTTGAACGTTTTTCGATTGCAACCGATTGTTTCCAAAAAGAACCCTCCCAATGGCAGAACGAGCCAAGCTATATACAGGGCGTAAATATCGTCAGTAAAATGAGGGTAGTTAACGATACTGCCGAACGAAATGTTAAATTAATGGAAGAATATAATAATTCATTATCAATAAATGAAGAAGAAAAACAATTTATCTTACAAATTGTAACTGATTATCGAAAAAACTATAAAGGTATTAATAAATCAGATCTCATGGAACACTAATCTATTTGTGTTTTATTTTAACTTGCCGGCATTTATTTAATGACTTTTAGGAAATAAATTTTACATACATATGTAAGATTCCATCATATTCTGAAGCAAAAACTACATATTTTCGTATATATTACTTAAATTATATAAGGTGCCACGCCTTTTTAGGGGCACGCATTAAAATAATAGTCAAAATTAAATATAATATCGATACTTAACATAAATTTTGATAAATAATAATGAAGTTATAACTTTTTTCTTATTAAATTGTGCAAAATCCCTTCTTGTCAACTTGAGGGCGCATGTGCCACGCCTTAACGTTGACCAAACAGTCTACAGTTTTGGAAATATGTTATTTGTGCCCAAAATAAAAAAATTAGGGGGCGAACCACCTCCTACAAAAAACAAAAATAATTCCATATAAATATTGTCCACTCTAATGTACATACATATGTACTATACAAATTTTAGTTACGCAAGTAAATTTCGCTAAGCAACAACAAAATAACCCAAAAATAACTAACTATTGAGGTATTCCGTACAATCGACAATTACTTTTATGAAATTCTTTGACAATCGCCAACTTTACTTTTTTTATTTATGAATGAATGCTACTCCAAAATATTTTTCTCTACGATTTATTTGTCGAGCTTTTGAAATTTTCTCAAATTATTATTTCACGCTAGATATAAAGAAATATATGTATATTAAAATAAGTCGTTATTATAATTATAGAAAATTATCTGACTAGCTAACATATATACGAGAATATATATATATATATATATATATATATATATATACATATACATATATATGTATACACATATATGTTTATTCATTTAATAATTCAATTACAATAGATATTGCCTCT